>LPNX010691766.1:5482-76196 GCA_001517045.1 Pseudotsuga menziesii | reverse complement strand
GGGGGGGGACGCTTCGGCAACCCTGTTTCTAACTACCTCCTCCCACAACTCATTCTCCCTCAACACAAGTAAAATTCGGGCCTTCCATGAGACAAAGTTCGCTACCCCATCCAACCTATCCTCAGTTCTCAACCCAACGGAAGTCATTTTTCCCAAAGAACAAGTTTCAACAAAATGTACTACTGTCACAAAAGTTTTTCTGAATTCTGGAAATTACTGTCAGTCTGCAAATATTTGGTTTTCTACCCCACTCAGCTTTGATACCATGCGGATTTTTCACAAGTTTCAGCCTCCAGCTATAAGTTAAAGTATTTGTCTCAGTTTACTTCATTCTCAGAAATTTAAAATGCTGGAAATAAACATAAATATTAGACTTAATAACATTGCTGTAACTTCACTTTTCATGGACAGAAGGTAAATAAAATGCACGCCATTCAACACACAGTACTAAGGAATTTTTGGCCAATGGCCCTAAAAAAACCCACAAGGGGAAAACCAGTCAAAGAGAGAGAGAGTTTTTATTATGCTTCTAGGAAAAAATCAGACATTCATTTACAGTCAAAATCCAACTTATCTCAACCCAATAGGCTGCCACGTTTTCTGTGCAATATTTTTCTCGAAAACGGTGCCGAAATAGCAGCAACCTTCAGCCTCGATTTCTGTGCAGAAGGAGAAAATTTCTGCCCTCGATTTCTGTGCATACACAGCAGGAAATCTATACAGTACGGACAACATTAAATGATGGCGTACAATCCTCGAAAATTGTGCTTGGAAAATGCTGTCAGCAACCTCGAAAACCGTGCTTGTTCTTTCCCTTGATTTTTGTGCTGAAAATGTGCCTTGGAAATCGTGCCCAAAACCATACAGTACGGATTTCATACTTCCTCGAAATTTGTGCCTGCAATAAATGCAACCATACACTCCTCGAGTTATGTGTAAAATAATAAGGGTTGTATCGAAATTCATGCCCACCAAAATCTCTCCAGTAAGCCGTCTCGAAAATCGTGCCCACTCACTTCTTCTTCTCCCTTTAACTCTCTCTACTCTTCTTCTCTCAAGAATGAGGCAAACTACCTTTCCCTTGTCTTTTTGAGTGAACCCTAGGGTGAGTCTAATCTAACGGTGGAGATTAGATTAGATCAACGGATGAAATTAATTGCTCATATTTTATTCTCAAAATATTAATTTCACTTACCCACTTAAATTGATCAAAAAGTGACTTTAACACTCTAAAGTCAAATTAAATGCTTCACTTAAGTCATTTAATGCAAGGGTCACTTTATGTCCCCTCTCTAAGTGACTAAGGCTAAAGTCACCTAGGGGAACACCTCCTTAGGTACAAAACTAACACTATCTAACACTCTATCTAACACTCGTAGGATATATCAACTTAAAAATTAAGATATTTACATAGAATGATTATAAATTCTTCTCAAAAGTCGAGTCTTCTTCTTTGGAGCATTGTCCTCCAAAGGTTGACTGACTTGATAGCTTTAATACTCCTGCATCGGACTCCCAAGTTAAAAAGTTTTATTGCCTCCTGGTCATAAGCCTTTAATATAACAATCCTCCTGGATCCCAAAATCTACACTGTATATGATCATCCATTTCATTATGCTGCTGTTCAATTGCCTTTGCTGCTGTCAACTTCAACTCTCCAGAATTCCACACTTTATGTGCTTGCTTGCCATTTTCCTTGCTGGTGCAGTCTTTCTCATCCAACTGCAATTTGTGGCTGAATGTCTTCTTCTTCTTATAGCACCTTTTCACTTCATTGTAGTTACTATGCATCAACACCCATACCTCATCAATTTTTATGTCTAGTTTGTCCCTTTTGCGGTACATGTTACTGCTCCTTGGCTAAAACTTGTTGTTATCATCCTTCATTTGTTGTTGCATATTCTTTTGACTAAGAGTTACAAGACTCTTGTTACGATTCTAACAGTTCCTTGACAATCTGCTGGTCATACTTTGCAACTTTATCCACCTTAATGTCTCTCAAGACAACTCTTTCTTCTTCCAGCTCCACAATGTACCACTGTTGTTTGGCATCTTAATATGCTTCTCATAATCAGTTTGGACTGGGCCTGCAAACTCTATGCAGTACTCTTCAATCTCGTTCTTGGTCAACCATCCTTCTATGAATTCCATCTCTTTCACGAACTTTGCATTACTTTTTTATAGCATATAACTATCTCCCACTATTTCATGGACTGGAAATTTCCTATCATCATCACCCTTTGTCCAGATTCCTTGGTACCTGCACATAAATAATTAGTTTGAAATTTTTTGAATTCATTAGGTGCTTCAAGCATCTCTTCCTCTTCACACTTTCCATTCGCAATCTTTGTGCATATTTCTTCAATTTTCGGACTGAGTAACCACTCCCTTAGAAATTTGATCTCATTAAAATTTATGAGCATTGTGTCTGAATGCTGTTTTTCATTTCTGTCCTTCCTTTGGCTATCTTTATGAGCCAACTTTGTCCTACTTTTTGCATCAAATATCTCCTTTCTGGTAATATCTGCGCACATAATAGACATATTGTCGAAAACATTTCTCTCAGGACATTTCTGAAGCTCCTCTTTAGTCACAACTACAACTTGGTTTTCTACTCCACAAAATCCTTCATTTGCATATCCTTGGGTTTTGTCTTCATCCGTAGGTTTTAAACATATGTTGGTTTTAGCATCATCTTTAAACTTTTGGGTCTCCCTTGAAACAATTTTTTGTTTTGCATTTCCTCCTTGTACATGTTCTCCCAGTTTTCCCTCATATTTCAATAAAGCATGTGGCTGCCTCATATTCTTGTCACACAAGTCCACCTGCTGTTTGATTTGCTTCAAATAATTTTTGCTGTTGTTTGTTTACTAAATCCTTGTGCTGACTTGATGTTTCCTTGAACTTGTCTTGGTATGCAAACTTAGTATGGTCTTCATCCACCTTATCCTCTTGTAGAGATGTCCTTCTATTGTTTTCAAAGACAATTTCTCTTGCCTCTTCGGTCATTATACATTCAAAATTTGATTTGCTAAAGGTGAATTCAATACCTCAACCTCTTTTCTGAGATGTCTGTCTTCAACCTTGGACTTTACTAGCTAGTCAGCGAGGTACTTTGACTCTTCTTCAAAATATGTAAGCACTATAGCTGAGTGCTGCTCTTCATTTGCAATCTTTCTCTCTCATAAGGCTACTTCCTCTCATTTCATCCTTTGGATCCTTTTTGTCTGTCTCTTTGAGACATTTCTGCAATATTTTCTTTCTTTACGACAGCTTTGAATGGCTGTCCACCTTCTTTACTTGCATAACCTGCACACACAAATATTTAGTTTTAAAAACACAAGGATTTCTAGCCTCATTTGATACCTCTGTCAGTACATCCTCATGTTGATCTTGAATCTCCAAACAGTGCATGAGACTCTCAATAGGTCTTTGTTTAGCTTCTTCACCATCATCGTCTCCAAGGATATCCCTTGTTCTGGTTCACAATAGCGAACTCTCTCTTCCACATCATACTCAATAAATATGAGCCCTTTACCTCTCAACATAGCCTTCATCCGGTGGCTAAGCTTCTTCTGCAGCTTCCTGGCATACAATTGTTTAATAGGCCACTTGATCTTCTTCTTAAGATTCCATCCAACTCTCTGGTCTTCATTCTCCATTTCTTGTAGCAGTATACATACCATACTGAGTCTTTGCTTTAACTCGGCCATTTCTCGATCAAATTCCTCACCACTCATCATCTTCATGCCATTTGCTTTGGCATCTTCCTTCACTCTAATGTGTCCTCCCTTTGAATCCCTTACATGACTATCAACAATCATCTTCTCTTCTCTTTTCCTCATGAGTTTCTCCATACTCATTGTGACGGCAACTAAACTTCTACAACATTAAGTCTTTTCCACCCTACTATAAACACCTCATCAAAATTCTTCTGAGTTTGGTCTTTTGGTATTACCCTGGTTCTCTTGCTCATAACCTCCAGAGCTTTTAATGCTCTTTCTAGGCTTTCCTCTTGCAGTCACTTCCTCTCTTGAGATCTTCAATGTTTTCTTTTCTTCCAATTTCAATTGGAAACAAATCGTCAATACTCTTTGCTGTGCATGATTCTTCCACCACAACTTCTTCAATAGTTAAGAGCTTTCTTGCTCTTTTTATTGCAATTTTTAAGTTGCAATCTGCTATAATACTTTTCCTTCATGCTGCTACTTCATAGAATATAAGCATATCCTATCAAATGTGAAATCATAATACCATGGAACTTACCACTTCTTCAAGTGTTACTCCAACTCGGTATCTTTGGCTGAGTGTACCCTCCTTTTGTCTACAACTCTACTAATGCAGAAACTCCTACAGGTTTCTTGCATATCTTCTCCAATTTCGCTCAACTTCCATTATTGGAACTATCCATCTTGTCTGCAAATATCTTATTGCAGAATTTCCTTTTCTTCCCGAGGAACTTACTTGATCTGATACCACTTGATGTAGGATAACTAGCCCTGTTCTATATTCTCCTTTCTGTGCTCGTCACAAGTCACTTGAGATATTCTACCTTTAATCCATTCAAATGTCTGTGCTTTCATACTACTAACCTTACCTATATAGTATAATCACCATCTCGCTTAATGATGACCTTCCTTATACTTTTTGGTCATCACATCCACATGTGCAGAGTTAGAATTATTCTGCAGTCACATATTATGAACACGGAAGCAACCTTGTGTATCTTCTCTGTAGATATAATCTTATGGTACTAAGATCATTTCAATACTTGTGAAGTTCATAGGAACTTCATATCTTTGACATCTCTATCTCGTGGACCAGTCTAGGCTTAACAATCATCACTACAAAATGCTTTCATAGATTATTTACAACACTGGCACCCGAACTCTTTGAAGATTTGACTACTTCAACTATGAACTGGTGCTTTCACAAAGCAATCAAATTCCAGGCTTCAACCCAAAAAAATAATTTTCCCAAAGTGAATGCTCTAACTCAGAGAATCGTTTCCTTTCATAGGACAATTACTTAAAATGGAATTTGCTAGAGAATGATCACTATTGCAACGATGCCAGTTGGGCATCATCTCTTTCCAAGAGTTTGATCCACTATTACAAACCCTCAATTCCTTAAACCGTAAGTTCTCCAACATAATGGCAAACAAAGTTGACAAGCAAAACAAAATTGTTGCGAAACAAAGTTCAAATTTCAATACGCTCCCAATAGCTAGTTCTTTCACACAGTGATCGCCAATGTACTGGATTTATTCTTCCTCAATGAAATCTCAGATCTGGAGTGGCCATCTTCACAATAGACGCTCACCATGATTTTGTCATTTGCGTTTGTTCCAAACCTCGCGGATTTAGCACAACTTTATAAGTGGTTCAACATCCATGATTGATTTTACATTAGTCAATGTAAAGCAATCTTCAAAATGTCGACTCCCACATGGATTGACAACTAAACCTGATCTCAAATTCACTAAAATATTCACACATTTGAGACTCAACGTTTCCAACACTTGGATTTACAATGGATCTTGTTTTTCCCAAGAAATCAAATCCCCAAACACTTTAATAAAAACGCCCCCCGAAATAGAGTAACTTGGTTTGGCATTATTGTTATTCCCCCATAAATCGAATTTCACATTTTAATTTACTCCATTTTAATTCATGTAACTAGCTCTACTAATAATCATACAAATATCAAAACCCTACCCACAATTCCCAGATTCTCATCATTAAATATTCAGTTCTTCGTCATTTCTCTTAGGTAGAGATATTTAAAATAACTCCAAATAATGCACAAAGACATTAACCAATAAAAACATATAAAGATGTTATTCAGAAATCAAAATCAGATGTACAAATACTTGGCCTGTTATAACGATATAAAAATGGATGTTCCTCTGCCCATGCCCTCTCCGCATCGGCCTGATATAATGTTGCTTGACCAACTCCCTCAATATTCCCCACGTTTAAAATAGAAAGAAAGTACAAAATAAATTTCCAATTGCCTTCTTGTAACCAATTACAATTGTTTCTAATAATATATTTTTAATCCATTTTCTAATGACTCCTTGGATATTGCTAACACGTATAAATTTGATTACATCATAAGTAATTCAAATCAATTCAAATATTCTAGACTATCCTTTGTCCTATCTTGTCCTATCTAACACTCATAGTATATCAACTTAAAAATTAAAATATTTACATAGAAGAATATAAATTATTTTCAAAAGTTAAGACCCCTTTTTTAGAGCTTTGTTCTCTAAAGGTTGAATGACACGATAACTTTAATGCTCTTGCATTAGCGCTGATACAAGAGCTCCTGGAGAAAATATGACACAGAGCCACACAACATAGGAGCCAAGAAGCATATATATTGGGTCGATACAACACAGAGCCACACAAGACTGAACCCATATCCATTGCGTATACGAACCTGAGATTTGCATACATCGTGTAGAAGCCATCATATAGGAGACGATAAATTCCCACATTTGCACATTTCACCTCCATATCCCAGCGTACCAAAGCCATAGATCCTCCCATGCACTTATTCGTGTTTGTGGCTTTTTCCATTTAAGCCACCCACGAACTATTCGTCGTCATCGAGGGACAAGTGTCCCATCAACTGTGCTATACGGTTGTCAAGCATGCATGCCAATTGGTCTTGCCTCCTTTTACACCCAAATTGGGGATAAAACTAAGTTAATTGTTATAACAATAGGTGAGTTATAATCATTGAGTAGAACACCAAGGAAGAATTCACAAAGATTCAGAGGACTATATTAAGACACCATATATATAGTGGAATTCACAAAGAGTCAGAGGACTATATCAAGATATGGTATATATATATAGTGGTGAACTTTGAGAAATAAACTCCATCACATAAAAGTAACACTTCATTGCTACTCAACATATTTCACCCTAATACATGTTGGAAGAATGACCTTGATAATTAGATAAAAACATGAGCGTTGTGACATTCGAAAAATAACATCTCTATCAGATCACTCATCAAGCTATAATTGCAACTCTAAGATCATAAGTACACACCAACACACTAAAAATACAAGACTAAAGGAACACTAGACCAAGTTCACATCTATCAATAAACACAATTTAATGTTCCAACTTCCCCATTCAAGATTAAGTTGGGAAGGAAGAAAGATTTACAAAATGATAGAATAACCCCCCCCCCCCCCTTCAAGATTAACTTGGAAAGGAAGAAAGATTTACAATATGATAGAATAAGTAGGCATTAGATACTATTTATTTTCCCTTTGATGAAAATATCTTCCACACACATAGATTCGAAATGAAGAAAATTGGCCTCTATCAAGGACTTCATGAAGATGTTTGCAACATGATCTTTTGTACAACAATATATGAGGCAATGACTTGATCTTGAATAAGTCATCAAATAAAGTGCACGTGTATCTCGATGTGCTTGTTGCATTGGTGCTTGATTGGGTGCTTGGCCCTCTAAATGGTGACTCTCAACTTTGCACCATAAAATAGTTAGATTCCCTTTGAGTAAACCAAATTCATAGTATTTGTTGAAGTCAAAGTGCTTATTGCTATGCACACGATATTGGTCTATATTGCCTATGGAGATGAGAAAGAATTGCATTTCTTACGTGACCAAGTAACAGGGCATGAATCAAGATTGTTGGCATAGTAGTTGTAGTGGATTTTTGATCATCAAGGCCACTAGTGCAATTGGATTTTGTGAATCCCACCAAGGGAGCAGAGCCTCATGAAGCATATAGAATGCCACATTAAGCCATGCACCAAATACACCACATTGAACCATGCCCCATAAATACAATGAAGTATTTTATTTGCCACTTTCTAATGGGTCCCTTATCAATCTTACATGAACAAGAAACTAGACCAACAACAAAATAAATGTCTATACAGGTATGAGTTAGGTACACGTAATTACAAAGCAACTATGCATACAGAGTATGTGTGGAACACTTGGTATAGAGATCAACACCCAATGTAAAGGGGTTGGTGTTGGTTTGGTAATCTCCCATGTGAATCCTTTGAATAAATTCAAGCACATACTGAGGTTGAGAAAGGCAAGTGGCTTCCTTGGTTTGCAAAACTTCAAGACCAAGAAAATAATGCAAAGGGCCTATGTCAATGGTTTTCATTTGACTCTTTAAGACTTGATATCTTATGGTCGATTATATCATTGTTTTTATGTGAGGATGGAACCATCAATATACAACACAAGAATGAAGAGTTTGTTGTTTATGGATTTAGTGTTGTTAAGCAATAGGTGAAAGATCAAGGAGGAATATAAATCATATTGGCTACAATGAAAAAAAAATTAGAGTCATCGATGCCTTCAACTAAGAGAAACTTTTGACAACTAGGCCTCATGTTTATCCACTCTTACATCTACAACAAACTTAGCAAAATTTGTAAACCCATTTGCATCTTACAAGTTTTCTTCGTTGGGAACATACTAAATTCCAGGTATTGTTTTCCAACAAGGATTAATATTCTTCATTCATTGCTCTTATAGCTTTGTCATTTACCAAAAATTTCCTTGTAAGTTTTATGGTTTGGAATCTAAATTTTAAGCCATAAGAGCCAAAGAGGCATGTTGATGCCAAGAGTGAGTTTGATGAGGAGCATCAGGATAACAGTCAAAAGAATAAACAAATTTTTGAGTCTTCTAGACCCATTTAGAAAGAGGTCGAATTGCAGGTGCAGGTTCAATACACTCAACTATAGGAGGATGCAAAGCTAGAGTTCTTCTTTAGAATCATCATCTGAAGAATAATTCCCTATGACACGAGGTAAAATAGAAGCAATATCATGAGTAGTAGTGGATAGAGTTAGATGGCATATATGTTGAAAATGCCTAGCAAGATAAGGATGGTGCAATGTCGAAACTAACTTACAGGGTAAGGAACTATATAAAATTAAACACAATTCCTTGGAAAAATCACCTCTATAGTTGTGAGGTATGAGAAGGCAACTATGTTTTACATCGTCATAATAATCGAGAAAAATACAACATCGACTCTTGGGTTGCATAAATTATCTTTTCACCTCGAATAGGCACCCTGACGCCACAAGTGAACACTTAGAAGTTGGTTACATATGGCTTTTGTTTGCTTTAAGATTCTTTCGATGCTATAGCACCCACAATATTGGTACAATGCAATTCAATATGTAATTAGTATAGTTGACTGCTTCTTCCCAACACTTAAGGGATAGATTTGATATGAAATGGATAACTATATAATTTATCATCCATTCTAGTACTTTCTAGAGCGAAAATTATAATGCCCCATTTTGATTGGCTTGCTTATATTGTGACCTATGTTGAACATTGACAAGTGAAGATTTCTGGGAGAGCATATGCTCGTTAAACTGTCTAAAGGTGAATAATCTAATCATCGAAGGGGATATAAATTTTACTATAAGTCATGAGGAGATTCAGGGTGTCTCAACTCATGAGGACAAACTAGCAAATTTCTTTACTGACAAATTTGAGGAACTCGATTGGGTGGACATGAAAACATGATATATCCATCCTACTTGATCCAATAATCAAGCGAGATTGGCTGTGGTGGAAAAAATATCATATAGATTCTTTGTACATTCTATTTTACTTAGGGAGGTTGATAGATGACGATCTTGGGGGGGATCCATGATGTTTTCAAATCCCTTTCATGTATTTTTTGGATTTTGTTAGTCAAGAGGAGAAAAATGGAGCTCCTTTCAGTACAACTCAAGATGGTCAATTAAGGAGGAACTATAGTGAAATGTTAAACAAACATGGTAGCACATCGAGATGGATAGTGGTATTGGTGTTGAAAGACGGTTCCTACACAATCTACAAGCAATTAAGGAAGGGAAACTCTATAAGAGGTTTCAATAATTGGAAAGAATCGAGATTTCACATTTCAAGAAGATCTTCACGAAGCCTAATAGATCCAACTTAGAGTTGGTGTTGAGCATTGTATCACACTTTCCACACCTAATTGAGGATGACGAAAATGATGAACTCTTTAGCTTGGCTTCAATGGAAGAGTTAAGGTATGTGCTCAAGGTCGTTTATAGAATTATTTCAAGGGTGATCTTGGTCTAGATTAAACCAATCCTCTCAAGATTGACCTCGGTAGAATAATTCAGTTTCTTAAATGACCAGTCGATTCATAAAGCAATCAATTTTACTGAGGAAGGTTTGCACATTATCAAGAAAGGGAAAGTCCCAGTTATAGTCATTAAATTGGAATTGTCTAAAGAATACAACCATGTTTCTTGGTTTTATTTGAGGTTGGTTTTATTACAAGTGGGGTTCAACTTAGAAATTGTCACATGGATCATGGGGTGGAATGTCTTATTCCTTCGCTATTTTGATAAATGGTCAAATTATAGAACTTTTCAAGGCAACTACAAAGTTCAGATAAGGATGCTCCCTGTCTCCTCATATGTTCTTACTGTTTATTTAAGGAAAAAGTCGAGAAGACGTTGACTCTTAAAGGGGATCACATTTGGTGGTAGAGAGCAACACATCTCCTTTTGGTGGTGATATTTTACTATTCTATCTCTTTTATGGGCAGGAGGGTGACCGAGTGATATATATTATTGAAAATTTATGCTATGGATCAAGCATGGAGTTTAGTGTTGACAAGCTATCTATCTATTTCTTGGATGTTGAAACTTGATCTTCAGAGGAGACATATTTGGGAAAAAAAATTCCCCTTTACTTTTCACAATTTGGATGATGCTCTTAAGTACTTGGGGTATATAATCAAAACAAATAAGTATATCAAAGCCAATTGGGCTTGGATTATTTCCAAAATTGTATAGACGATAAACTATTGGTGTAATAGGAGGCTCTCTTAGGGGGGTCATCTAGTGCTAGTGAAGTCTATTTTGGAGGCCATCATAGTGTATTGTCATCTAATGGTGTATATCCCTATCAATAGAATTAGATAATTTTGTTTAAATTTCCTTTGGAAAGGAAGTATGATTATAGAGGTTCTCATCTGGCTACCTGGAAGGATATTACTTCCCCAAAGGAACTGGGTGGTTGGGATGTAAATAATATCTTCTCATTCAACTGGGTTATGGCTGTAAAGTTTTTATGGAATTTCATTATCTGTGATAGCTTGTAGGGTAGTATTTTTTCTAAACAGTATATTTATTTGGGGTCTGTGGTGGATTGGATCTATCGTACTTAAAAATATATTAAAGGGGTCTTGAATCATTGGAAGGCTCGTACAAAATCCTTTTCAATGATTAAGAATTATTTTCCTCGAGAGTTAGATCGGGTTCCTAGACGATGGTCTAATGAGCTCCATCACGGGATTGTAAACAAGTGATTAAATTGTTGAAGGATTTGGATGGATTCCTTATTGATCATAATCATTTTACTTTGAATAAGGTGGTCAATCTGACTACCACACACTTATGGACATAGGGTTGGTTTGGATCAATAGAACTGGTATTGGATGGAGAGTGCGCATGATAGTGGGATATTTTTGTAGTGCAAATAAAAAAGAGCCATATTTGACTTAGAGATGAGGCATACGAATTTTCGTGGAACTTTAAAGGATCAGGGGGGCGATATTTAATGAGTATCGGTTACACGACTCTTTCATAGACTTGGGGGGTGAGGTTATTTGGTGGTGGTGAAACCGTGGAAAGTTTTTGCCACCCCCAAAGAGCATCTTATTCTTCTGGTTGATTTTGATTAGACCTACATTAACATGGGGTAGATTAGAAAGGAGGGGAAGTCATATTCCTATAATTTATATGTTGTGTAGGGATGAGGAGGAGACTAATGACCGCTTATTTATGCATTGTTCATTTTCAAAGCAAGTTTGGGAGGAGCTTGAACAATGATGTATCCAATAAAATTTTATTCATTCACGAGATCTAAAAACCCATGTATACACACGAGAATGGAAAAATAACCATCTTTTAATCCTTCTCCATCCTAACTATCACAATGAAAGTTCAACCCCTTAACACTACTATATGAGATTTTTGAAAATTGCTAATTTTAGAAAATTCTCACGTGACTCTAAAACTGACCTCTAACTAAAAGCTAACTAGAGCTACACTATTTTTCAACTCTCTTTTTTGGTTAGGTGCATAAACTAAGAGATAATTGATAATTACAATTTTAAAGTCCCCCAAAACACTAAAACCCTAATTTGAGGCATTATATGAAGGAATTTGGCCTTGGAAAGTGTCGAAACAAGGTCTGATCAAAAGATTATAATCGAACATGGTAGTGAAATCTTCGAGATGCAACTTCCTATAAAATTTCATCCCAAAGGATAACCTAGTCAAAATTTATGGCCCTCGAAAATGCCATCATCAATTTTTTTTCTTTAATTTAAACCTAAACTGATAACTGAGTCAAAAGTTATGACCCTCAAAAATCCTTGCATCAAACAACTATTGAAATTACATCAATTGTGAAAAAAAGAGCCAGATGTAGTGTTGTGTTAGGCAGTTCCCTATTTGGAGGGCTAAGGGATTTGGTTGGTTAGGAACACAACCATTTTTAGGATCGCTTGGCTACTTTGTATAAAACATCCTTGCATATTTTGACACTTCTACCCCTTTACATGCTATTTTTTCTTCCTAAACCTGGATGTTGCATTAGTGAAATGGTTATAAATAGGGGAGGTGTTGGTGCTTTTCCAATGGATCCTTCCAAGGTTCAAAGAGAAGTTATGGAATTGGTTTTATTTTATATATATTAAAGCACACCACTATGCAGGGAAACCAACTTTCAGACTTGGTACAAATAATTAGGAAGAGTTCAACGCCTTCTTCCAAGTATAACTTGTTGTCGAAGAAGGTTTGGAGACACTTGAGGTTTTCGTTGACTCTTCACTAGCTATTGGGTGAATGAAAGAAAATTTGCAGATTCAAGACAATAACATGTATCACCTGGAAATCCACCTCAAAGATATTGCAGGGTGATTCTTTAACATTTCTTTTGTCCATGTTTATTGTGAGCATTATATTGATGAAAACTCTTTCCAGAAATAAGCACTTCCATTGGATCTTGGACAAATATATATAGAGGAAATTCTGGAAGGTAGACAAGCTTCCCACATGTTGTGTGTTTCGTAAAGGCTTTGACAACGTGACTCTTTTTCTGATTTTTTTTTCCATTGGATAGAGATGATTTCACTCTAAGGTTTTATTCCTTGTTGGTTCTATTTTAAAATAAGTGATCTTCTTTTTGTAGAGATGGATATCCATATAAATTTTGTTGGTCTATGTGCTAAGGCACCTACAAAATGTAATTTATTTTCATCTTGAATGGAAGTTACATTTTTTTCATGGAAAAAGAACTTGGTGCACCGATGCATCAATGCATTTAAATATATAGGGTGCACC
This sequence comes from Pseudotsuga menziesii, assembly GCA_001517045.1. NCBI lineage: Eukaryota > Viridiplantae > Streptophyta > Pinopsida > Pinales > Pinaceae > Pseudotsuga > Pseudotsuga menziesii. The sequence continues at coordinate 62,787 of LPNX010691766.1, read as the reverse complement.
AATTACATATTTAAAAAAATTAAACCTACATTGGTGCACTTGGTAGTGTTACACACCAGATTGTTCTTTGAAAAACCCGTTATTTAAAATAAAAAAATCTAATCAAACTTGGTGTGTGTGGTAGGGTTATGCAACAATGCATTTACATCTATGGGACAAACTGAATGGATTATTTTTTGAAAAATTATAGACCTAGCACAATGTGCATGTTCTATTTACTCATTAGTGCTACTAAATATATTGATTGCATTGAGAAGGATTTCCAAAAAACATGGTAGATATTTTTATGAAACATGTTAACCTACCTCATTGCTAGTGGTAGGATTATGCATTGGTGTGAGTTTTAATGGAGCTCACCAATGTGACAATATGGTTTGAGAGTATTAAATAAAAAACATTCACTAAAACCTCTTGCCTCCTAACATTACTAAAAACAAAGAAGGGAGAGTTGGTTCTATGAAAACTTATGCTAATTGATGTTTTCCTTGTATTGGAAAATTGAATCTCGTGGGAAACTAGATTATCATGAGGAGCTATGGAAAAATAAGAAAGAACTAAAGCTTGAAAAAGGGCACTCTGGTAAACAAATTTCTTAACTTGTGTTTAAAATGGAGGAGAAGTTTGAGAGAAACAAAATAGATTTTGCTAGACAAAAGTAAGAAGGCCTTACACATACGAAAGAATTGAAGTGTCAATTAGAAGAAATTGTGAAGGTATATAGAGAAGTATTCCAAGATCCAAAAGGAATGCCTCCAACTATAGAACTGGCGTATGAGATATAGTAAGTACTAGTTTCTCTTTAGAAAATATAGGAAAGTACAAATAGTCCATACAAGAGTCACATGAAGTGAAGAACAAGTTGTAGTAATTTTTGGAGAAAGGAGTCATACCAAGTACCTCACGTTGTTGTCCCTAGTGATTTTGGTACCAAAGGAGGATGGAACTTGGATAATGTCCATCAATTATAGAGCTCTAAAAAAAATTAGTTTAAAGAATCAATGCCCTTTTCCCTAGATGGCTGACCTAATAGATTAATCACAAGATGCAAAGTAATTCACTAAGATGGATTTGAAATCTAAATATCATAAAGTTTGGATAAAGTAAGAAGACAATTAGAAGACATCTTTTAAGACAAAATAATGTCTATATGATTGGTTAGTGATGGTTTTTGTTTTGAGTAATGCACCATCTACTTTTAAGTATTTAATGAATGATTTGTTACATCTATTCCTAGATTAATTTTCCGTAGCTTTGTTGGATGACATTTTGATCTTAGTTCTAGTTAGTAAGAGCATGCGTTACATATAAAGTAAGTGTTAGAGATAGTAAGAAAACATTAACTACTAACTAACAAACATACAGAAGTGTAAGTATGTTAAGAAATTATTGGTACTTGGAGAAGCATGTGATTGGCAGAGGTGAGTTGAAGATCGATCCTGCAAACATAAAGGCTATCCTTAATGTACCACTCCTACAAACACAAAAGTTAGGATTTTTGTGGGATCTATCCAATATTTAAGAAATTTCATTCCATAATTTTCACTTGTGGAAGCACCAATTCTTGCTATAACAACCAATGGTAAGAGTGTTAAAATTGTTGTGCCATTTAGATCATCAAGCAATGATTCCAATATTATTGATGCAGTAAAAGGAGAATGAAGATACACATTGAACAAATCAAACCACACAGGAAATAGATGAGTATAGCTCAGATAATTACAGTATCATTGTAAGTCCCAAGAGTTAGCTCAATCGGTCGAGTACTCGTAGTTAGGCCTCCCAGCATGTGAGGTCGCGGGATCCATTCTCATCGACTCTCTTGGGGTTAGGCACGCAGCGGCCGCGGGTGTGAGGCCCCTTCGGGTGGGTCCGCCAGAAATTATTCCGTGGATGTAGCCCATCGGTCAAGCCGGCGCGTGAACCACATTGAAAAAAAAAATTACAGTATCATTGTCATTAATTAATTTGGTGTTACAATAGAGTTACATAAGGAATAATTCAAATCCATTAGGGAGGAATTCGAATCTACCAACTGGATGTGACTGTACCTAACTGACTATCTAACTCAGGATCTATCAATCAATATCAAAGTCCAAATGGTTAACTATAGATGTCTAAACAACTCACACAATCAGTAATAAACAATTAAATTAGTCTAACTGAAGTAGTAGGTGAGAAAAGGCGCCTAATCCACATGTAGCCATGCATAACTAGAACTAACTGAACTTATTGTGATCTAACTGAATGTAGCTGGAAATTAACTGAGATTAACTAGTTCCAACTCCAACTGACTGAAGGAGGTTGGTGTCGGGACTCTCAGTGGCTCCTAAAATGTAGGGATTGGACTAGGAGGCGCCTAATCTGATGCATGTAAGTGTAATCAATGACAGTTAGCATCTAGCAGTGTTCCCCACACTCTAGTAATTGGTACATGTGTCCCCATTAGGCCATGTGGACCCAATGGTACTAGTCGACTTAATTAATTAATTAAAACTCTTAAGTTAGGCTAAAATAATATAATAGATAGTTTGGTCAAGCGAGGATTATAAATCCTAACACCCCCCCTGAATCCTAACTTGGACAACTGTGGGCCCTGGAAACAAGGCCATAAGTCACCCATATACAATCTAAAAGATAAAATGTCGCTTAATACAACCGAGGAAACATGGGAAAACGTCATGGGAAAACCCCCCCTCAAAATAAGCAGAAATAGGAAAATGCAAGCTATCTTTATAAGAAAGAAGCTTCCTCCTTAGAAAAATAACTTGAACAAAACACTGCTGCAAAAGTTGCAGCTTTATGCAGCAGCATGGTCCATCTGTGCATCAGCATCCTAAAACTGTGCATGTGAACCTCTCAATGTTCTTCTGAATTGACGACTCTGTATGTTTCTTATGGATGGTGAAGGTATAGAATGATCAAGTTTCCTCTTCTGTGGGCCATGTAGCTGATCATTTGCCATTATCAAGTAGCATTGACCTGGAACTTTGTTGCACCACTATGTAGGGAGAGAATCTATGAGAGATAGTGTAGCATGTTCATTCTGATATTGGGACCTAGTTCTTCTTCTGTCTTCTGGATTTCTAGCACCACTTCCAGCTGCATCTAGGAGCTTTTGAACCCATCTAGGATTAGGCTTTTGGTTTGGAATGGATAATGGATCTGGATCTAGAATCTCATGAGATTCAGTCTCAATAACATGATCATGTTGGATTTGATCTTCTTCATATGAATCTGAAACTTGTAGCAAATCATCATCATCAAAAATTGGTGGAGAAATGGTTATACCTTCCTGTGTTGCTGATGGTGGTGTGTCATACAACTGATCTTCTTCAAACTGAACACTCCTTTCATTGAAGCATATCCTGGTGGCAACCTCCATCAATTTGTAAGCTTTTTCATCTTCTGCATATCCCAGCATAATGCATTCGCTACTTTGGGCTTGGAAGGCCTTCTTCTTGTCAAGTGGTATTCTAGCCCAAGCTTTGGAACCAAAAAATCTTAAATGAGAGACATTGGGTCTATGCCCATGCAGTGCTTCGAATGGAGTGGCCCCAACCAATTATTTATGAGGCACTATATTCTACAAATACTAAGCATAGTTTACAACTTCATCCCAAAGAGAAGGAGGGAGATGTTTCGCATGGAGACGACATGTTGCCATCTCCTTCAGTGATATGTTCTTCCTCTCAGCCACACCATTATGTTGTGGTGTGTATGGAACTGAGTGTTCCATTCGAATCCCCTCTGATTCACAGAAATTCTGGAAGTCTCCTTTGATATACTCTCCTCCTTTATCATATCTTATAGACTTGATTTTCTTACTAAAACTGTTCTCAACCATAGCCTTAAAAACTTTGAAAGTATTAAAAAAATCTGATTTTTGTTTCATGAAGTAGATCCAGCAGTACCTAGAACAATCATCAATAAAGGTGAGGAAATACCTGCAACCATTAATGGAGTTTGTGGGCATAGGTCCAACTACATCACTATGTATCAAATCAAGTATAGAGGCATCTCTATGTGCCTTCCCAACACCATACTTCTTCTGTGGATGCTTACCTACCACACAACTAGCACATACTTCATTGGAAGTTTGGATGGAAGGAAAACCTTCAACCATTTTATCATTGTGGAGTTGCTTGAGATATTTGAAATTGAGATAGCCAAATCTTGTTGGTGTTGTTAGCATGAGACAATAAAGCTATAGGAGGAGAGTCAGGTAAAAAATCAGAGAACTCATAAGCTTTAGTAGAGTTATTTGCAATACCTTTCGCTATGAGCTGTCCAGTGGCTTTTTTTGTAATCTCAACTGTATCTGAATCGAATGTAAATATCTTGGGAGAGGCTATATGAGTCATCTGATAAAAATACAACAAGTTAGCTGCAAGGGAGGGCACATAGAGGAAATTCTTGAACTCACCATGCTTCGCTCTGACTGAGCCCCTTCCTTCTGCTGGAATATGGGAATCATCTCCCATGTGAATATTAGGCCCCTTCGACAATGTGAGGGAAGAGAAGGATTCTTTGGAGGCAACCATGTGGTTGGATGCTCCATAATCAATTATGTATGTTGTTGACTGAGTAAGGCTAGATTTCAAAGCATGGCACCTTTCATCTTCTTCTATATGTGGTTCTTCATCAAGCTTCTCTGTTCCTTGTGGGAGAGCAATGTTATGCTGCTTGAGGAGAGCAGAAAATTGGTCAATCTGCTTCTTCATACAATGATCTTCAAGATGGAAACCCTTGAAGATCTTCAAACCCTTCTTAGAGCCTAAGGCTCCTTTGAAATTCTTCTGATTCTGTTTAGTCTTCAAATCGGCTGCTTTAGGCTCCTTCTGCTTTGATTTCCCTTTAGCTTACGCTTTGGTAGAGTCTGTCACTAGGAGAGCTTGATCTTTGGAGGTCTTGATGACTCCCATCTGGATCAACTTCTCTTGCTCCTTGATTAAGGACTCAGAAAATGAATCAAGTGAAGGAATTTTCCAATCCGGAAAGGAATCCCTTTTAGAATGGAAGATTGAGACAAATACATAATACTATGGGTCGAGTTTGCTGAGACTGGAAAGCACATTTTGGTCATCCTTTCTTTCTATTCCGCATTGTCTGCATTGGAGTGCAAGAGACTTAAATTTAGTAAAGAATTGCTCTACTATTCCGAAATTGCTGGGATGTAAGGCTACCAACTCATTCTCCAGGAGGTGTCCCCGAATTTCATCTTGTTTTCCAAACAAGTCTTCAAGCTTCTCCTAGGATTCTCTGGGAGTCCTCAAACCTTCAAGGTGAAATAGGAGATCTCTGGATATATGAGTGCATAGATAACCGAAAGCTTCATCTAAGCAGTTCAAAAAATTGTTCTTCTCAACTGGCTAATGGGTCTCAACCTCCCTTCCAAGTAATATCCTGTAGTATCCAAGCTTGCGCAAGGTCAGCTGCCTATCTTCCCTCCAATCAAGATAATTGAAGGGTGTTAGGATCCGAGGAGTAGAAGGTAGAGAATCCATAATTCTCCTGTTGGAAAAACACAAATATTCACACAAGCTACGTAGCACCTGTAGAGTTTCACTGCAAAACACTAAAACATTCGAACTATGTTAGAATCATGCATTTCCTCTTGACATGAACACTTTCACAGGGTCCATCACGCCCGCACTGCCACTCTAAATAAATTCAGAGGAAGCAAGGTACCCTTTGTGGGAATTATGTGGAAACCCAGCTGCTTTTGGTGTTCAATGGAGAGAAGACAAACATGGAGCTTGCTTGAGATGGCTATGATACCATGTTAAAATTGTTGTGCCATTGATATCATCAAGCAATGAGTCCAATATTATTGATGCTGTAAAAGGAGAATGAAGATACACACTGAACAAATAAAAATACACAGGAAACAGATGAGTATATCTCAGATAATTACAGTATCATTATCATTAATTAATATGGTGTTACAATAGAGTTACATAAGGAAGAATTCAAATCTACCAACTGGATGTGACTGTAGCTAACTGACTAGCTAACTCAAGATGTCTCAATCAATATCAGAGTCCAAATGGTTAACTCCAGATGTCTAAACAACTCACACAATCAATAATAAACAGTTAACTCAGTGTAACTGAAGTGGTAGGTGAGAAAAGGCGCCTAATCCACATGAAGCCATGCATAACTAGCTCTAACTAAACTGATTGTGATCTAACTAAATGTAACTAGAAATTAACTTAGCTTAACTAGTTCCAACTCCAACTACCCGAAGGAGGTTGGTGTCGAGACTCCCAATGGCTCCTAAAATGTAGGGATTGGACTAGGAGGTGCCTAATATGATGCATGCAAGTGTAGTTAGCCTCTAGTAGTGTTCCCCACACTCTAGTAACTGGTACATGTGGCCCCATTAGGCCATGTGGACCCAATGGAGCTAATGGACTTAATTAAAACTCCTAAGTTAGGCTAAAATAATCTAATAGATAATTTGGTCAAGGGAGGATTATAAATCCTAACAAAGAGTTCTAATGGGGTTTGAATCAATTTACATCCTTTGAATAACTAAAATAAAAGGTTAGTCGAACCTCAATCTTAACACTACCTAACATGTTGAAGTCTTTTCAAATAGAAACCAGTACTAGTGAGTGTGCTATGGAAATAACATTAAAGCAAGGGGATAGAATTACCTGATATTGTTTAGAGTTATTATTTAAAGAAGTACTAAACAACCATACATGTGGCAAGGAGCTATATTCCTTGGTTCAAGTAGTAATGAAGTGGAAGCATGATCTATTGGGTAGGGGAGGCACAATCCATACTAATCACCAACATTTACAATATATGTTGGTTCATAGTAGCTTCCAACAAGTATGACACTTTAAATAGATGGGATTTCTACAAATATTTATCTAGTGATTAAATATAAGAAGGGGATGGCCAACATCTTGGTTGATTTTGTATATAAAAAACAAGCAACAAAAATTACATATTTGGGAGTCATTACGCTCATGGATTTGAGTATGTGAAATGTGAGGAGTTTAAAGGGGTGTATCCGAGTAGTTTCAAGGAAAAAAGGAACAAGAAAATGTTTATTTCCATATCCAAGATGGATTACTATAACATATGGAGAAGAATTTTGTATGAAAGAAAGAAAGAGTGCAACTAATAAAGGAGGCTCACACCTCCAACATTGTTGATAAAGTGTCAACAATATTGTGGATAATTTTAGGTATATTTACTGACCCAAGATGGAATAAGAGATATATATAATTATCAAGGGTTGTATCTTATTTTATGCCTATAGACCTAGTTGTAGGAAGCAAGGACTATGTATTCCACTTCCAACCCCTACATGGCCATGGGAAAGAATATCCATGGACATTGTTGGGGATTTTTCAAGGACAAGAAGAGGGCATGATTATCTATTTGTGGTAATAGATAGGCTCAACAAGATGTGTGTGTTTATGGACTATAAGGAGACCATCAAAGGACAAGAAGTTGTAAGTTTGTTATTTGAAAGGGTATGGGTGTACTTTGGGAATCCATGAAGCATAATTTTATATATATATACTAGCTTCCTTAGTGTATTTTGGACATCATTGTGGTAGAAGTTGGATACTAAGCTAAAGATATATATTTATTTTCACCCACATATTGATGGGTAGATAGAGTTAGTGAATATAATTTTAGTTCATCTTTGAGAGGATACAATCAAAAGCATCCAAGGACTTGGGATGAAAATTGTGTTTATGTGTAACATTCTTATAATAAATTTGTTCACACTTCCATTACCAAGTTTCCTTTTGAAATTTAGACATTTGCCACTATGACCATTGGATATTGTATATGGACAATCTGCAGAAGGTTCAACAACCTCAAGTGATGCATTAAAGGAAGAAATGTTAATTGACAAGATAATGAAATAACATTTATAGGTTCATGAGAAACTAAAGAATCTTAAAGAGAATTTGTTAGGGTCCCACCCTAACCCTTCTTACTTTATAGGTAGTCAAGTTATGTATCCATCCATCACATTTGAATAAGGCCGAGTAGTTTTTATTTTATTTTATTTGTATCTGGCGGAATCAACAACTAGTCGGTTTCGTACTCGCGTGGCACGGGTTCGATTCCGAATGCTACCACTATAACCTCCAAGAGAGAATGCCCACCCCCACAACGCACCCTCATGGTTTCAACGAGGTTTGAACCCGTGATGTGCTTAACAACCCGTACACCTTAAAAATTGCATGGTTGCCAACTGGTCTACACCTCGGGGAGTGAATAAGGTCGAGTAGTTAGTAATGGGAATTTAATGTAAAAAGGGTCTCTCTATTAATTAAGTCCCACTAGGTAGTTGGTACTTATCAATTATGGGACCAAGCAAATAGTTAGGGTTTTGGGATATTGAAATTATATTTAAAGAGATAGGAATGTTGGGTATATGTTATATTCTTTGAATGTGCGTATGGAGGGGAGGTGCACATGTTAGCGTATTTTTTGGCTATTTATAGCTGTTTGTGGCTATTTTTATAATTTGCTAATCCCGGTTAAGGGATTGGAGTCTTTTTCTAATCCGGGTTAACAGATTAGGGTATTTGGATGTTGCAGAATACCTATATTTTGTATTGTGAGGATTTCATATTGTAATGAAGAGAAAATAGGAGGTGTGGCTCCAAGGTTTTCTGGTTTTCCCGGTTAAGGATTTCCAGGGTAAATATCTGTGTTTATGTGTGAATGATGTGTTGTGATCTCTATTTTTCTTAAAAGAATCTATATGCTTTGCTTCTCTGCACAGGTTTAAAACTTACATGTGGTATCAAAGCTCGATTGTGGCATCAGGGGGACACCTTTGCTGCTAAGGGTTCGACGCAGTTGATAGATCTCAGGTCTGTGATAAACCTGGGTTCAGTGGGAACTTTACAGTGTTGATTTGTGCATTGAAAGAGCATGGCAAGTACTTCACGAATCGAGATCGAGAAATTTAACGGCCAGAATTTTGAGCTATGGAAGCTCAAAATGGAGGATCTTCTGGTAGATCGGGAACAGTGGATTGCTGTGGATCCAAGTACAAAACCCACTGCAACGTCACAAGAATATTGGGATAAATTAGAAAGAAGGGAGAGGAGTACAATACGATTGTGATTATTAGAATCTGTGTTGTTGAACATATCTGGTGAAGATAGTGTAGTAAAGCTATGGGAAAAACTAGCGAGTTTGTATCAATCAAAATCCCTTGTGAACAAATTGTTTCTGCTAAAGAAGTTGTTTCACCTCAGAATGGACGAGAATGACACTGTAACAAAGCATTTGAATGTCTATAATACTCTGGCAAGTCAGATAACCTCTGTTGGTATTAAAATGGCTGAAGAAGATAAATGTATTACATTATTGTGTTCTTTGTCGGATTCCGGGGACATCCTAATTGTTGTAATAGGTAGTTCTAGCCAGGCGACCTTAAAATTTGATGAAATTGTATCATCCCTACTATCAGAAGAGATGAGGCAGAAAACCATGGATAATCATAGCATGGATGCCTTGTCTGTGAGAGGTCGCCCCCAGGAGAGAAACACAAAATAAAGGATTTGGGGGTAGATCTAAATCCCCAGGAAAAGGAAGAAGGAAGTGTTGGAAATGCGATAAAGCTAGGCACTATAAAAGGATTGCAGATCTAAGAATGTTGAGAAAGCAAAGGGATATGAGGATACCCCTTCCACAAAGGCAAAGAAATCCTCAGAAGAAGGAGGGGATGTGTACCTAGCTTCCACGGGTAATCCTTCAGAGCATGATACATGGCTGATTGACTCAGGTGCGTCATTTCATATGCCCCTCATAGGGAGTGGTTCTGTGAATATGAAAAGTACAATGGAGGAGATGTGTACTTGGGAGATGATTCACCAACCAGTATCATTGGACATGGTAGAGTCAAGCTAAAACTGAAGGATGAAAGGATTATAACTCTGCCTGGAGTGCCACACATTCCAAATCTAGCAAGAAACTTGATATCTGTCGAAAAGATGGATGTTGCAGGTATAAAGACTATGTGTGTAGATGGTGGTTGCAAAATGGTATTGATGAGGGGAGTTCGATATGGAACTCTATACAAACTATTGGGAAAAACCATCATTGATGAATGTAACAATTCTGTTGTGCTAGAGGAAGGAGGTAAAGATGACAAAACCCTGACTGCATCAAGAGGAAAGACAATGCTATGGTATCAAAGAATGGGGCATATCGGAGAAAAGGGACTTTGAGCATTACAAGGTAAAGGTATGGTTGAAGGTATGACTGATTTCACTCTAGATTTTGATTTCTATGAACATTGCATATATGGAAAACAAAATCGAGTAAGATTTGCATCTGGTGCTACAAGAGCAAAGGGAATTCTAGAATTAGTACATAGTGATGTGTTTGGACCTGTTCATGTTCCATCATTAGGAAAATATGTGTATTATGTTTCATTTATAGATGATTTCTCAAGGAACATATGGATTTATTTCCTTCGAAAGAAATCTGAAGTATTTGCCAAGTTTAAAGAATTTAAGGCTCTTGTAGAAAATAAGTCAGAAAAGAAAATAAAGGTGTTGAGGACAGATAATGGTGGAGAGTTCTATGGGAATGAATTCGAGGAATTTTGTAAGAAGTGTGGTATAGCAAGGCAAAAGACTACTCCATACACACCTCAACATAATGGAGTTGCTGAGAGAATGAATAGGACATTGATGGAAAATGCAAGGAGCATGCTAAGCAGTGCTGGGATAGGACAAGAATTCTGGGTAGAAGCAGTGGAGACAACATGTTACTTGGTAAACTGATCACCCACATCAGCATTGATTGATAAAATCCACAAGAGGTATGGACTAGTAAGAAACCCTCTATTAAGCATCTGAAATTTTTTGGTTGTGATGCTTATGTAGATGTTCCAAAGGAGAAAAGGAGCAAGTTGGATAACAAAGCTGAGAAGTGTATCTTTATTGGCTATAAATATGGTATGAAAGGGTATAAGATTTGGAATCCTATAACTAAGAAGACTGTTTACAGTTGAGATGTTGTGTTTTGAGAGGTCAAAGAAGTCCCCAGACAGGAAGTGAATCTAATGGAAAAGGAACCAGAGAAAATAGAGTTTAAGTTAGAAAGTGAAGAATCTGACTCAATAGAAGAAGCATAATAAGAAGAAGAAGAACCTCATACTCCAGTTTTGAGGAGATCATCTCGAGAAATAAGGAAACCAGAAAGGTATTCCCCTCCTGATTTTTGCTCTCATTTTGCTATGTCTATTACTGATGATGATCCTAGAAATGTGAAGGAAGCTGTTAATTCAGAGGATAGTGATCTCTGGAAAAAGGCCATGGATGAAGAAATGGATTTCTTGGACAAAAATGAAGCTTGGAATCTAGTCCAGTTACCTGCTAGGAGAAAATTCGTTGGGAGCAAATGGATATTTAAAAAGAAGTTGAATGCGGAAGGTAAAGTGGATAAGTATAAAGCCCGCTTGGTAGCAAATGGATATTCTCAGGTAGAGGGGATTGATTTTGGTGAAATATTTTCTCCAGTTGAAAAATTAACTTCTATTAGATTTCTTCTTTCTATTGCTACTGCTTTTGATCTTGAAGTGGAGCAGATGGATGTGAAGACAACGTTCTTACATGGGGATCTGGAAGAAGAAATATACATGAAACAACTAGAAGGGTTCATAGCAAAGGGAAAGAATGAGTTGGTATGTAAACTAAAGAAGTCCCTTTATGGTCTAAAGCAATCTCCAAGGATGTGGTACCAAAAGTTTGACACATACATACTTGGATTGGGGTTTGTGAGAAGCAAAGCTGATCACTGTGTATATTCCAAACAGGTTGGTGATCACTTCATTAACATAGTTCTGTATGTTGATGACATGTTGTTGATTGGAAACAACAAAGATGTTATAAAGGAGGTGAAGTATCAACTATCCTCCAAGTTTGATATGAAATATCTTGGTGCTACAAACTTCATTCTGGGAATGGAGATAAGAAGAGATCCTACAAAAAAAATGATCAGTTTAAATCAAAGAAAATATGTTGAGATGGTACTACAGAGATTTAACATGTAGGAAAGTAAGCCAATCAAGGTTCCTATTCCTATAGTTGTAAATTTATCTGTAGAGCAGTCTCCCAAGACACAGGAAGAAGAAGAAGACATGTCACAGGTTCCATATGCTAGTGCAGTTGGTAGTTTGATGTATGCAATGGTCTGAACAAGACCAGACATTGCTCATGCAATGGGAGTTTTGAGCAGATATATGTCAAAACCAGGAAAGGAGCATTGGATAGTTGTAAAGAGGGTCTTCAGATATTTGCATGGTACCACAGGTTATGCAATCTGCTACCAAGGAAGACCTGGACCAGATAGAGTAATAAATGTACATGGATTTGTTGATGTAGATTGGGCTGGAGACCTTGATCATAGAAGATCTACAAGTGGGTATGTGTTTAACCTATTTGGAGGAGCTATCAGTTGGATGAGCAAGAGACAAGTTGTAGTTGCACTCTCAACTACAGAAGCTAAATACATGGCAGCCACTCATGCAAGCAAAGAAGTTGTGTGGTTGCAAAGATTGTGTTCGGGTAATGGGTTTGTACAGAAAGGTGTAAGGTTAGAATGTGATAGCCAAAGTGCAATCTTCCTGGCAAAGAACCCTACTTATCATGCTAAGACAAAGCATATTTATGTGCAATATCCCTTTGTGAGAGCTATGGTTGAAGACAAGAAGGTGCTGCTGGAGAAGGTTGACATCGTGAAAAATGTTGCAGACTCGTTAACAAAGTCTATTAGTATAGAGAATTTCTTTTGGTGTAGAGAATCTATGGGCATTGATGCCTTGAACTTGTGACTTTATGAGTACATGACTCATTGCTATGCAAAGGAAACAACAAGTGGGAGAATGTTGGGTATATGTTATATTCTTTGCATGTGCGTATGGAGGGGAGGTGCGCATGTCAGCGTATTTTTTGGCTATTTATAGATTTTATGGCTATTTATAGCTGTTTGTGGCTATTTTTAGAATTTGTCTAAAAATATGTAACTTAATCTCAGTTAAGGGATTGGAGTCTTTTTCTAATCCGGGTTAACGTATTAGGGTATTTGGATGTTGCAGAATACCTATATTTTGTATTGTGAGGATTTCATAATGTAATGAAGAGAAAATAGGAGGTGTGGCTCCAAGGTTTTTTGGTTTTCCCAGTTAAGGGTTTCCAGGGTAAATCTCTGTGTTTATGTGTGAATGATGTGTTGTGATCTCTATTTTGCTTTTAAGAATCTGTATGCTTTGCTTCTCTGAACAGGTTTAAAACTTACAAGGAAGCTATGGATTGTTTTGTCAAGAAATGTTGTATTGGAGCTCTACTCAAGTGAAAGGTCTCACAACCTTAAGAGGTGAGTGAACCTTGTTTCCTGAATTGATTTCCATAATACAAGAGTTATTTTTGTTGCATATTTCTTGTCTATTTCTTTTGATTATTTTAATCTTCGTTTTGATTTTTTGTATTTTGCACCATTTATCTCTATATATATTTTGAATTGTTCTAAGTTTCAAGGTTAAGAACACCACAAGTGGTATTAGAGCACTTTCCTGAGACAACAATCCTCTAGAATTTTCATAGACGTTATTTCAAGCTAGAGATTTGCACCAACATCTTTAAATAACACATAGATTGCCATTCAATGGGTAAAATTGTGGTTAGAGAAGCATACACATAGAGAATGCAATTGGTACTAAGTCACATTTGATGGACACCATTGTAACCTATGTTAGTACCTTTTTGAGTAGTATCGAATCAGACAACACCTATATACATAATCTTAGTTCCATGTACCCTCGGATGTATTAGAAGTTCATAGGCAAGCTCAAACCAGTTGTAGATAATCCAATCGATCATATTGTTACCATAATGACAACGAGCATACAACTTAGGAATATTACTCTTGTGTACCTGGGTAGTCACGTAGTAAAACTAAGGGAACAATCAAGCCTCCTTAGTTGGCACCTTCAAAGATTGGTTCAAGTACTACTACTAGACCCTGCAAGTATATCAGAGAGCTATAACATTTAACATCCTTTGTCCTCAGGACTTTGGAAACCCTAACTACTATCGCTAAACAATGAAATTCATACATATTTGCATCTAGAAAAAATTTGGACATTTTGTCAGTATAGTAACCCTATTCTTGTGAATAGCTAGTGAAATTCCTACATCTTCACATCTAGAAGTGTTGATGTATTTGTAACTTCAGAATGTATTCACATGTATATCTTATGTATTGTACCTCGATGTTCCTATCGAGAGTATCAGTAATGTAATCAAGTCATGTCAGTCCTTGATGTTCCTATCGGGAGAATCAATAATGTAATCAAGTCATGTAAAGTCATAGAGGGTAACCCTTCTTATTGTTCAAGGGTTAAAGTCCCCGCAGTTGTGGGGAACTAGGGTTATTAGACTCTCCTAGAGAATTTAGCCTTGGTGAGTTAATGTCAAGTCGGAAACTAGTATAAATAGAAAGTGAGTCTTTATATTTATCACACAGACACTCACACTCAATTGTAGCGCATAACTGAGAGAGAGAAGAAGCTGGGACAAGAGAGAGAGAGACAACTGCTGTCGGGAGATCATCTTTGTATCTTTGGGTTTTACTTTTGGTGCTTATTCTATCTCTGAGGAAGTTGCGGGGTTTTCTCCTTTATGGTTTTCCCAAGGAAAATCTTGTGTTCATTGTCTATTGTGATTGATTGTTGTGCTTTTTATTCTCTAAGATAAGATCCTAATATCATATAGCTTAAATGATAAAAATCTAACATGGTATCAGAGCTAACATGAGAAGAAGACACTATCAAGCTGCTGAAGCTAAGGCTTCCTACTTTTTGGATCTCCCTTCACAGATTATCAGCAAAAGGAGGCTAGGCTGACTCTCCTCTCTAGGGCCCGTCTTTCTGTCGAAGCAGAATCTGATTCTGAGCATTTTCAGTTTTAGACCTGACACTATTGCAGGAAATTAGGGATTTCCACAGAAGCGGATCTTTTGAGTAAGCCCAGGCCAGGATTGATCTCCTCCCTAAAATCAAAGTTTAGAGACCAAAATCAAAGTTTTTGATTGGACAGAACTCCGGGAAAGTCAAACCCTAAATCTGCTCCTGAACCAGAAAACTAGCTCTGCAGAAATTCAGATCCAGATCCAGTTCGGACATCTTAAATTGGTAAGATCTAAATCTTTTGTATTTCCATTTGAGGTTCTCTATTAATATGTCTCATCATACCAAGCTTGATGAAAAGCTTGAGGGAGATGACAACTTCTGAGCCTGGAAGTATAGGATCTCCCTAGTCCTGGAAGAAAATGAATTAGACTCCTACAAAAGTGGAGAGGTTCCAGGTCCAGAAGGAGATGAGGCTAAGGCCTTACACAAAAGAAAATTGGTCATGGCTAAGAGGATTATTGTTGATTCAATCAAGGATCACTTCATACCTCAGGTGTCCTCCCTAAAGACACCTAAAGAGATGTTTGATGCCCTGACCAAGTTATTTGAAGGGAAGAACATAAACCGAAATATGAATATGAGAAATCAATTGAATAATGTAAAGATACCGAATGCAGAGACCATATAGTCTTACTTTACAAGGGTCTCTCAGATCAAGGAACAACTTGAAGCAGTAGATGAAGAAGTAGAGAATGCAGAAATTGTGATGACCACCTTGAATGGTCTCCCTAGGTCTTGGGACTCTTTCATTCAAGGGATTTGTGCCAAAAAGAAGCTAGTCAAGTTTAGTAGACTGTGGGAGGAATGCTCACAAGAAGAAGCTCGGGTAGTAGCTAGAGAAGAAAAGATGGGAAGTGAATATCAAGCTCTCATAGTACACTCCAAGAAAAGTAGAACAAACTATCACAATGGTAAGCACTCTCACCAGAAAGATAATCCTAGAAAATCTAACAAAGATTTGTCTAAAATCAGATGCTATACATGTGACGAGAAAGGACACTATGCGAGAGAATGTCCTAGAAACAGAAATGGCTCTCACAAGAACAAGGGAAACAAGAAAAGACATCATGCTCACATGCAAAGGATGATGAACCTCCAAGAAAGAAATACAGGGAAGAAAGTGACGATTCTTCAAGTGATGAAGAATATGTGTTGATATATGCCCTCACAGGAACTGTCACACATGGAAGCAATGACTGGCTTATAGACAGTGGGGCTTCCAAACATATGACGGGATTCAGGGAGTCCTTTGTGAAATTATCCGAACATGAGTCACCTCACAAGGTGAAACTTGGGGATGACTATCAGTATCCCATAAAAGGTAGTGGTGAATCCTCCTATAAACTAGACTCTGGAAAGTCTATGAAAATGAAGGATGTCTTATTTGTACCAGGACTAAAGAAGAACCTTCTCTCCATCTCAGCATTAGATGCAAAAGGCATGAGAGTTTCATTTATAGATGGCCAAGTCCTCATGTGGCCAAAAGGAAAGACTATTGACGATGCATTAGTAATTGGAGAGCAAGAGGGAGGACTATACAAATTGAAGGACCAACCAGAACAAGCTTTGGTTCATATCTCAGTAGAACCAAATGAACTTTGGCATAGAATGCTTGCACATGTGCACTACAGGGAACTACCACTCGCAGGAAAAGTTGTTGAAGGTCTTCCAGAAATGCATGCAAAACATGAAGGTGTATGCAAAGGATGTGTTAAAGGGAAGAACACAAAGAAGACATTTCCAAGCAGCGAGAGCAAGGCAAAAGGAATCTTGGAAATCATTCACTCCGATGTATGCGGTCCAATGTCATCTTGTTCTCTAAGTGGGTATGTATATTATGTTTCTTTCATTGATGATTTTTCTAGGATGACATGGATATACTTCATGAAGAACAAGGATGAAGTATTCAACAAGTTCAAGGAATTTAAAACCTTGATCAAGAACCACACAGAGAAGAAGATCAAGATATTTCGATCACACAATGGTGGAGAATTCACATCAAATGAATTCAAAGAATTATGCAGAGATTCAGGGATTAAGAGGGAGTTGACCACTCCATATAATCCACAACATAATGGGGTTGCAGAAAGAAAGAACATAACCATCATGGAAGAAACAAGGGCAATGCTTCATGATCAAGACCTTCCTATGCATCTATGGGCAAAAGCTTCCAGAACAGCTGTGTATGTACAGAACCGTACTCCACATAGAGTACTCGAGAATAAGACACCTAAAGAAGTATTTTCCGGCAAGAAACCAGAAGTCAGTCATCTCAGAATATTTGGCTGTCTAGTGTACATACACATTCAAAAAGAAAAGAGGACAAAGTTAGATCCTTCAGGAAAGAAGGGTATATTTGTGGGATACTCTGAAAGATCGAAGGCTTACAGAATATACTTCCCAAGGTTCAAGAAGATCGACATCAGCAGAGATCTAACATTTGATGAAGACACAGCTTACAACAAATCCAGAAAGAGACCTGCTGAAGACCCTGAAGAAGTAGAAGTACCTAGAATCCAAGATACAACTCTAAATAAAGCAACTTTAGAAGAAGATCGAGAAATAGAAGAACCTCAGGAACCAGTAGATCCACCTCAGGAGAAGAATCCTCACAAGAGGAAACCTGCATGGGTACGAGAGGCTATCCAAGGTGCAGAAAGATATGGGGCTCTAGAATAAATGCACAGAGAAAGAAAGAGAACTAGGTCCTACTCCGGATATGTATCCCTATTATGTGACATCATCGATAAAGAACCTTCCAAATATGAAGAAGCGGCAGAGAAGAAAGAATGGAAGGATGCTATGATCGAGGAGTATCAGTCGATCATGAAGAATGATGTTTGGGATGTTGTCCCAAGACCAGAAGGGAAGTCTGTTGTGACTTCCAAGTGGATCTACAAGATCAAGCATGCTGCAGATGGTAGCATAGAGAAATATAAAGCAATATTTGTGGCTCATGGCTTCTCTCAGAAAGAAGGAATAGATTATGAAGAGACTTTTGCACCTGTAGCCATATACAATTCCATCATATCAGTACCAGCTCTGGCTGCAGTCATGAAATGGAAGGTACACCAGATGGATGTCAAGACTTCTTTCTTGAATGGTGTAGTAGAAGAGGAAGTGTATGTGGAGCAGGCACTCGGTTTTGAGACACATGACAGGGATACTCATGTGTGCGAATTGAAGAAAGCCCTGTACAGTTTGAAACAGGCACCCATGACATGGTACGACAGAATTGACAGCTCCTTGACTAGCTTGGGCTTTACCAAGAGTAAAGCGGATTCCAACCTTTACTACAAGGTTGAAGAAGGGAACCTAGTGATGCTCCTACTTTATGTAGATGACCTATTTTTAACAGGTATAGATGGGTTGATTGCATACACAAAGAGGAAGCTGGATGTTGAGTTCAAGATGAAGGACTTGGGTATGATGCATTACTTTCTAGGCATGGAGGTGTGGCAGAATATAGATGGAATCTCCCTAGGACAAGGGAAGTATGCAGTAGATATCCTAAAGAGATTCGGGATGATGGACTGCAAGGCCATGACCACACCTATGGCATCGAACCTGAAGCTATTGAGTGATGCTTCATCCGAGTGGGTTGATGCTATGATGTATCGTTAGATGATTGGGCTCTTGATGTACATGACGAACACGAGACCAGATATTTGATTTGCTGTGAACACATTGAGCCAGTTCCTGATAGATCTGATACATGTTCACTTGATTGCTATGAAGCATATTCTAAGGTACCTAAAGGGTACAGTTGATTATGGGCTCAAGTATGAGGCGAATCAGAAGATTAACCTGGAAGGTTATGTGGATTTAGATTGGGCAGGCAGTGCCATTGATAGGAAGAGCACTTCAAGGTGCTGCTTCAGTATGGGATCAAGTTTGATCTCTTGGTTTAGCAAGAAGCAATCCTGTGTGGCACTGAGTATAGCCGAAGCAGAGTATGTTGCAGCTTGTTCGGCTAGTTGTGAGGCAGTGTGGCTGAGGAAGCTACTATCTGATTTGTTTGATCTCCAGTTGGATTCTACTTGTATATATTGCGACAACTAGATTTTTGTGAAGTTGTCAGAGAACCCAATGTTCCATGACAAGTCGAAGCATATCGAGATCAAATATCACTATATCAAGGATATGGTGCAAAGAGGAGCAATGAAGCTCCTGTATGTTGTGATGAAAAAGCAGATAGCTGATGTGTTTACCAAACCATTAGCTAGAGTGATGTTTGAGTACTTCAGGGAGAAGCTTGGTGTTCTCTAGATCGAGGTTCCTTCCAAGGGGAAGTGATGAGTCTGTGGGCCCTTATGACATGGTGCTAGGATTGGTTCCTTCCATGGTTAGATGTAAGTGCAGAGCCCTTCTGACATGGTGATAGGATTGGTTCCTTCCATGATCAGAGTAAGTGCAGATCCATTCTGATATGACTGTGGGATTGTCTCCCACATGATCAGATGTAAGTGCAGAGCCATTTTGATATGACTGTGGGATTGGCTCCCACATGATCAAATGTAAGTGCAGAGCCATTATGATATGACTATGGGATTGGATCCCACATGATCAAATGTAAGTGCAGAGACATTCTGATATGACTGTGGGATTGGCTCCCACATGATTAGTTGTAAGTGAAGGGACTTTCCACAGATAATAGTAGGTGTGTCCTATCATGCTGATGGTTGTAAGAGATGGGCCTTTTCACAGATGATAGTAGGTGTG
This sequence comes from Pseudotsuga menziesii, assembly GCA_001517045.1. Taxonomy (NCBI): domain Eukaryota; kingdom Viridiplantae; phylum Streptophyta; class Pinopsida; order Pinales; family Pinaceae; genus Pseudotsuga; species Pseudotsuga menziesii. The sequence continues at coordinate 43,094 of LPNX010691766.1, read as the reverse complement.
TCCTACCATGCTAGTGATTGTAAGTGCTGGGCCATTTCACAGATGGTAGTAGGTGTGTCCTACCATGCTGGTGATTGTAAGTGTTGGGCCTTTTCACAGATGATAGTAGGTGTTTCTTATCATGCTGGTGATTATAAGTGCTGGGAATTTTCACAGATGATAGTAGGTGTGTCCTATCATGCTGGTGAATATAAGTGCTGGGCATTTTTGACAAGGTTCTTGGATGTGTTCCTCCCATGGTCAGATGTGAGTGCTGGGTGGGCCTTTCTGACATGGTTCTTGTATTTGTTCCTCCCATGGTCAGGTGTGAGTGCTGGATGGGCCTTTCTGACATGGTTCTTGGATGTGTTCCTCCCATGGTCAGATATAAGTGTTGAAGAAGATGAATACCTACATGGAGGCTAGGCCTACAACCAACATGAAAATGGGCTGGCTCTGTAGAAATTCCTATGACGAGTAGAATTGAGAGATAGCACCATTTGTTTGAGATAGTGGAAGACTTGATGATGGTACAGTGATGATCCAGAGTTGATCCAGTGATAAATACTTGTGCTGATAATTGTGTCGAGAGAATACCTTCCTAGTTAAGAGGGAGTGTTGATGTATTTGTAACTTCGGAATGTATTCACATGTATATCTTATGTATTGTACCCCGATGTTCCTGTAGGGAGTATCAGTAATGTAATCAATTCATGTCAGTCCCAGATGTTCCTATCGGGAGAATCAATAATGTAGTCAATTCATGTAAAGTCATAGAGGGTAACCCTTCTTATTGTTCAAGGGTTAAAGTCCCCGTAGTTGTGGGGCACTAGGGTTATTAGACTCTCCTAGAGAAGTCGTCCCTAGTGAGTTAATGTCAAGTCAGAAACTAGTATAAATAGAAAGTGAGTCTTTCTATTTATCACACAGACACTCACACTCAGTTTTAGCACATAACTGAGAGAGAGAGAGAGACAACTGATGTCGGGAGATCATCTTTGTATCTTTGGGTTTTAGTTTTTGTGATTATTCTATCTCTGAGGAAGTTGCGAGGTTTTATCCTTTATGGTTTCCCTGAGGAAAATATTTGTGTTCATTGTATATTGTGATTGATTTTTGTGCTTTTTATTCTCTCAAATAAGATCCTAAGATCATATAGCTTAAATGATAAAAATCTAACAAGAAGGAATTTGGAAATTTGGTCGGTGCATTAATATTTTGCAAGGAGTAATAATCCTCTTGGTGTAAATAAAAAAGAATCCACCGATCCTATAACACCACTGTTGGATACCTATCTCAAAAGGATCCTTGCATGATGGTTATCGTGTTGGTATACATCCCTAACAACTCTGTTTGGGTGTCCCGACTGATACCTCATTTGGTGATACATCTCAAAAGACTCTTCTTTGTCCCCTAGTCATTTTGAGATAAGTTGGTTTTAATCATTTTCTAATAATAAGTGGTCATGTGGTACACACCCACACTTAGAAAAACATGGAGGACCCAACCAAGGATTAGTCCAATGACACTAAAGATATGGCATCAATGGTCATAACATTGCAACAATTAGTTGACCACATCAACTTCAATATGGTTAAGAAACAAGTGATCAATGCATGCTATTGCTCAACATGTGGGCCTCACACCTAAAAAGAGGATCCAACCATTGAAGCATTTGTCAATGAAGATTATGGCTCTCACACTCTCTTTCCATAAACCCATCCTATATCCTTTGGGGATAAAAATTCATGGCATCGATTTTTGAAGCTCAACATGTGAAAATGTGATGGTTTTGATCTATCGGGTTAGGTTACCCAAATGGAACACTTTTTTTCTCTCCACGGCATTAAGGATGATCTCCAAAAGTTAAAAATTGAGGTCTTATATTTAGACTAAAATGTTGGAAATGGTGGCAATAATACCACAAATGTTATCATTGTTATGTCCCTTGGACCTAATTTGTGAATATCCTTCATCAACGTTTTAAAGGGACACTCGCTACCTAGGAAGTTTGACCATATTTCACTAGAGTGGCATAGTTATGGACTATATTATAGCATTTGATAAATTGGTACTCTACATACATGACCTCTCTAATTATGTTTTTCGAGAATGCTTCATCAGTGGCCTCAAGGAAAGAATTTGAGCATGTCATTATGTAGCACCCCACAAAGTGGTTGGAATATTGTGACATAGTTCAAGAAGTTGAAATTATGATCAAGGCCCAAGCAACATACCTTCATTTCTAACTCAGACTATGTCTCCCATGGCTAGTACCTCCAACACACAACCATTAAGAATCCAAAAGTTATCTCTAGATGCGATGGTCAAACATAAACACTTGGACTTACTATAAGTGTGATGAAAAATATTTTTGAGGGCCTAAATGCAAATAACATAAATATTCCAAATAGATGTATCCCCACATGAGCACCGAGAAGACGTATCCATGGAAGGCATTAAAAAACCAAAAGTGGAGGATGTTGCTCCACTCAAAGGAGATGACCACCCATTGCAAACTTCTGGGGAAGAACCCTAAATCCCACTCCATGCCTTATCATCTTTATCCATACCCCTTGAAATTGATAGGTTGCATCAAGCATTGTAAAGTCATTGTATTAATTGATAGTAGCGACACCCACAACTTAAATAATAAGAGAGTGGCAAAAGAAACCCATTGCCATGTTTGGCCTTTATCAAATTTCCAAATTACGATAGCAAATGGGCATATAATGAAATGTGGGGGTTGCTATGAACACATGAAAATACAAATGGGTGACTACCATCTTAAAACACACATGTTTTTTATTGAAATGGGTGGTTGTGATGTAGTTATGGGGGCATAATGGCTAAGGAATTTGGGACTGGTCATAATGGATTTCAAGGGAATATATATTAGATTTTCTAAGGAAGGGTACAAACATCATCTCGAAGGGCTTACTTCAAGTTCTCCAAAATTTATCATCTCCCACCAAATGGAGAGGCTATTTAAGAAAGGACACTCAAGTATTATTACATAATTCAATCCATCCAAGTAGTGGAAACACCCACACAAAATATTCACCCTGATTTGCATCTAGTGCTCTCCAAACATCAATCAATTTTTGAAATACCCAAAGTTTTACCATCAAGTTGTGGGGAGCATTCCCATGGTATTCCACTAATTCCAGGTAGTCAACCCCCCAATATACGCCCATATTGATATCCTTTTCCCCAAAATAATGAAATATTTTTTAGGGCCTAAATGCAAATAACATAAATATTCCAAATAGATGTATCCCCACATGAGCACCGAGAAGACGTATCCATGGAAGGCATTAAAAAACCAAAAGTGGAGGATGTTGCTCCACTCAAAGGAGATGACCACCCATGGAAAACTTCTGGGGAAGAACCCTAAATCCCACTCCATGCCTTATCATCTTTATCCATACCCCTTGAAATTGATAGGTTGCATCAAGCATTGTAAAGTCATTGTATTTATTGATAGTAGCGACACCCACAACTTAAATAATAAGAGAGTGGCAAAAGAAACCCATTGCCATGTTTGGCCTTTATCAAATTTCCAAATTACAATAGCAAATGGGCATATAATGAAATGTGGGGGTTGCTATGAACACATGAAAATACAAATGGGTGACTTCCATCTTAAAACACACATGTTTTTTATTGACATGGGTGGTTGTGATGTAGTTATGGGGGCATAATGGCTAAGGAATTTGGGACTGTTCATAATGGATTTCAAGGGAATATATATTAGATTTTCTAAGGAAGGGTACAAACATCATCTCGAAGGGCTAACTTCAAGTTCTCCAAAATTTATCATCTCCCACCAAATGGAGAGGTTATTTAAGAAAGGACACTCAAGTATTATTACATAATTCAATCCATCCAAGTAGTGGAAACACCCACGCAAAATATTCACCCTGATTTGCATCTAGTGCTCTCCAAACATCAATCAATTTTTGAAACACCCAAGGGTTTACCATCAAGTTGTGAGGAGCATTCCCATGGTATTCCACTAATTCCAAGTAGTCAACCCCCCAATATACGCCCATATTGATATCCTTTTCCCCAAAATAATGAAATATAAAAGATCATTCACGAGATGTTGGAGGTTGGCATCATTCATCCCAATACAAGCTCTTATTCGTCATCGATGGTTATGGTATTTTAAAATGAAGGAAATTGGCACATGTGTCTAGAATTTTGAGCTCTCAATAGGTTAACTATCAAGGATAAATTTCTTATTCCAACCATTGATGATCTCTTGGATGACCTTCAAGGATCCAAGTTCTTCACTAAGCTATACCTTTGATCTAGATACCAACAAATTAGGATAAAAGATGAAAACATCCCTAAGACACCTTTTTGCACACATAAGGGTCATAGTGAGTTCTTAGTCATGCATGCTGGTATTTGAAATGCTCCATCCACCTTTTAGAGCCTCATGGATAATATTTTCTGACAATTCCTCCGTAATTTTGTGTTGGTTTTCCTTGATTATATCTTGATCTACAATACCACACAGGACAACCACTTGGAGAATATTGATCATGCCTTGCAATTACTCAGGGACCATCAAGTATTTGTGGAGCATTTCAAATGTGCTTTTTAGGTTGCGAAGGTTGAATACTTGGGTCATAATGTGAGTCAGGATGGAGTGCGATTGGGACCAAATAAAGTGGCATCTATGCAAGATTGACCATGCCCCAAGATTCTAAAGAGCTTCCGGGGGTTCATAGGACTGATTGGATGCTACATTAAGTTTGTGAAATATTATGGAGAAATCGTTACAACCCCCTTAACATCATTGATCATAAATAATTCCTTTGACTAGAGTGATGAAGTTGAGTGGGCCTTCTCCACCTTAAAAGATGATATGTGTAGTAATCACAAATTAGCAATGCTTAATTTCATTAAGACTTTTTCTTAGAATGTGATGCCTTTGAACAAGGTCTTATAGTAGTATTGATGCAAGAAGGAAACCTTGACACCTTCACTAGAAAGCAATTATGTGATAGAAAAGTGGGAAAATATAAATATGAAAAAGATATGATGGCCATCCTATACATAGTTGAGACATGGAACCCTTATTTAAAAGGGACTAACTTCCAAATGAAGATTGACCATCATAGTTTAAAACATTTCCTTAAAAAATGGTTTTCCTCTCCAGAGCAACATAAGTGGTTTGCTAAAAGGATGGGGTATGATTATGAGATTATACATAAGAAGCATAGAGAAAATTAGGTGGTTGATGCATTTCCTAAGCGATTTGAATAGGAGGGATCTCCCTTTGCATTATCCTTACCAATTCCAAGTTGGATCGATGAAGAGTGTCAAAAATGGATGGATAATGACACCATAATACAAAGCATCCAACAAATTAAGGAATATTTGAACCCTCCTACAGGGTATACATGTAATCAAGATACATTGCAGTATAAAGAGTGCATTTTTTGGTATCGAATTCAACCTGAAGATGAAGAATCTTGTAGGAGTTATATTCATCACCTTCAATGGGTCAATTGGGATTTCAAAGAACCTATGAATGGATTAAGCACTCATTCTTTTGGGAAGGCATGAACACAGATATCCACCACTTTGTTGTAGCTTGTGACACCTGCCAAAGACACCAAGGACAAACAATAAAGTCACTAGGGGCCTTGCAGCCTCTTTTAATTCTGACCCATCTATGGACCAATATTTCTATTAATTTTATAGTGGGGATTTGTAGAGATGGAAATAAATAAGTAATCATCGTTCCAATTATGCCCATGTTTGTGCCTTGTCACACCCTTTCACACCCTCATTAGTTTCCCAAGTCTTCATGGATCAATTTTTTAATTTACATGGCATGCCAAATTCTATTATCTTTGATAGAGATCCTACCTTCACACGCAAGTTTTGGCAGGAGTTATTTAAAATTCAAGGTACACAATTGAAACTCAAAATGACCTATCACCTAGAAACATATGACCAAACAGAAGTAATAAATAAGTGTTTAGAAACTTATTTGAGATGCTTTTCTTTAGAGAATCCAAACCAATGGGCACAACGACTTCTTCTTAATGAATGTTTGTGTAATAGCACTTATCATGGAGCTACTAAAATGACCCCATATGAAGTCATATATGGATCTTGTCCTTGGTTTATTATTTACTAGGTACTTCTAGGTCCAGGAAGTGGTTGGCACACTTCACACTAGAGAATATATTCTTCACACACTTGAGGACAATTTAGCTATGGTTCAAAATCGAATGAAACAATACGCATATCGACATCACTAAGAGCGTCTGTTTACATAAGTGGATCTTGTGTTTCTTTCACTGCAATCTTTTAAAAAAACATCACTTAAGAATAACCTCCAACTTGAAACTAGCCTTGAAGTTATATGGACATTACCAGATATTACAACGCATTGGATAACTGACCTACAAGCTATATTTACCAAATCACTCCAAGATTCACCAGGTCTTTCATGTATGTTCCCTCATAAAGGTGGTTGGATCCTATTGTAAAGTGAAAACCAAGTTACCAGAACTTGATGAGAAAGGTTCCGTTTGGATCCAATTGGAAGAAGTATTTGATACCGAGGAACATCACTTGCATAGGCATACCATCAAAGAAGTCTTGATCAAGTAGAAAGATATGAAACTAAAATATGCCACCCAAGAAGGTATTCTATAATGATTTCTTCATCTTCATCCTTGAGGATAATGTTTCTCTAGAAGCATAAGGGAATAATAGGATCCAACCCTAACCTCCCTTACTTTAGAGTTAGTCAAGTAATGCATGCAACCATACCCTTTGAATAAGGCTGAATAGTTAGTAATTTACGATTAATGTAAAAAGGTCTCTCTATTAATTAAGGCCTACTAGGTAGTTGGTACTCATTAATTATGGGACCGATTCAAACAATTAGGGTTTTGGGATAATGAAAGCTTGTTTAAAGAGTTAGGAGGCTATGGATTGTTTTGTCAAGAATTGTTGTAATAGAGCTCTTTTCAAGAGAAAGGTCACCCAACCTTAAGAGGCAAGTGAACATTGTTTCTTGAATTGATTTTCTAAATACAGGAGTTATTTTCATTGCATCTTTCTTGTCTATTTCCTTTGATTAAGTTAATTTGCATTATAATTTATGGTATTTCACATGATTTATCTCTATGTATTTTGTGAATTGTTCTAATTTTTAGGGTTAAACACCACATAATTGCAAGACTAGACATAATAAACATGGGGTTGAAAAGACTTTCCAGGGTTTGTCCCGGGGTTTATTGACAGGGTGGAACTCTTTGGTGTGGAAGGTCATGTATTTTTTGATGTTTCCAGGTATTGTGGTGGAGGCTACTTACAAGGGCTCGTCCATTTCTCCGTCTTGTCTAAATTCTTATACACCCTATCAAAATCGTGAGGCCTTTTGGGAAGATGTGGTTGCTGAGGGTTTGTTTCATACTCCTAATCTGATTATTGCAAGGGACTTAAACTTTACTATCTCGGATGTCGAGATCTGGGGGAACAGGGCTTGTATGGATCCTCTGGTGGATTACTTTGTACATTTATTGGTTCGCACACAGATGGTTCATTTGTTACCTATTAAGCTGGGCCCGACGTGGCATAATGGTAGAATAGGGGATGTTAGGGTTTGTAAGCGGTTGGAAATTTTTTCAGCTACTAAGTCTTTGCTCTCTTCTTGTGAATGTTTTCAGGTATGGACACAACCTTCTGAGATCTCAAACCACTTTCCTATCTATCTGGAGTGGGACTTTGGGATTGCTCGACCCAGGTATCCCTTTAAGTTCAATCACACCTGGTTACTGGAGCAATAATTTTTTATTTCTGGTGCATAAAGAATGGTTGAGTTTTGAGACTACTGTGGTTTCTGATCCTATGAACTCCTTGGTTCAAAAGCTAAAGTGTATGAAACACAAGGTCATGATGTGGGAGAAGTTCATCAAGCAGGAAAGGTATTTTGAAAAGGATCAGCTTGAGAAGGAGATAAATGATCTTTTTCTTCTTTCGCCAACATGCATACTTACTTTGGAGGACTCGATTAATCTAGATGATCTTAAATATCACAAGGCATCCTTGTTAGCTCAAGAAGCATCAACTTGGCGTTTGAAGAGTCATGCCATTTGGATGGATTTGGGCGATTTAAACACTAAGTTATTCCATCTGTATGCCACGTCGAAACACAATGTAAACAATATCTAGAAACTTTCAACTAAGGATGATTCCCTTCTTACTGATCAGATACTATTGCAGAAAGGGGTTATGGATTACTTTTCCAATATTTTCTATGAGGAAGGGGAAGCTCCTATTTCTGACCAACTCAAAGTGATTAGTGTGTACCCCTTCTTCTTATGTGGGGAGGAGGCGCGAGTATTTATTAACAAGTTACTTTGGAGGAAGTGGAGGCTACTTTGAATGGTTTTGCCAAGGACAAGAGTCCCAAGATGGATGGTTAGACTGTTGAATTCTTCCTATATTTTTTTGAGACTGTGGGGGTTGATTTAGTGTCATCGATTGGCCATTCCAGGATGGAGGGATTTGTTTCAAAATATTTTAATGCGACCTTTTTGGCACTTATCCCAAAGTGCAAGAAACCTTCTACCTTTTCGGATTTTTGCCTGATATCCTTCTTTAATCTTATTTATATGCTGATTACTAAGATCATCTCGAACATTATGAAGCCCTTAGTGGAAAAGGTTCTCTCTTGTGAAAAGTTTTTTTTTTCCAAGAACCGACAGATACTAGAGGCTGTGGGCATTACACAAGAGGTACTTCATAGCATCAATTTAAGGAAGATGGAGGCTTTGGTTTTGAAGATGGACCTCAACAAAGCCTATGATCATGTCAATTGGGTATTTCTGAGACTCATCTTATTGCATATAGGATTGGAGCTCCCCATGGTTAATCCATGGCATGTGTTATGTCTGCGAATTTTTCTGTTTTGATCAACGACTCTCCTTTTGACTTTTTCTTTCCATCTAGAGCATTACGACAAGGTTTCTCGCTATCCCATCTGCTCTTCCTTTTGATCATTGAGGGTCTGAGCTTATTAATTGGAAAGTGAAAAGCCATAGGTTATTTAGAAGGTATCATATACAAATCTTCCTTATCCATCACACACTTACTCTTCGTGGATGATGTTGTGCTCTTTTGATTGGGTACCATTGAGGAGTGGTTCGTTTACAAATCAATTATTGAGTTGTTATGTTCGGCCTTAGGAATGAGGATTAGTTTAACTAAATATTCTTTCTTATGCAGTGGGATCAAGGCGAACTTGTGCACGCATGTTAACTTACTCTTTCCTTACAGGATGGATCCAATTGAAGGTGGTTTTAAGTATCTGGGTTACTGGATGAAACCCTCAAATTATGGAGTCAACGATTGGCATTGGATCATCAAGAGGTTTGAGAAAGATATTGGCATTTGGTTGTATCTATTTTGTTTACTATGGGCAGGTTAAAACTTCTTAAATTGATTTTATGTGGCATTTCGGTCTACTGGTTTTCCTTGGCCAAAATTCCGATGTCAATTATCAATACCCTACGACGGAAGATGTTTAATTTCTTATGGGGCTCCAGGGATAATGGTTATAATATGCACTTGGTTAATTGGAAGGCAATCTCTAATCCTTTTTTTTATGGAGGTTGGAACATCAAACAACTAGAATGGTTCAATATGTCTCTTCGTTTGAAGTTTTTATGGACATCCTTGTTCATGGAAGGCCTTTCGAACAAAATTCTTGTGGCTAAATACCTGTCCAAGACCACTATTACGGGTTGGCTTAGAGAAGAGGAGAAAACTATACACATGACCTTTTTTTATTTTTTTATTTTTCTGGAATGGATTCATTTGAGTCCTTAGATGGATTAGTTCGGCACTTTGCTGAAGGTAGGTGATGGGAAGAGGGTTATTATTGGTGTTTATTCGGTTATTGGCCTTGACCATGATTTTGTTTTATCTCCTTATCTGGTTTATTACCTAAATGACTATGGGATCATCACTCTCGATCATCTAAGGAAACTTGGAGAGTCCCATTTATCCTAGTCCTATTGGCTCGATGTTGAGGATTTGGATTTGGTTGGTTCGTGGAAGGAGGAATGGATGCACTACATAAAACTTATCCTTGAACTTAGTATCCATTTAAGTGAAACAGAGGATGTTTTAGTTTGGTCTTTCAATCAAGACACCGGACAGGTTACAACGAGTATGGTTTATGATTATATCTCTAAACACTTGCCAGTTTCATTGAAGGGATGGTGGTTACAGGAGATGTGTTCATAGAGAATTCCTTCGAAATTACAGTGCTTCAACTAGCTTTGTGCGGAGAAACAGATTACCACCTGGGATAACTTATGCAAACGGGGGTGTTTTGGGCCAAGTCGCTTCTCTCTTTGTAGTTGTGCTGAGGAAACTATCGATTACTTGTTTGTGGAGTGTAGTTTTTCCCTTGTGGTCCGGTGCTATGTTGTAAAGGTTCTAAATATACCTTTCATTTGGGAGGTTGAGTCTTTTCTACAAAATATTACCATTTGGGTCAAGGTAAGGAATAATTTACCTTTACCTACTTATTTTTTATATTTGGCATATCTGGTTGTGTCTAAATGCTTGGGTCTTTGAAGGAAAGATACCGATGGTTAGTAAGGTTGCCTCTGGTATAGTTGGGTCCTTTAATGACTTTCCTATGGTGCTTAGTGGAAAAAAGGTGAGGGACTTTGGGACAACTCCTTCACTCACTTTTTCTTCAGGCTTTTTTGTATGGGGCAAAAAAACATTGGCTGGGTGGTGGGTGCTATATCCTATATATCAGTGAGCTTCACTTTTTTAAACTCAAAATTGGTTGTGGCAGAAGCACAAATACTCGTGCAAAGCTACTTGCTTTGTGGGTTGTTCTCTTCTTTTACTCTTATGCGGGGATTCCATACTTAGATATCCGGGGTGACTCGAAGGTGATCATTGATTGGATAAATCACCTTACACTTCTACAGGTTTTGTACTTGGATCAATGGTGCAATCGGATAGATGACTTGAATAAATTCTTCACCTCTCTTCATTTCCAACACATTTATAGGGAAAGCAATCAGATTGCAGATACTTTATTAAAGGAGGAAGTGAACATTGGAAGTGGTTGCTTGGAAGTGGAAGAGTTTTTCAAAGATAAACTGATATTCAAAACTTCTCTACGCGTTTTTTTATTAGGGTTCATTACCTCTAGTTGTTTTTTTTAGGCCTGTTAGGATTTTGGTTATATCGAATTATGAACTTTTTGTATATGTTTATAGTTACTCAACTATTTGCATGGAGGCAATGTACATGCCATGAGTGTTTTATTCTTTAAGACGTTTTTGTGTTGATAGGACAGATCCAGTATATCTGGGATTCTATGCAATTATATATATTTTGTAAACCTTTGATGTATATGGTTACCTTTTATTCTATGAATACCAAGGAACTGGTTTTTTCTTCTTGAAAAAAAAAGATGACAATTGGAACATAACAAAATGTTACAAAATAAAAGTTAATCAAATTGGAGATTGTGTCTATCACTCTACATAAAATATAAAATAAGTCCACTCATTCTCTTGAAGACTAATCCACTAATATGGAAGAATTATTTATGGATGTTTCAAATATTGTAGATTCTTAAAATCTTCAACTTTTAGAATAGATTGGATATTTCATTCAATTAATACTTTCACAAAGAGAGAATCTCAAGAGCATATTGCAATAGAATGTGATGGGCATATAGGATGTGGATGAAGATACTATTTAGGCTTATGTGGATGGGAATGGCATTAAAGACAAATATTGTTTAACTTTATTACTATATTTGAAAGAGAATTTGAGAAACAACTATAATGATATATGGTCTATTCATGTGTGTTTACTCTTTCATGGGAGACACAGACCCAATTGTTTGCCTAATTAGAAGGTTATGTGGAAATCCAAAAAGGAAAACATATTAGTCTAAGGTAGTTAGACCTATTTTTTAAGCAACTATTTATTTTTGCATCCAACTTATTCCTTCAACAATTCATGTCAAACTATTCCCTCTTTTCTTTCAGGAATTGCAGAACAAAATTCAATAGCAAATGCTTGATGTGAGACATTGATCACATATGAGAATAACAAGTGAAGAGGTGGCATAACAAAATCTTGGGACCTTACCTTTGTTAAGTTCTTTAGAAAAGACCTTTCAGTAAAAAATAAACTTGTAAGGCAAGCCATTGACATATGACTAAATAAAAGGTGCATGACCTTGATTGGTGGTAGTTTCCCACCTACATGGGTGCCCTAGAATATGAAAGGAAGTTGGTCAGTATCAAGAGATAAAGGAAATGCTACTCTTTCCTAGGAGATACGAACCCAATTGTTTACCTGATTAGAAGGTTATGTCAAAATCCAAAAGGACAATATATTAGTCTAAGGTAGTTAGACCTATTTCTTAAGTAACTATTTATTTTGGCATCCAACTTCTTCCTTCAACAATTCATGTGAAACTATGCCCTCTTTTGTTTCAGGCACTGTAGAATGAAATTCAATAACAAATTCCTGATGTGAGACATTGATAACATATGAGTATAACAAGTGAAGAGGTGACATCACAAAATATCAGGACCTTACCTTTGTAAAGGTCTCGAGGGAATAAATTTTAGTCAAAAATAAACTTGTAAGGTCAGTCGGGAAGAAACTTGTAAGGCAAGCCATCGACATAGGACTAAATAAAAGGTGTAGGACCTTGCTTAGCGGTAGTTTCCCACCTGCATGGGTGCCCTATAATATGAAAGGAAGTTGGTTAGTCTCAAGAGATAAAGGAAATGAAGTAAATGGCCAAATAAAGTAAAAGGACTTTGTTAAGGCCAATATGTTAAGGCTATGTTAAGGATATCATCCATGAGATCCTTTTCAGTATTTTAGGAGACCTATGGATTTTTTATATTCTCTAGTAGGGTTATACCCTCTATTCCCCCCACCGCCCCCCCCCCCTAAAAGAGCTATCTAGAAGGTAAGGTCTTAACCCTTTCTTGATGCAGATAAGTAATAGATTGATGGCAACCTGAAGTTTTTGGTGTTAAAAAGAAGGGGACTTTTCGATGAGCGATAAAACCCCGTGGTCAAGAGGCGAATTATAGACAAGACACATATTCTTGGATCTTTGAGAAAGGCATAGGTGTATGAAGTTTTGAAATTTGTGGACATTATTTCAAGTATTAATAAAGCTTTAATTAATTTTTAGTAAACTAATTTTGTGAATATGAAAGTGAATGTGTTCCTAATTTATTCTTTGCAATCTTCTATACATTGATTCAAGTTCAATCAATAGATAGTCTAAGGATGCCATTGTTATATTGGATTTAGTCTCTTCAATGCACATATAATTTAAGTCTTGTAGTGTAATTCTTAATCTCTTATTACAAGTTTATTTGAGTTATTCATTTTGATTATTAATTATGTTTTTTACTTTCATTATTGAAAGATAGGAGCTTAATATTGAGGGTTTTATCCAATGGATCACTTACATTTCCAAAGTACGCAACCCCTTGTCAACAAATTGGCGCCATACGGAAATCAATCCCTTTTATGGTTTTTGAGGGATATAAAATAGAGTACAATAGCTAATAAAAAAACCCTTATGATTTAGACAATTATTTTGATTTTCACCTTCAAGGTTTCCATGATCACTTTCCTCCTAACATCGAGGAAGTGAATTATTCTAGAAAATTTTGTTTACTACACTATGTTCTCAAACCACCTCTATATAGGATGCTTAGAAGTGTGCCCTTACATAAATCACATTCTAACACCAGGGTCAAAAGCTTTCTTCAAAGCCTTCAAAACCCATTTGAGATTAGCATACCTACTCGATCATGAACTCCACTAGTCATTAAACAAAATATGGAAGGAGTGTTACCCCTCATATTGCATGAGTATTGTATGTGTGATTCTTATCACACAATTCAAATATTCGTAGGTTGGAAACTTCATGAGTGTAACACTTGCATGGGATCCTAATTCCCCATCTAGTGATTCACTACTTCTTGCATGAGACTAATTTTGGCAAGTTATTAATGTGATGGACACATTGCAAAGTTCATATGTTTTATCTCTCTTCTCTATTGCTCAGTATCTACACTTTGGGTGCTTGTTCTCTCTTATCTTGAACCTAGGGTGTTGAAAGCAATCAGTTGTTGTAAAATTCATTCTTTGCTATCTATCATTTTATACTAAGTTTTTTTTGTTTTTCATCCTCATTGTTTTGAGGGTTTTCTCTAGGGTACATCCTATGTTATGGTTGAATGTTTATGTGTATGAATGGTTCATTTATTTCAAGTATTCAGTATTTTTGATCTTAAAGAATTAAAGATCAAAGCTCACCCAACATTCAACATGGTATCAGAGATGAGGGAATGAAGGAGCAATTTTTTTACAAGCAAGTTTGAGCCTATGTAGATCTTGAGAATTTGAGCACAATACTTGAATATCAATAGCTTCAATCTCCGTGAGGCCAGAAGACCGACTCAAAGGAACCTCGAATTTCAACCCTTGGAAGGATCAAAATCTGAACATCTTAGAATAGCATGACTTAGATAGATACATATCCAATGTTCTAGAAGAGCCCACTACTAATGCAAGGCACACTACTTTCAAGAAGAACCACGCTAAAGCCAAGTGGATCATCTATGATTCGATGAAGGACAACTTGATGCCCGTGTTCACACCTTTGAATATCGCAAAAGAATGTTTCAAATCTCTATGAGAAGAAGTATCCGAGTCAAAAGAGGGCATTGAAGAACAAAGATAAGGATGATACAGTGCCCCCATTTCTTCACAAAGATATATCAAGTAAGAGATCAACTTACTAGCATTGAAGTAGTGGCGGATGATGATGATCTCATTCAAACCATTGTTGATGGTCTCTCATCCTCATGGGAGAGATTCTTTGCTACTATTAATGGCTGAGAGGTTCAAACTAACTTTGAGAGGTTGTGTCATGACTTCCTCCAAGAGGAAGGACACTGAATCTAAAGTAAGACTGTTTTCACACAAAGAAGAAAACCTTGCTCTTACGGAAAGGATGAATATAGGATTGATGAGTTCGAGGTACAAAGCAATTTCTCCATGCAGTGATTTGTTATATATTGCATGAAGCGTCCTTTGCTCATGCAGAGATTTTCTACCTCTTGCATGTGACCAAATTTGTATGTTAAGATGCAGTGAGATTCTATCAAGAAAGAAGATCAAGATCTAAGGACTTCATTTATTTATGCAAGGAAGTAGAGATCAAGAGGGATCCCACAAAACAATAAAAGATAAGTATTTCTATTTTGATTACAAATTTATCTTGTAAAATTTTGAATATATTTCATTACAGGTATATGCAGATTTGTATTCCTGGAATTAGGAACTATGTTATATTATAACTTGATTTACATATGTTATAGTTTTATTTTACTGGCAAATAGCAAAGCTCATGTAGTACATGTTATGATTGAGTAAGTAGCATAGAGTGTTGCATAACATTCCATGCGATATAAATGGAGGTTATGATGAAACCTTTGTTAAAATTTCTGCATGATTGTGTGAACTATTACCATTGCATTGAAATATTCATATCATTGAATTTCGTGATCATGCAAGGTTTCTAATCACTTGACTGAATTTGACTTGTAGGAAAGACCATATGTTATGGCCTACAAGAGAAGAATGATGATACTTTTTCGAAAGGGATAAGAAGATAGTTGATTGTGTTAAGATTTCATATGCTTAGCTAGATATCATTAGTGTTTAATCCAAATTCACAACAGTAGCATATGTAGAATCACTGAAAGAAACATGATCACATTATAGACACATTATTTATCCTGGGAAACCCTCAAAGGGAAAAAAACCCACCAAAACTTCCTCTGTATAAGATTTATAAGATAAAACCCCAAAACATGTATTCTCCTCCTTGTTGGTATGTCTCTCTCCCTCTCTCCTATGCGCTACACAAGTGAGTGAGTTTGTGTTCTAATGAGAAGCACATCTCCTCTATTTATACTATTTTTGTCAACTGACTTTTAACCTAATCAAGTCGACCCCACTAAACTGTATGGGATGACTTCACCTAGGAAATCACAAAACAATATTTTATTATAGTCATTAGGGTACTATTGACCTGACTTACAATGGAGGATTTACCTCATGAATCTATGATGACCAATTACATTAATAACATCCCAATGGAGGAATAAAACATCTCCTTTGGGGTACATCAAGAAAATACATTTAGAATATCCTTTGAAGTTACAATATTTCAACAAATTGTACTATACAATCTCCAGCAGAATGGGCTTCGAAAAGAAATATCAGAACAAATTTATAAGGTTGCAAAATCCATGATGCGTGATCAATATCTGTCTACCTCATTATGGGAAAAAGCCACCATTATTTATGTGTATATCCAGAATAGAATCCCTCATGTTATTATGGAAGAGAAGACTCTTAAGAAGTGTTCACAAGTGAAAAAACATATATTTCACACTTGAGGGTATCTAGGAGTCCTATATACATTTATGTACCAAAAGAAAAGAGGACAAATATGGAGCCATCCATGAAAAAGGGAACCTTTGTTATAGCGAATCATTCAAATCCTTTGGAATATATGTACCAGGTGAAAGACACATTGAAATCATCAAAGATGTGGCATTCCATGAAAAGGTTGCGTTAAAGTTATCTAAAGAGCTTTAGTGTGATACATACATGGAGGAGCATGAGACCCCCATGATGGAGGACCTAGATTTTGGTTCTCCAGATTCATATGTTGAGAGGGAGAGTCCTCGTATTCATTAGAAACTGAAGAACCAGTATAACTGATTGAAATATCACTTGATGAACCTCCTGCTAAGATAAGATCTGCATGGTGCCAAGACATTCTACAAGATGTAGAAAGACATGGAGCACCATTAGGTTGATCCAGAGAGCAAAAGAAACATGATATATATTCAAGGTATGTTTCACATATGAGTTGCATCAATGATTCATAAGCTGAGTTGCATCAATGATTCATAAGCTTCCACATATGAAGAAGCTGCTAAGCAACAAGAATGGAAAGATGCAATGGTAGAGGAATACAAATATATTATGAAGAATGATGTTTGAGAAGTTGTTCCTAATCCTGAAGGGAAGTGCATAGTAAATTCTTGATGGATTTATAATATCAATCATGTTGTTGATGGCAATATTGAAAAGTATAAAACTATATTTGTGTCTCGTAGTTTCTCAAAGAAATATGGAATAGACCATGATGATACATTTTCTCATATGGCCATGTACACCACTATTCAAGCTTTGATCTCATTTGCATATTTTTTAGGATGCAAGCTTCACCAGATGGATGTGAAGACTGCCTTCCTCAACAGTGAGGTTAAGGAAAGGTTTGCATACTACAGCCTGAGGGGTTTGTAGTTTATGGGAAGAGTACCATGTTTGAAGAAATCCTTGTATGGGCTTAAGCAAGCCTCGACGGCTTGGTATTCGAGGATTGATAGCTATATTCAGAGATCAGGATTCTCTAAGAGTGAAGCTGATCCAAACTTGTACTTCAAGATTGAGAAGAATCAACTGCTGATATTGGTTCTCTATGTTGATGACTTGTTCCTTACCGAAGAGGAACAACAGATTGTTTAGTGAAAGATGGAGCTCTCTTCTGAGTTTGAGATGAACGACTTGGGTTTTATGCATTACTTTGCTAGTCTTGAAGTTTGGCAAAGGAAAGATGATTTTTTCCTTTCGCAAGGAAAATACACAATTGGTGTCTTATGAAGGTTTTGTATGATGGATTGCAAATCCATGACTACTCCAATGGTTTCTAGTTTGAAGAAACTATATGAGTCAAATTGTAGATTAGATCCAGTATATCTTAACAAGTATAGACATCTTATTGGATCCTTGATGTACTTGATACATAGTAGACCTAATATTTGTTATGGTGTGAGTATCTTAAGTCGGTTGCTTAGATACATTCGAGGTATATTGCTTATAGACTCATATATGCCTCCAGTGGAAAGGTAAACTTACTTGGTTATGCCAACTCCAATTGGGGTGGAAGTATTGTGGCTAGTACTATATAAGCAAAGTGTATTGTTGCTAGTGCTATAGAAGCAAAGTGTATTGCGGTTAGTACTACAGAAGCAAAGTGTATTTCAGTTAGTACTACAAAAGCAAAGTGTATTATAACTAGTACTACAAAAGCAAAGTATATTGCGGCTAGTACTTCCTGTCGAGAAGCAATGTGGATTAGGAAGCTACTTGCTAGGTTGTTTGAAAAGAAACTTGAGACTATAGACATTCACTCTGATAATCAGAATTATATTAAGCTCTCAGAAAACTCTATGTTTCATGATAAGTCGAAACACATTGAGATGAAACATCACTTATTCATAGACATGGTCCAGAGAGGTGCAGTAAGACTCCAGTACATTACTATTGAAGATAAAATTGCAGATGTGTTAACAAAGCCTCTGTTAGTGACAAAGTATAGGTACTTCGAGACAAGCTTGGCATGGTAGAGAATGCCTCCCTTGCTAAGAGGGATTGTTAAAGTTACAGCATCACAAGTCATTCTCCAAGACAATCTTATATCCATATTGAGCCTCATGTGTTGAGGTAGGGAGCCTGAGTTGGACTTAGGAACTTGGATTAAATTCTTGGGTTGGACTCAAGAATGACTAAGCCTTAAGTTTAAAAGGTTATTCTTCATGTGTTCAGGTGAATACTTTGATATGTCAAAGGGATGATATTGTACAATCTTGTTGGACAAGGATAAGGACTTGTGTCAAGTTGGATCCTCGTGTGTTGAGGTGGACCTCCAGTGTAGAGGTGATGCTTTGCATGTAGAAGCATTAATGTTGTGTGATGTATTACTAACCATGGTCATTTGAGATGGATAAATTTATTAAGTATCCTTTAAAGGCTTGCCACCTCTAGAGTGAATCACTTTATGATATGACCACTTGGAACAAGAGTAATATGATATGATCACAACATTAGACAAATCGTCTTAGTATAATCTGATATGATAGATAAATTAAAGTTAGAACATATTGGCCATGTAGATAAAATAAGAGATAAAGATAAAATGCATAGAGAACAAAGAGAATTCGAATTTCCCGTGAGAATACTTCAGTTGACTAAAGAGGACTAGATTTGTTAAGCTTCAGTTCAATTAACAATGTGTGCCTCGGTTAATTATAGGAGAAATCACATTGGTCACTTCAGTGAATCAATCAACATGATTTCAATTAAGAATAGTGAAATAAAGTGTTAATAAGAAGAACTAATTAACTAAAGTGTTTTGCATGACGACATTCTAGTTGAACTGAAAGAGAACACTTAAGTTATGACACTTGAGTTACAACACTTGCATGATGACACTTGAGTTAGCATCATAACTAAGTGATCCTGCATCTAGTTAGAAGGTGAGTTCATCCTGAAGTGAGTAGAGCATGATTTACTGTCAAAGATGAAAGGCATTGCACATTGTGTATGCAGGATTGAAGAAACCGAGGTGAAGAGAAATTATTTGAGAAGAGCATTCACTATATTTTGCATGGGATCCTAATTTCCCATGCAATGATTCACTACTTCTTGCATCAAACTGATTTTGGCAAGTTATTAATGTGTTGGACACATTGCAAAGTTCATCTAGTTTATCTCTCTTCTCTATTGCTCAGCATCTACACTTGGGGTGTTTGTTCTCTTTTATCTTACACCTAGGGTGCCGAAAGCAATATGTTATTGTAAAATACATTCTCTGCCATCTATCATTATTATACTAAGAATATTTGTTGGGATTTTCATCCTCATTGTTTTGAGGGTTTTCCCTAGGGCACATCCCGTGTTATGGTTGAATGTTTATGTGTATGAATGGTCCATTGATATCAAGTATTCAGTATTTCTGCACTTAAATAGTTAAATATCCAAGCTCAACCAAAATTCAACACTTATCAACCCCATGGTCAATATTCGTCATTAGGATAGTCTCCCATAAAAACCTTGAATTGAATTATTTTTCCCAATGAAAATACATTAATTTCTAGTCCATATTTCATCCACTTTCATTTTGTACACTTATAAAATTGTTATGCTATAATTAACTCTATTTCACTTTGCACTGCATAGCTTAAAATTCCAACAATTCTATCTTGTAGGAGTTGTCATGTCCCCATCCATCATCCTGACCAACAAAGCGGGACATGAATGAATTATAGGCTTCTAAATTTATCCCAATGGCCATAATACAAATTCATAACAATAAGTATGCATGCGCAGATATATAATTATAAAACACATAGGAATTAAACTCTATCCACACACACATAGCATACATATACAAGCATGAATATCACAGGCATAAAATATAGACATTGCACATTCAGGTACAAAGAGAATACTTATCTTTAATGAAAGAAGATCCAAGCAACTGAATGTGTAAGAGAAATTTTCCACCCAGCCATAGGCACTTTGTCTAGCATATACTATTTATGTTGAGAGGTCGCCCCCAATCTAGGCTATGTGGCCACTAGGGTGAAGGAAACACCTATAGGATACTATCTCTGGGCTCCCAACCCATACTACTCTAAATGCTTAGCCAATTTCTCATCATGAGCTCTACATGAATTTCACTCATCCATCATAGACTTGGCTCCCACAATACCTACCCCACATAACACCCTTCTAGACTTAGGCATCCCCTTCACCAATCCATGGTTCCCTTGGGTGATCCATCTTTCCAAGTGCTTACCACTATGTGTATAGAAGGAGTTCAACCTGTTGTACGATGTTGGAGAGACTCATATAGTGTTAATTCATGGCTTCTCAAGCATGCATAAGTAGAAAAAATCAATGGGTAAGGGTTCCTATCTTTCCCAACCTCTATTCTCACCTACAATCATCTCTTTTCCTTTCATATCTATAGATTTGGTTCCAAATTCGAATTGATTGGTATTCTTTTGTCTAGTAATGGTATAAACAACATGAGGAGAAAAGTACATATTGTAAATATGCATGAATAATATAAATGAGTGGTTGACTCCAAAGGATAAGAGGGAATAGTGACAAGACAACTGGCATAAATTCTGACCATAAAATAAAGGACCCTTACAATTTTCATTGAAGTATATTCATCCCATGCTTCCATAACTACATGAGAGGAATTTCCCACCTCACATATGCATTCAATGATTGGATTTAATGGTCAAAAGGAAGTAATTGGCTCATTTAAAACACATAGAAGTAATTGGATAAATTCTAAGGTTGACACTTGAAAATAAAGGATTAATATCCCATAGGACCCCTTTCCTCTTCCCCTCTAGTGGAATCATATCTCCTATAGTGCTCTTTACACAACCATCTTGGACCATTTTATTATATTTCCCAACATAATATTTACATAGCTTTATAGCCAGCATGACAAGCCAACCATACAATCCAATTAAAATATTTACATTATACATGCCTATCCATTCACTAGTCGGGCCTTGACCCAGAGCTCTGCACTAGGAATCCATACTAGCATATTTACTTCATTTACATAACTTTTATTAAATATATTATAAGTCAAAATTGGGGGTATTACAGACGCCCAACTTATGCAAGAGGAGAGTTGTCCTAAAGTGCAAAGAGGTCTTGTGTGGTGACATTGACAATCCCTCTTGGTTCCTCCAAGGACTCACTTGATATTTTAGGACTTTATCTCTAGAGGTGAGGATTTGTGAGGTAATAGGGAGAAAACCAGCGTCTTGATTTGTTGGTTGAGGATATGTTATACCTTGTAAATAATGTTCATGACTTTCCCAATAATGTTGAATGGCATGTCCCAATGTATAACCTATATGAAGCAACCTTTGTTGAATACCACCTTAAATTACATGTTGATTATTTGATTGCTAAAATATAACACAAGGACATAGTATGTATACTCTTTCCATTTACCTTTCAATCCAAAATAACTTTCAAGTGTTACAATTTACGTCCATGTTACATCTATAATTCACACGATTTCGAGATCACATTATTAAATAAATTTGGTGATGATCAAAACCTTGATACCTTGGCTCTTAAATTCACTAATATGAATATTCATCCAAAAGAGAAAGCACAAGACTTTAACATTTGATTTAGAGCTTTATATATGTGAATTCTTGTGAATCAGAGATCTCCTCTAGGCGTAGCTCTAGAATTCCATTTGAACGCCCTTGATCCTATTGTAGCATTACTAAGTAAAAGGCTAATATTTATAACAATACATTGGAGTTGGTCTACATGGAAGCTACTAAAATCAAAAGGGAGATGGCATCTCCATAAAGAAATGCACCTCTTAAGGTTAATCCTCTAAGGATCCTCTCCCCTAATGTCACAAAAAGGAATATGATTACTTTCCCTGAGACTACTAATATTGATTCAAATATAGAACCCAATAATGCAAATAACAAGTCAGAAACAATGCAAAAGGATTTGCAATTTGAATGATTTCATTAACTTATAGGGAAAGGTAAGGGAAGGTACATTTTATAAATACACTTTTATGAATTTTGGCAACCACCAATGGAATGGTAATAATAACAGACCTATTCCTAACAAACAAAAATTAGCCAACCTTGTAAATCATCAATCTAATTTGATTAAGGTGGAAATGGAATATTTGTGTAGGCTCCATCAAGATGCTTGTATCTAGAAGGATTTTAAATTCCTCAATTCTATAGACCGTTTTATACAATAAGTCGGTGAGGCTGAATTGGGAAATGGTGAAGAAACAAAAAATCCAAACCCACAACCTTCTACTATGATGATTCTATGGGATCATATGCCATTCACAAACAAAAAATCCTTAGATAATAGAAGAGGAAAAACAAAATTCCCATAAGTTGGAAAGAATACAAAATGGGCAAGTGAAAAAAGATCATCCTTTGAGAAACAAAGTAAAACAACCCACGAGTGTTGATTCCTCCTAGACCTTTGGCATCATCTCATGCGCAATCTACCACTTCATCCTCCACTTTAAAAAATGAATGTAATATTGTGGGGTATATGAAGACGATTAGGGTAACATTTCCTCTCACAAGTTGTTAAATATTATTGAGCAACAAGAGTTATTGTTGAAGTCCTTGAAAGACTTAGTTTTAGCCAAGAAATCCTCCATTGTGAATGTATTAATGACTAAAAGGTCCAAATCCAAAGTGCCTCTTTTACTACTCACTTTCTAGATCTACAACATAATTTTTCACAATTGTATAATGGATTATGAAGCGTCATAAAATGTCATGCCATATGTAGAATGAAAAAAAATTAATTCCAAATCTACCAAGTATCCCTTAAAAATTATACAATTGGATGGATATGATGTTAAAGTGATGGGTGAGATAAGACATGTGCCTTTTCAAATAGCCTCTTACCCCATAGTCACCAAGTCATTGATACTATGGTGGAAGATGTGCCACAAGCATATAAAATATTGAGTAGAGATTAACCAAAAACTTGCAGGGTATTTTTGTCATTGACTTGTCACATCTATGTCTCCCATGGAAGGGAAGACCAAAGTAGATTATAATTAAAAAAGGATAATCATATGAATCACACTATGATTGATTTAGAAGAAAAAATGGAACCAACAGTGCACTTTGAAACTAGTTTTGGGAACCTCTCTTGGCCAGTCCCTCCATTTTGTATGGCAATACTTCAATATTTAACCTAAATTATATTGAAATAAATCATTCATTAATTGTATGATGTTGTTGATGATATTAGAGTCAAGGTGCATGGGATAAGTTATAACCATTTCATGTTGCATTGAAAATATTCCTAGTGTGGACTTCAAGTCCAAAGCTTGACTAATGAATGACTAAGCATGCATCATGCAAATCTTCTTAGATGGACCATGTGGTAGGATTTCCATGGAAGACTTAAGATTTATAGATATTATGTTGAAGTATAATATGTAATGGTATGATTTGGCTTTGAAGATAATGGGAATGAGAGGGGTTATGATTCCACTAGAGGGTAAGAGGAAATGATGTTTATGAAATAGTGAATGCTCTATTTCCAAGTGTCCACCTTAGATTTCTTCTCCACTATCCATGTTCCTTAAATGGAGCCAATGACCTCCCTTGATTCATTAAACCATCATTGGATGCGTGTAAGGGTTTAGTTGGAAAATCCTTTCACAAAGTTATGAAAGTGTCTCTAAGTACCAATTTAGGAGTCTTATGTTTCCTTTTATCAAGAAATATGTTAGCCATGGCTTCCTTAACTCTTATATCCTTGTTAGAGGGTTGGGATGATCCAAGAGGATCTCTGAGATCGATCAAAATTAAAGTCTTTGAAATGCGAATGGAATCTTTCAGTTGCGTAGAGCTCGATGAGATATTTCCAACAACGTTTATTTTGTGCAAAATGGACTCCGGACGTGAAAGTTGTTCAGTTTTGAACTTTCAGAAAATAGGTAAATTTGGAAGAAGAAAAAAAGTGCCACGTGGCACCATTGCAAAGGTGACATGTGGCATGTACAGAGCTAACTTGGAAGCCCAGTTAGAAGATGACTTGGAAGTCTAGTTGGAATTTGACATGGCAAGCCAGTTGGAAAATGAGGTGGCAGTGATAGTTGGCATCCAGTGGCAGATGAGGTGCACCAACCAGGGCATGCCACGTGGCAGCCTGGTTGGCACTCGGTTGTTCAGTTTACCAAAAGTATTGGGGTCAAGGAGGATCGAACCCAAACCTCCTATCCACCCAAGACATCTGCATAGAAATCATTTCTGCTCATTGTTGCTTACCCCTATAGTACTCCACTTGTATTTAAGTTTGAAACATGTTATATTCTGCCACATGCCAACATAAATCGAGATGGGGATAGGTCCATGGTTTTGAACCTGTGACCTACTCCCCCTTTTCCAAGCACCTTAACCATTACGCCAAGCTTGTCGCTTCTTATTGGAGGTGAGATATATTGTTTTTAAGTTAGAATTTGGTGCGTATGACCCCCAAAAATGGGCATGCTCCACATTTGAACCATTTTTAAAACAAAATCAATTTTTATATAGTTTTGTAAACCATATTTTTGAATTTGTTATTTGTTTTTAAAACAAAAATGTATTATTTTGTGGAGATTTGCCATATTTTTATTCATTTTTAATGGATCTTTATCCCATTAAATTTTGGGATCAAATATTTGTAAATCCCACTCAATTTGGGGATAAGATATGGATTTTTGGGCTATATAAACCATTGTAATTTCCATGAAAAGGCATGGGGAGGATTATTGGAAATGCATTGAAGGGTTATTGAAGGATTTGTAAAGTGAATGGCTTAATGCCATTATGCCTTTGAAGGATTTTGTAAGTTATTTTTCTCATTTGTAAGAGGCTTTTCAACCACTCTTGGGAGATTGTGGAGAGTGAGAGGACTTCATTATTGAATCCTAAGTCTCTTTGTAGTTGTTGAAGAAGGCACTTTGTACCTAATCAAGCATTTGTTGAAGACTAATAAGATCGGTCCTCATTGGTCCTGGACCTGGAGATGGAGTCCATCAGGGACAATCTCCGTTATCACATGGTGCCTTCAATTTGCATGGTTTGCATCTCTTTTATGTGTTTATGTGCTTCAATTATGCTCTTTAATTTTGTCATTTAAAGTCTTTTAACAAGTTTAATCGTTCAAATTTCCACATTCAAGTTAATGGATATAAAATCTTGTCATTTTTGGATCATGGGATTCATGCAAGATTAGGTGGTATTTCAAGAGGAGGGGACAATATATATGAAACATGATTCCTAAACACATAGAGATATGAACCATGAACTACACTAAAAATAAACCCAAAAATGTTAACCCGGTGAAAGAAGGAATCCATGAGAGAATAAGTATTATGAAGAGAGAGCATGAATCTCGAATGGGTGTAGAAGGTTCTAAGAGAGAATAGAGGTTTGGGAAAGTTAGGAGTCCTGAGACCCTAATAAATTTCTACTTAAATAATATTCCTATGAGCTTGTAAGTCTTGTTTTGGAAATTAAGATGAGACCTATGAAGTGGGTAAGTTGTGGAGTGGTAAGTGGTATTAATACTTCAAAATTCATTAGCATGGTATTGGAAATTGACATCCAAGCTCCAAAGCCATTGGATGCTTGCTATGCATCTAGGAAGTATACCACTTCGAAGGGTGTGGACCACATTAAAGTTATATAGTTTTCCCTCTTGAAATGAATTTAGGTTGTAGATCCTAGTTCATGTAATATCATAGACATGACCCTCAATGGGACATCTTGTCAATCCCTTGAGATTAATTTATTGTAGGGATGTGACTATCTAGGTGCATTGGTTCCATGGAAGTAGGAAGGATAAATCGATGTATAAAGAACTAAAAGCACAACTTGGGGCTTGTCAATTATATTATGGTCATGCACAATGGGTTTCTACATGTGGATTTGGTTATAATAACCTTAAAAGAGATTAAAGAAAGAAAGAAAAAGTACCCTGACATCAATATTATATGGGTTTAGGTATGTCATTGTTTGGTATTAGAGTAGGTTATAGCACTAGACTTTGATATGCTAGGAATTTGAAGGACATAATGAAATTAGAGTTGATAAATGACATAAAGGACCCAGTTTGTTAGAAGAAATTGTAGTTGTGCATGGGCTATTGACAAAAGCCTTAATGAGGTTAATTAATAGGAGTGCTTTGAGAAAATTATGAAGGTGAAGATGAACTTATAAGTTCACGAATCTACTACATGAGTGAGTAAAAATGAAATTGTGAGAGAGAAATAATTGCAATTAAAAAAATGCATGGAATTCTGGGAGTTGTGACTCTTAAGTCTTAACTCAACATTTGGACAAAATATAGGTGTTGGGAAGTTGCTCCAAAGGAAAATAGAACAAAAACCTCATCTTGTGAAAATTTTCTTCTAGTTAATTCTGAAGATGATAAAGTAAAGCCTTTAAACTTAATTTGACAAGAAAATTGTCAATGTGGAAATGATAAAGGGAGAGTATAATATTAGTATTTGTTAGAAAGAAAACTCAATGTCATCCATGAAAGGGATGACTTGTAAAGGTAGCTAAAGTTTAGTATCATGATAAGGGACTAAGTATGCTAACGTCTTAGTAAGAATGCAGACAATGCTTTAACCATGATCAACATATGCAATTTGGATTACAGGGCAAGGACCAAGGGTGTTGATTCTATCTTGAAGAATACATTAGATGAATTTAACAACAATAGGCATGTGTATACATGCTTGATAGGAAGGAGAGTTGTGAATTCTCTTGGTGTTTAGGATAACACCATAAAAGGAAGGTTTGTAGCAAGGATGAGAGAAATGCATTAACTACAACTAGTAATACAATTTGAGTTGCATATAAGAGTTATAATGCTTTTGGGGACTAGAATAGTTGTGTTTAATACTACGAGAGAGAAACAATCATAGGTACGTAATAAACCAGATATTTATCTATGTTAAAAAGTGGTATCCATACTAGTCTAAAAATATTAATATCCTTAGGCATAAATAAGAATATAAGTTCTTAACCTTCATGATAAAAGGAAAGGTAGCCAAGTAATGAAAGTTCAATAGAATGATGGGCATCATGTTTGCCTAAGAAAAAAAATCTATGGAAATCCTAGATGGTAGAGGAAAGATGCTAAGGGGAAGAAAAAGGGACATGCACCTTGTATACATGAGATGGGTGAACCATCTTATTGGAAAATGAGGGAGCCGCTGATAAAGGACCAAGTTATACTTGAGTCTAGACTACCCCAGGAGAGGTAGAGGAAGTTGTCAAAAATAAAAATAAATTGGAAATCATTTTGAGACCTTGTAAAGGGAGTTATGAACTTCAATATACTTGGGAGTTATCATCGAAGGGATGAAGCACCCAAATGTACGGTGTCATCATGTGAAATATAATGGAGCTTGGTTTTGAATTCCTCGAGGAATAAAGGGAAAGTTGTAATAATTGGATAAGTTCTAAGGGCAGTTTGTGCTAAAGGTAAGGATGCATAAATTTGGAGGGAGTCATAATAGCATAAAAGGTGTAAATCTCTAGGAAATAATAGAGCATGAAGAGAAAGGCTTTTCCACAAATGCAATTCCTATAATATGGAAAGGATGTGTTGAGCTTGGTTGGAACTGCTTAAGGAATTTGACACAACATTTCTCATGAATGGATAGAATATAACTACAACTTAGGCATTAAAGAAAGTTGCAGTATCCCAAGAATTGGTTGCATTAATAAATAATGCATGTTGTCAACAAGGAAGATATGTAAATGAGGAAGCTTCTATCACCCTAAACTCTCTACTATAGAGTATACTTGAATGGTTTAGAAGTAGCAAGTATATATTTTGTATATGAACTAAGCATTGCTACTAGGGTGAGGATATCATAACAAATGATCTATTATGTGATTGGAAGAAATGTCATGGCATAGAGAAACTATGTCATGGAATTCAATGATATGTAGAGGATTGGGAAGGAATAACCACTTAACTCTTATATTGTTGCAGTGCTTATCTTTTTTTAGACTGAGAAAGTTGATGTGTAGATTGTTAAGGCATATGAATGCTAATAAGTGTAAGAGAGTAAAATTGTTGGAGAAAATATTTTGTAGTTTAGACTCGATATAAACTCGTGAGGCAGACATCTTGTACATACTACATAGTATCTATATTTCTCTTTGGTAGTTAGGTTTTCCTTTCTATTGACTTGGGATATGTTTACTTTTCTATGCTTATAAAGTAGGTTTGCTTTCCTTATAATTTCCTTGATTTCAATAATTAGTGAGACAATATCATTACATTTACAAAGAATTGAAACAAGGTGCAATGTTTTGATGGATATATATTTGAGGAAGACACTTATTTAGCTATATGTCTATCAAAAAAACATGAGTAAGCTATACCAACTCTGGGTGGTTATATGATCATGAAAAAATTATTCGTAAGAAAATCGGTCCCCATGTGTGGGTTGTTTCCTCACTTGGCTTAACAAAACTTATTAAAACCCAACAAAGGGAATCGCTCCTTGCTAACATGGCTTACTACAACCACTACTTCCCCCATCATTTAGTAAATACAAAAGAAAAATGTGAAGGGAAGACAACCAATAAGGGATATGCAAACATCTTCTCCTAGATTTATTGATGCTTAGATTGCGGTATAACATTGTTTGTGATGCAAGAGTGACTTTATCAGGTATATGAACACCTAGTTGGCAATGGAGCAACACTTTAGGGAGCTTCGTAGTCATGCTTGAGAAATTAGAATACAATAGAAAGAGAGAAGCCCCGCCCTAGTCGAGGACAAAGGGACAAAAGTCGAAAGCTAAATAAGAAAATGTGATTATTTAAGCATTATGAATATAAGGATTACGTTATCACTATTATAATTTGGCCAAGTCAATTATCATGCATGAAAGATAGCTATAAAGTTTCCCATGGATGCAATTTTTTTATAAAGAGACTTTCGTAAGCTTGATAAGGAAAATGATTTTGTACTTAGTTTCATTTTCTTTTGAATAAGCTTTAGAATCATAATTTATGGGTATGCTCAGTTAGTCGTCATGCCTTGTTCACTCAATTCGCACAGAACTAAGGCATGGGTTCCCTTGAAATTTTTTGAATCCTAGGCCTAAAAATTGTTAATGACTAATAAATTGGATATTTTACTTGAATACTACATTCTTGAATCTTTCATTCATGTTTCATCCAAACCAAAGTCTCCTTTGGAAATGCCCAATTTTAAGACAAATTAGGATAAAGATGATCCAAAACAATCAATTTTTTGACAAAGTTTTAGGTAGGTTATCTCATATGTAATGTACCTTTATACCTATCAACAAAATTAGGTTTTTGGTGGTCTAAATGTGTAATTATGGTAGTGGTATGATGTACAAATTTTCTAGTTGTTAGACGATATCCACAATAAACCCTTCAATTAATGTATGTAATGAAAAAGCTTGGCATTCATCTAGACAACATCAAACAAACTTTTATGCTTTGAAGGCATTCCTTAGATAAACATTCCTTTACACATCGCCACATAGCTTCAAATTCTTCATGCAAAGCAAAACTAGGGTGAGATAATGAAACTCATCACACATTTTTCATGATTTTATGGATTAAGCATAGCTAGATTCATAGCTTCAATAAACATAATAAATTATATTGCATTTCAAATTTTCCTGGAAGGCCTTTTAAATTCTCATCTCAACAATCATATCACATATCACATAATTTAGGTTGTGCTTCCTCCTCAAAAGGATAGACTTGATGCTTTAAGGTGAAGTATTCCAATTACATGCATGACACATATTGGACATCACCCCAGAGAGTAATTTCATGCTCTTTAGGGTTATAGTATAATTAGGAAAATATTATTTCACCTACAAGGATTTTGCCTTGAGTACTCATATTCATGACTATGTATAAGGGTTTTGAGTACCTTAAAAGTACATACCAATCACATTGATGTCAAACATGCCATAATTTATTGCTTTCATGGAGATTAATTGAAATACTAATTCATGTCATGATTTGATATTTAATAGAGGTAACCATACCCTCTTAACCCTGTGAGATTTTTTAAGATCTGATTAGATTATCTAGGATCTTTATGTGAAAGAATAACAAGTACAACAAAATGCATAAGATATAAAAGATACATAAGACACAAATATTTTAATCGGGGAAACCATAAAGGAGAAAACCCCACAAACTTCTTCAGAATAGTAAGATGATAAAAATCAGTAATAAGAAACATTCAGCAGCTATATTTCTCTCCTCCTCTGACTGTCTCACTCTCTCATGCGCCTTAGAGAGTGTGTGAGGTGTTTATAAATGAGGGAGAGCGCCTCCCTATTTATACCCTTTCAAGTCACTGACCAAATATAAGACTCGATCCTACATGTAATCTCACATGGGGCCCAATTCTCTTAGAGAGACCACAATTACATATTACATGATGTTACACTGGGGACTATTGTCCCAACTTAAAATGGAGGTTGTACCTCAAGGTCTAGACACAATTTAAACATCCCATAAAGGGGTAACACAAATCCCCAATGGGGGTACAACAACATAAAATGATAATATACATCAAAATATATTCCAAAGTTACAAATACATCAACACTCCCTCTT
This sequence comes from Pseudotsuga menziesii, assembly GCA_001517045.1. NCBI lineage: Eukaryota > Viridiplantae > Streptophyta > Pinopsida > Pinales > Pinaceae > Pseudotsuga > Pseudotsuga menziesii. Next base: position 11,935 of record LPNX010691766.1, on the reverse strand, counting down.
AACTAGGAAGGTATTCTCTCTCTATACAGTCATCAACACATTTGGTCAAGTCTTCATCATGAATTCATAGAGTCTTTATCATAGATGTTGCCATCATCTTCTTATAATTTGTTCATCGTCCCATACTATCTGTCATTAGAAGTTTCTACAGTGCCAACCCTTCTTCATGTTGGATGTAGGCCTATTCCTCTGCCAGGTCTTCATCTACAATGTCAACCCTTTTTCATGTTGGATGTACGCCTAGTCCTCTGGCAGGTCTTCACCTATAGTGCTAGCCCTTTTTCATGCTGGATGTAGGCCTATTCCTCTGCCAGGTCTTCATCTACAGTGTCAACCCTTTTTCATGTTGGATGTAGGCCTAGTCCTCTTCCAGGTCTTCATCTATAGTGTCAACCCTTTCTCATGTTGGATATAGGACTAGTCCTCTGCCAGGTCATCATATACAATGCCAGCCCTTTTTCATGTTGGATGTAGGCCTAGTCCTCTGCCAGGTCTTCATCTACATTGCCAGACCTTTTTCGTGTTGGATGTAGGCCTAGCCCTATGCCAGGTCTTCATTATTTCTGCGAGCAAGCCATCAAGTAGGTACATCTCATGACTTATTATATGCCTCTTGTAAAACCTGCAATATTTCTGAGGACTGATTATATGCCACTACAAAACTTGAAGGAGCATCCCAGGACTGATTGCATGCCTTGAAAAACCTATGTACCCTACTATTACCTCATCATCTTCAGATCATCTCATCGTCACACGGAGCACAACCCAAATACACATAACACAACACTTACATCAACGACCATGGGAGGCCCAACCTGCCACCATGTCAGAAAGGCTTCTCAGGACTTACATTAACGCACATGGGAGGCACATCCTGCCACCATGTCGAAAAGGCTTAGCACTTACATCAATGACCATGGGATTCCCAGCCTGCCACCATGTCATAAAGGCTCTCAACACTTACATCAACGCACATGGGAGGACCAACCTGCAACCATGTCGGAAAGGCTCATGTGTATCTGCGTCTTCTGAACTCATCACTTCCCCTTGGAATGAACCTTGATCTGAAGTACACCAAGCTTCTCTCTGAATTATTCAAACTTCACTCTGGCCATTTCTAGCATAGAATCACACCAGGACTGATTACGTCCAAGGATAACCTACGAGCTTCGCCATGACTAATTACATCTAAGGAAAACCTACAGGATTGATTACGTCTGAGCAACCTATGATATTCACTAGGATTTTATGCTCAGACAACCTGTCTCGACGGCTATGCTAGAGCTCATCGCTCCCTCTTTCGAGAGATCTCAATTTGGATCACATACTGGAGCTTCACTGCTCCTCTCTGCATCATACAAAAATGCAAGTCAGATCAATCAAATCAAATAGTAGCTTTCTAAAGAAACATATTACCTCACAAATATCTGAGCAAGTGGCAACATATTTTTCCTCGGGTGTACTCAACGCCATGCAGGACTACATCCTACCAAACCAGTAGCCCATACTGAATCTCAAGTTGAAGAAGCACCCCAAGGTTCTCTTCTTCTCAGTGGTGCTACCAATCCGAATCAACATAACCATGCAGGTTAGTCTTTTGATTTGTATCATACTTGAGCCCATACTCAACTGTACCCTTCAGGTACCTCACTACATGATTTGCAACCAGGTGAGCACATCTCATATCCATGAGGAACTAGCTCAAGTCGTTCACAGCAAAGCATGTGTCTGGTCTTGTATTCGTTAGGAACATCAATGAACAAATCATCTGACATTACATCTGGCATCAATTGTCTCTGATGAAGCATCATTCAATAGCTTCAAGTTCGATGCCATAGGTGTGGCCATGGCCTTGCAGTCCATCATTCCGAACCTCTTCAGGATCTCCACTACATGCTTCCTTTGTCCAAGGGAGATTCCATCCACACTCTGCCACACCTCCATGCCTATAAAGTAGTGCATCATAACCAAGTCCTTCATCTCGAACTCGGAAACAAGTCTCCTTCTTGCATATTTAATGAGTTCCTCATTTCCTACCAGGAATAGGTCATCGACATATAATAGGGGCATCACTGGTCTTCCACCTTCAACCTTGAAGTAAAGGTTGGAATCCGCTTTACTCTCAGTAAATTCTAGAGCCATCAATAAGTTGTCCATCATGTCGTACCATGTCGAACCTTAGGATCTTCTGTAGTCAGTCCCTCTAAAGTGGAGCATCATTTTCCCTCTGCCTTTCGTACTCTATGTATTGAAACATTCTGTAATGGAGTGACAAGTAGCTTCCTATGCTACTAATATTCTATGTATCCATCTAGGGTCACTAGATACCAAGATCCTCTATCTTGAACTTTGTTGAAAAATTCTTCTCGCACCCATCTGTGATCTTGTCATCCTCTATAGAATTTCATATTCAATCTTGTAGCAAAGGTTAATATCTTCATCACTCTAGGTGATCTTCAAGCTCCTTATGTAACTGTATGTTCTATTCCATGGGTTCCTTTCGATCTTGTACAAGGCCTTCTTTAATTTGCATACATGAGTCTTCATGTCATGTGTCTCAACTCCTAGTGACTTCTTTATGTATACTTGACTTGTCACTGGTGCAAATGTCTCTTCGCAGTCTATGCCTTCTTTCTGTGAGAAGCCTCGTGTTACGAATCTTGACTTGTATCCCACGATGTTGCCATCTACTGCATGCTTGATCTTGTAGATCCATATGTAATACACTACGTACTTCCCTGCAGGTCTCGACACCACATCCTAGACATCATTCTTCTTGAACTGGTACTCTTTGACCATAGTCTCCTTCCCTTTCTTCTTGTTTACTTATTCATAGTTGGAAGGCTCTGCATCAATGTTGTCGCTCAACAATGTCACATAAATGGAGTGTGTATGAGGCCAATTTCTTTCTTTATGGTGTCCTTGACTCGGGAAGCTTCAGGTTCCTCTTCTGCACTGTCGTTAATTGTTCTTTGGAATGATCTACAAGTCAAGTTCATTTGCATGATTAGAAACATATCATAATTTCCAAAACATATTAATAGTGACAAATATATGTCACATAACCATGAGACTATTTTTTCCAATGCTACAACATTCATCCATATCATGTATACATACAATAACTTCTAGATGCATTCTACCCTAATGTTATTAAGAGTGTGTACTACTCCTAATTTGCCAGCAAAGAGGTTTAAATCTAGATAAGTAGTAATGGAATGTTGTACAAAATCATTGACTTCTTACCCATCATGTGCAATTTAGTAATATAAATGCAAATATTCAAACACGCATAACACATCAATTGAATATAAACAAATGCATAACCAAACAATATCATGAAATGACAATTGAATACTTATCTTTATTTGTTTCATGGGTAGACTCCTTCTTGAGCCTTCAGCTTCATCATCTTCTTCATTCATAACAACATCATTTCTTATCCAAATGCTAAGATGGATAAGAGGTTCTTCAAGAATTGAGTCCTTCATATTCCTCATTGCTTGAGGGATCTTCTTTAAATCATGAGAGCTTGATCTTCAGTTGCTCCCATATTCTCTTCTCTTATTATGAGCCAAGCTTCTTCTTGTGTGCACTCTTCTTAGAGTCTACTGAAGGTAATCACTTCCTTCTTGCACACATTCCTCGAATGAATGAATCCCATGATCTTGGGAGGCCATTCAAGGTGGTTATAACAATATCTTGTTATTCTTCGATTGCTTCGTCATAGCATCAAAAAAAAAAATTTGGTGTCTTCAAGGATGACACATGAGGGATGACATTATCTTTACTAGAATTAGCAATGATTCTCTTGGCTCTAGCCTTAGCCTCATCTCCCTCCAGCTCTTAGAACTTCCTTACTAAAATACTGATCCAAGTCAATTTCTTCAAGGATCACGGAGGTCCTATACTTCCATACTCGAAATTTGTCAGTGTCACCAAGCTTGTCATCAAGTTGGTGTGATAAGGCATTTTGAAATGAGAACCTCAAATGTAAATAGCAAAAATTTAGATCTTACTGATTTGAGGTGTCCGTCTTGGATCCAGAGCTGGCTGATCTAGGGTTTGTCAGAGAAACCCTAATTTTCAAAACTTGGAATTTCAAACTTCTGATTGGATAAAAATATAGGCCTCTTCAATTCGAGTTGTCCAATGTACTCCTTTTCTGAAAACAGTGGAGGGAAGCTCCTGGAACATGAAGCCCTAGTTTTCCAATTTCTTCTGCAGAAATGACTGATATTGATTATGTTGTATCTTTGAAGTTTTATATCCTTAAAGTCTGAAACTTCTCACTTTGATAGCCTGATAAGTCTTCTTTCCAACCCCACAGGTTAGAGCATAAATGGATTCTCCAAGTGGGACTTATTCATATTTTCCCAAGGTGACTGATTTGGGGACTGTTCAGCATAATGAACTTGTACGGACTGCTACGTGTCCTTGTTTCACATTCTGGGTCTAAAAAGTGTACCACAGAAACTAAAATCTGTGCCCTATTTACAACATCTTGTGAAATTTTGTTCGGACCTTCTTAGCCCGAGATATAGAAAATCTCCCTAGGTCACATGTTTATGACCGTATTCTGGAGGAGGTTGGAACCCTAATTTCGAGGAACCATATCTCCTGAAGTATAGCGAATATGAGGCTGAAACTTTTACACAAGGTACAAAAAGAATTTCTCTTTGTCTTGTAAATTTTTTGGCTTCGAGCCTCCTCCAATATCGCGTTATAGGGAAAGTGCTAGAATGACTAAATTCAGTCTTCTAGGGTTTTGAGGCATGAAACCCTAATTTGCATTAGCTGCCATTGTAGTTGTATTTCGGTTGTATAGTGAAAATTATTTGATTCAGAAACTGCTACCTCCAATAGATGCACCCTAGTGAGGCAAGCTAGCCTAGCCCTCCTTGCTTGATGATCTGTGGAGAGAACACCTTCAACTAGGAATCCCTAGGTCCTGCAACTGCATAATGCCTTCTTTTAGAGAGGCTCTGATACCATGTTAGATTTTCTTAAGATCTGATTTGATTATCTAGGATATTTATCTGAAAGAATAACAAGCACATCAAAATGCATAAGATATAAAAGATACACAAGACACAAATCTTTTCATCGGGGAAACCATAAAGGAGAAAACCCTGCAAACTTCTTCAGAATAGTAAGATGATCAAAAGCAGTAATAAGAAATGTTCAGCAGCTATCTCTCTCTCCTCCTCTGACTATCTCACTCTCTCATGCGCCTTAGAGAGTGTGTGAGGTGTGTATAAATGAGGGAGAGCGCCTCCCTATTTATACCCTTTCAAGTCACTGACCAAATATAAGACTCGAGCTTGCATGTCATCTCATATGGGGCCCACTTCTCCTATAGAGACCACAATTACATATTACATGATGTTACATTGGGGACTATTGCCTCGACTTACAACGGAGATTGTACCTCAAGGTCTAGACACAATTTAGACATCCCGTAAAGGGGTAACACACATCCCCAATGGGGGTACAACAACATACAATGATAATATACATCGGAATATCTTATGAAGTTACAAATACATCAACAAACCCTTCAGGGCATCCCTTACTTATGCCAAACTCCTAATCTTGCACAATAACCAAAATTTCCTAAGAAAGGGTGATTTGAGCAATCCTTTTAAGGGAGGTTAACAAAACAATTAAAATGAATTAGATCGTACTCCAAATCACTATGAAAGTAGGGTGTTTTTCATGTTGATGGATTGAATCGCGATTTAGTTCAACAATAAAACTTTGTTTTGATTGAAATGCATTATGTGTAGTATACAATAATGGCTTGTTCTATATTCTAAGTACTTGGATAGAAAGAGTTGTTAAAATCCAAAGTCAAGATGCATTGAGTCCTTCTTGTGACTGTCCTTTGTCTATATCCCCTCAAATCATATACTTTGAAAAGGAATAACTTCCTCAAGGAAAATCCCACACATCATTGATCCGCACATGTAATATGAAGATTGAAAGAGATTATATCAATTCTCCAATTAAGAGCTAGTATTTATCTTCAATCTTATTTAGACTAGGTGTTAAAAATAAAATACCCCTACATGTCTAGTGAGCATAGTCCAATAGAATGCAAGTCTTTAGCAATATTTTACTAAGCCTTGATAAAAAGGTTGTTGGTACAAATCTCTCCACTAAAAAAATACTATAGAATGGGGCATATGGAAATTTCATTACATCACAATGCCATTTTCAAGTATTAGACTATTTTGAGCTAGACTGTTTACAAGAGTGCATGTGGTATGAAGGCATCTAAGCTATAAAAATCACTCAGGAATCACCCCCCGCCTCAACTGTACCAACCCTCAACTTGGATAGATTTTAGTGTGTTGCCTCTCAACTAAGTCACCCCTAAGGGAATTTGAACTTAGGTCGCCTTGGTGACGAGACCCACACCTCAATCGAGTGAGCTAGTGAGATTTCACA
>LPNX010691765.1:205116-275770 GCA_001517045.1 Pseudotsuga menziesii | reverse complement strand
TGAAGTCGTTAAAAAATAGGTGATGCATAGAATATGATAGTACTTGGAAGGATGAGGTTATGTAAATTGAAGCAAAAACCTTGGATTATATGATAGGAGGTGCTTATGTAAATTGAACAAAAAAATCTTGGATTATATAGGAGGAGCTTATGTAAATTGAACCAAAACCTTGGATTACATGATAGTAGTTGGAAGGAGGAGGTCTTGTAAATTGAACAAGAAACCTTGGGTTATATTAAGGGGTTGGAAATGAATAAGGGTAAGAAGGATGGCATGATACAAGGACTAAGAGATAAGAACCCTAGGTACATGGTTGTGGAGTAGGGTTGGGAGGGAGAGTATGGAGGGAAAGGAATTTTTGGAGACGCAGATGTTGAACTTCACTTGATTAAGAGCTAGAATTATTGGTGGTGGCTAACTTAAAAGATTTGTCATTTTTGTAGATAGTATATGAATCATGGTGAGCATTATAGAGATCCCTGCATTGTTGTTGGTATGGGAGGTCAAGGATCAATTCTGGGCAATCAAGTGGAGATACAATATAATTGAAGGTATTCTTGAAGGGGACAATGGTAAAGGTAATAAAACCTCATTGATTGATTATTTAGCTAGGACAATGTTGTTGTACACAATTGATATTATATGGATATGAGGTTCTATTGGTTTTCATTGTCAAGTATGATAATGTCTATTTGATCTTTGATTTGTTAGTTATGAGTGTAAAGGAATTTATGAGATGAATTGCAGTTATCATGGGTGTGAATAAGGAGGGATGTATGTATTGTGTCAGGGTTTGATAAGTAAAGAACATTGGGATCTATTGGAGGGGAGGGATATTTGGGTAGTGCCGTCGATACAGCGACCTTAAAGGAAGCAGCCGTCGATATAGCGACGGAGGAGATCACTGACCACAAGGCCACAACCAATCCCACAAATATGTACATGCCATACACCCCTCCACGTTTAAACCTATAATCTTTTAAAAGGAAACATGTGTTTCAAGTGTATTTTATTAAATAATTGAGAAATTTATGCAATGGAAAACCGTCGCTTAAGCGACACTTAGAAGGAAAACCGTCGCTTAAGCGACACTTAGAAGAAAAACCGTCGCTTAAGTGACACTTAGAATAAAAACCGTCGCTTAAGCGACACTTAGGAGGATAGCAATTTTAGCGCCGTCGCTTAAGAGACGCTTATGCCCATTATTTCAAAAAAAAAATTAATCTTTCTGATTTTTGGCACGGTTAAAATAAAAAATCCACGCGCCGTCGGAAAAAACCGTCGGATTTTGGATCAAAATCTAGTAGTGATGCTCGTGGAGTTCCTCATCCTCCTGAACCAAAACCATACCAACCGTCTCCATGGACGCGACCACATAAATAAATAAATCGTAGCTATAATCAGGTGGAATAAGCATGGGGGTTGATGCTAAGGTTTGTTTAAGAGAATTAAAGGACTCCTGGGCTTGCTCATCCCAACAAAAAGGAGTGTCCTTCTTTAAAATACACATAAAGCCTTTAGTCAAGTTGGAAAAATTAACTACGAATCTCCGCAATAAATTTGCCATGCCTTGCAAACATTGAAGGTGTCTAATATTACATGGGAGAGATAATTGAAGTATTGCCTCAACCTTTAATGGATCGACTCTTATACCCTCCTTGGATACGATGAACCCTAGAAAGCGACCAATAGTCATGCAAAAGATGCACTTATGCGGATTTAACCGAACCTAGTAATGGCGACATATTTTGAACAATAACCTCAAATGGTATGGATGATGCACTCTCAAACAAGAATGAGTAGCAAGGTCATTGAAATACACTTCAATAATTGTTTTGAGATCATGAAAAATTAAGGTCATAGCGCGTTGAAATGTGGCGCCTTCATTTTTAAGGTCAAAAGGCATCTTCGGATATGAAAAAGTAACCCAAGGATAAATAAATGCAGTCTTATACTGATCCTTGGGTTTGATCTGAATCTGATTATATCCGAAAAAACCATCTATGAAGGAGAATACCTCACTTCTCACACACTCATCCAAAATATGATCAATAAATGGTGTGGAAAAATTATCCTTAGGACAAGCACGATTTAAATCATGGAAATCAGTGCATATACGGATCGCTCACTGCTTCTTATCAACCAGAACAGGATTTGAAACCTGCTCCGTCAGGGGAACTGGATAGATAAAACCATATTTTAACAGTTTCTCTATCTCAGCCTTGATTGTGGGTTCTTTTCTAGGATTCACTGCACACAAACGTTGTCGAACCGGCTTCGCCTCCAGATAAGTCTTAATCTCATGTTCTACAATACAAGGGTTGATACCTGACATTTGCTTGTATGACCAAGCAAATATGTCACAAAACTCTTTAAATATCTTGGTATACTCCTTGATCTCATCAAGGGAACAAATCGCCCCAATGTAGACGTTCTCAAGTTTGCTAGGATCATGAGAAATATTGATAGGAATAGTAGGTGATAAATTCACCATGTTCCCATCACCCATCTGACCAGGAGAGCTCAATGGAACCATGGGACTACCAATATTCTCACTAAGAATTTCCCTAAAGTCATCACGCTCCATACGGTCGATTTCAAGAAGAAAATATGATCGATGATGTAATTCTTCCCAAGGTGGCTCAACCCTAGACATGGCCTCAATAATGGCTTCATCCGATTGAAAAACATCGTGGAGGAAATCATGTGCATGAGAGGACTCAACTGCCCATGCAGGAAGTACATATGGGTCCTCCTCCTCCATCCACAAAGAGGAAGGACTAGGCTCTGAATCTTGACCAATATTTTCTTGATATGCTACCATTGTTGTAGGCAATAGCACATCTGTTTCGATAGGTTTAATTGAAGGACTCAGTGAAGGAAGAATCCAAGGATCTTCCATATGGGTAGTGTGAAAAGACACTGAATTCAACGAGGATTAAGCCCCACCAAAACTAGATCCGATCATAAGAATGGGTGCATGACAACTAAAGGTTACCATAAGAGACAGATACATACCCACACCCACACTCCTAGTTTCCAGCTGAGAATGATCAATAATCAGGATAGAAGTTCTCGATGATGCATTAACAATTGGATTACGGAATGACGTCTGATCAATTGTAATGATATTCCCATTAAATGGGAAGCATACCACTCAAAAGAGAGAAGAGGCTATGGCTTGCATACTATACATCCAATTCTGGCCCGGAAAAAAGATTGTAGTCAAGGGGTACATCAACGAACTCAACCTCGATCAAGACGGTCTTCCCTCCCAATTGGAATTTAAGAGAAGGAAGAATCCCGTGCGGCCGAAATGATCTACCATCAAAAGTTGTCAACATAGTAGTGGATTGAGACAACTCAGGAGAACCCAAAACCTTCCAACATGACAAAGGCATCATGGAAGCAGCAGCGCCTTCATCAATAATAGTGCATTTGATGGTCATATTAAGACACTCTACATGAATCAAAAGAGACACATAGTATGGCAAGCGAGGCTGTATTCCCATGGTTTCAAATTTGATAATGGAAGAAGATTTATCATCATTAACCCGAAGAGCAGAAAGCAAGGCTCTCCTCTACGAAGGAAAAGTCTGAAGTACTTCAAGCACGGGCATTACACAAGGAGTTTGGCCCAAATCCTCGATAACAGAATAGTTTGGGTGGCTCAGGCATTAGGATTGTGCCCTAAATGCTTTAGGCCTCCCTTAAGAATGCGAGGTACAACTTCAGTTTTATCTGTAGGTTTTTCGATACACAAAGGGCTCTTGGGTGGAGCGGGTTCCTTTCCAAGGTCCGGTTGTGACAAACGATAATCCTTCGCATGAGTCACAACCTTAGTAGTGCACACTATGTTGATGCAACCATGACTAGTATTGGCCTCCACCGGATTTTAATCTCCACCTGATGCACAATGAGGATCAATGGTCCTCAAGTTCATATTTTGATTGTTGGATAAAGGATTAGTTATCACAGTTGGGCCCTATGCTATGAACCTCAAGGCATCTTCCATATGATGGCAGAACTGAGTGAGGTGGTCCTCCTTACATAACTTGCAAAGAAACTTTACCTTATGTTTAGTCTACTTGTCCCCCCAAGCATTACGAGCATTCTTGTCATTATAATTATCATTTTTGTTCTTATTCCCACCCTTATGATTATTTTTCCATTTTTTCTTATTCCTTCTAGGTTGTTGGCTGCCCTTCTGGTCTGATGATTGCATGGAAAGTACACTCGCCAATTGGGTAGGTTGAGATGAATCCTTGGCTTGTCCCAACGCAGATTTATTAATTGACAATTGGCTCACTTGTTTCACAACATAATCCATAGTTTTGGTACTTGTACATCCCACAATTCCATTGGCATGTGGCCCAGGCTTGATCTTGGGATTGAAACTAGATCATGGAGCATTAGGTATAATCTCATACAAAAGTCTAGATTGTGCGTAGATCAAATCCAACTCTTGTGCCCTAAAGATTGCTTGTTCCTAATTTTGGACTCCGGATGTAGAAACATACTTTGCAATGTAAGGTAACAATGACTTGAGGAACCACTCAAGGAGAAATTCCAGTAGTATAAAGGCTTTAATCAACCTCTTCTATCTATGCCACTCTTGAATATGACCTGATATATGTGTGGCTTTGTCTTGTCGAAATGTCGACAAGATTTTGGTATCAACGTTGTAACGTATGGGTAGCTAAAAGTGATTGAGGAAAGTCATGGAAAGGTCATTAAATAAAAAATATGCCCCACTTGGTAACTCTATATACCATTTCACTGTAGGCCTGGTGAGGGTGCATTGAAATAGCCTCAAATGGATTGAATCCTCATGTAAGGAATTGGAAGAGCACCAAAGGTGAAAAGTAGTGACATGCTCACTAGGATATTCTCCAGCTTTGCCCTCGAACTTGGGAATGTCCGAAGGAAGCTTGTTAGGGACGGCTGGCCAGGCTAGGTAAGGAGATACCGGATCGTTCATAAGTCTCTATAATTCAGGTAAGTTCAATGTTGGAGGAAAGGGAGCCTAGGTTGAGCCAGTCTATGCCACGCTCCCTGATAGTTTTGGTTCATGTAAGGCTTATTACTATAAATACCATGGCATTGACCATAATAACGTCCTCCCATTTGACTCGTATAGGGCTGCATGGAAGCATTGTGATGTGGCGTACCTTGATTATGCGGTGCTACAAAGCCATAATTAGAAGAGTAAGCAGGTTGTTGATACCCGTACCCATAGGGTTGATAGTTCTGTCCATACTGCAGTCCATAAAATTGTCCATGAGAAGCTCCATAAGGTGTCCCATGGGATGTCCCATGAGAATGTCCATAGTTAGTGATATGGGGAACTCCTTGAGATGGACCATAAGACGATCTAGAAATAACGATATGACCTCCCGACACAACAGGAGGTACTTTCCTCTGAGATACTACTGTGCAAGCAGTCACAGCACGGACATGGCTAGTAGCAATATTCTGACCCGAAGGACCATGTGAATGAGGGGGAGGAAGATTTGTCTAAAATGCATTCAAAAGAGTAGGGTTCAAGGACAAAGGGACATTTGAATGGATGTAAGTGGTGTTCCCAATGGTCACTCAACTCGGTTTTGGTATCCGCATATGATTACTAACACTAGGTCTAGGACGAACATGTGAGTTTGTTTCCACCACTGGGATGGAAGGTGCGATGTGACTAGTGCTCCCAAATCTCTCCATATGGAAAGGAATAGGAGTGCCCCCAGGTGTAGTGCTAGGTTCAACTTTCAACTCAACATGATGTGTCATATCGAGTGTAGGGATATCAGACATGCCATAACGAACATGACTAGTGCTTGTGGGTTAATAATGAGTCTCATGGCCTGGTAACCAATACCAGCGACCTATGAATGAGGGATCATAAATAGAATGTGAAAGTATTTCTAGTGAAGGATCATATAATGGAGTAGGATCTTCCTCCCCCACCTCGTGAGGTGGAGAGGACATCTCTGGAGTCTCATCCTCATGATCTCCCATAGTGTGTGAATCAACGTGAGAAGTAGTTCGCATGGACTGTCTGTTTCTCTCTCCCAAAGGAGGAGGAGACGAGGAAGGCAGAAGTCCTACTAAATGACAAGAATGGAAAAGCATCGTACCTAAATCCACAATGACTCAAAAAATGAAAAGACTCTATCTAATTATGCAATTCCTAGGAAAACTAGCATGCACAGAGCACACACCTGTAAAATGTAAAGCCAAATCGCAAGCAAACAAAATAGGATATGTGAGCTCCCGAATGAAGTAGTTATGTCTCACCTAGGAGAGGATTGAGAGTCCCATACAAAACAAGCGAAGGTTCGTAACCAATTATAGTGGCCCTCATCTTCAATGCATATAGCGATTGTGCTGTTCGACCCCTACCTGGCTAGGACACCTACAAAATAACCTCTGTGAAGTACCCCCTCGATAACCTAGGTAAGGCAACTAAGGTCACCTCATTGTAATCAATGCTTAGGCAGGTGGTTGCAGGAGGGGTTGACCATATGGGCAGGGTAGAAAATCCCAAAACTCTCAAAAGAGCCCCTTGATATGAATACAATCTTGGAAATATCTCCGGTGCTACTTAGTTACAACCAAGGGTCATCCCAATCATAACCACTCACACTGCCTCGTGCTTAACTCCCTTGTAAGAGGAGGATCCTAAGAACACTAATTATATAAAGGAATTTCACACTATCACCTGGACAGACACATAAATGTTTCGTTTAGTGGTCTTGGAGAATTTACTCACAGTGAACTATTCCAAGACCCTAAAACCTAGTCTTGTTGGTGCACCCTATAAAATAAAAGAGTGTAATTCATTTTATTATGTGTTGACTTTAATTGGTTTATTACTCAAAGGGTAAATGGTCATGCAACTAATGATGTTATGACGCAACAAGAAGTAAAATGCACACCTAACAATCAATACAAATGCACTGTGTCAAATGAAAAACAGTGTATGCTACTACGTGAAGTGCAAAATTTTCCTTCAAATGAATATGTAATCCTTCCTATATGAAAAACTGACTAATACTCTCCAAGCAAACCTAATGCAAGTACCATGAAAATGCAAAAATACAAACAATGCATAATGATGCAAAAAGAAAATGTTTTTGTATTTTTTGAATTAAATGAGATAAAAAGCAAAAGTATGACTCTTCAACCCTCATAATCTGCAAGCACTACTAGAAAATGCCCAAGAAAAGCACCAAGGTAAAAGAGACCTAATGCACTAATACCAAAACAAAAAATAGAAAATGAAATGACAAGAACATTTTCAAAAATTTAAACTAAAAAAGCATCTCTGGTCAGAAACAGGGGTGTATACAGACTCTAGAAGCATCCAAGAAGACTCGGCAATCATCCAAACTCACCCAGCAACACTTAATCTTCCCCAAAAAGGAAAAAATTAGGGAATACATGACTGTTTGCAGAAAATCCATGTATATATGTGGCTATTCTAGGAAAACCCGCATGTACACGCGACTGTGAAGGAAAAACCTGTGTATAGCAAGAAAAAGAGATAGAAAAGAAGGAAAGCAGAAAAGCTTAGACAAAATTTACTCTTATAAGACCCTACTAGGAAAACATGACCCCATACCTGACTCAAAAACAGATAAATCAGAGCAATTCAAGAACAATGAATGTTGACAAAACCCCCAAAGAAAATGACTAGAAACTCCCAGGTATGGTCACCAATTCTGTTACAGAGAAAAATTCCTATGGCTTCGAGTGTACCACAATAGATAGAGTAACCACATAAATCAATCCATTCCCAATATGCAAGAGGAATAAAACATCTAACACTAAAGGATCTCGAAACATGCCTTATTCCGGATGGTTGATATAGATCCCCATTGAGCTTTTCCAATCCCGCTTGGGTTAACAATTTGCTCTCTCAACAATAAGCAAACAACACAAGCATGCTATATAATGGTGTTAGACCTACTCTAGCATATACAATCAATAATGTATAAGAAATTAAAAGCATCCATGGATTCAATATTCATTTAAATCCACATCATTGGACAGGAAAAGATATTTCTATTAATATAAATTAGAGATTACATGAATGACAACCTCTGTCAGCATGTCTGCGAATGGGAGAAACTGAGTCCTCCACCTGGGCCTCCACCACCTCAATCCTACATATCTCGATAGCAAGCTCATAAGCAAAGGCAAGCTTGGGAAGAACACCAAGTGCTCCATGGGAAAAGGGATGTAGACTCAAGTATAAGCAAACTACAACAACAATGGACTATAGTTTTCTTGCTCTTCAATTCCTCCTCTTCAATGTATCCAAAGGGTCCCTTATATAGTGCTTCAATGGGGTAATGGAAGGTCAAATCCGAGCGATCTCAAAGCATATGGAAGGCCAAGAGATAGGTGACTCGGATCCACATCAAGGAGAAATCCAAAAATATTTGCCCTTTTGCACACATCCTGATGGATGCGGGTTTAAGGGTTATATGCATGTATATACACGAGAAAGGGTTTAAAAGTCACATATAGAAAATAACAGGTGTTTTTATGGATTATCTTGGAAACATCAAAGGTACAAAAATAGTCCATGGGGTTCAAAGAGTTTGCAGAGGGACAGGGAAGGCCATAAATGTGTGATCTACCATGTGTGGTAAATTCAGTAGTAACAGGTATAAAATGTGTTTCCTTCATCAACTTGCCCACCACAACCATGATGGAATCATGTTTTCTCCAATTCATTGGAAATCATGTAAAAACATCCATGGAAATAACTTACCATTTCCATTCTAGAACTGGAAAAGGATGCAACAAACCTACAGGGTTTTGATGCTCAACCTTTTCCTGCTGACATTTCATGCACCTTGAAATATATTCAGCCATGTCCCTTTTCATACTTGGCCAAAAGTATTGCTTTCGGGCTGTAGCAATTGTCTTTTGATATTCTGGGTGACCAAAATATGGAGCTTGATGGATGTCATCCATAGCAACTCTCCTCAAATATGCTACCTTCGAAATGTAAATTCTTCCTTTCAAAGTAAGAAGTCCATCTTCTTCCAATTTATATCCCTCATATTTCTTCTCAAGACTTTGCTGCTGAAACTTGTGTTTTACTTGCACATACAACTCATCTCCAACAGTATGATTAACAACTTGCTACCTCAAATTTGATTGGCAAATAGTAAGAGATGCCATGTGAATTTCATGTGCCTTCCTACTAAGTGCTTCAACTACCTTCTTCTCTTTTCCTTTTATGTGTTTGATTTCAAAATAAAACTCACATAAAAACTTCATCCATCTAGCCTACCTAGCATTTAGAGAAGGCTGAGAAAATAAATACTTCAGATCGCAATGGTCTGTCCTTAACTCAAATCTTCTGCCCATCAAGTAATCCCTCCACATCTTGAGAGCATGTAATATGGCTGTAAGTTATAGATCATGAATAGCATAGTTCTTCTCATTTTCCTTCAAATTTCTCGACTCAGAACATATCACATGGTTGTCTTGCATAAGGACTCCTCCAAGCCCTTGACCACATGTATCAGTACACACCACAAAACATTTCTTTGGGTCTGCAGCTTCCAATACTGGTGCACTAGTGAGAAGATTCTTCAACTGCTGGAAGCTTTCTTCACACCTCATTGTCCATTCAAACTTTATCCCCTTCTTTTGCAAAGAAGTAATGGCATGTGCAACCTTGGAGAATCCTTCAATGAATCTCCTATAGTATCTTGCAAGTCCCATAAAATATCTTACATTTGTCACATTTCTTGGAGTAGGCCAATTCATAATGGCTTCTTTCTTTTCAGGATCTACAGACATACCCTCTTCTAAGATAATGTGACCCAAATACTGAATTCTATCTCTATATAAGTCACACTTGCTCATATTTACATACAACTGATGCTAGCTAAGAAATTTTAATGTCAATCTCAAATCCTCTTCATGTTCTTCCTCATTCTTAGAATAAACAAGAATGTCATCAAGGAAAACAAGAACAAACTTGTCCAAATACCTGCCGAATACACTATTCATAGGGCACATAAATGTAGCTGGTGCATTTGTGAGACTAAGTGGTACTAATACAAACTCATAATGTCCATACCTTGTTTTGAAGGTTGTCTTATGAATGTCGTCATCCTTGATTCTCACCTGATGGTAACCCAACCTCAATTCAATCTTGGAAAATACATTTGCTCCTCTCATTTGATCAAAGAGGTCATCAATCCTAGGAAAATGATACTTGTTCTCTACTGTAACCTTGTTCAATTGTCTATAATCAATACACAACCTGAGTGTACCATCTTTATTCTTTACAAACAGAATTGGTGCTCCCCATGGAGACACACTCGCCTGATATACTTCTTCTCCAACAACTCTTGCAGTTGCATCTTCAACTCTAGCATCTCTGGTGTACTCATTTGGTAGGGTGTCTTGGACATTGATGTTTCTCCTGGTACAATTTCAATGGTGAAATAAATGTCCCTTTTTGGAGGAAGTCCTAGAATCTCTTTAGGAAACACATCTCCGAATTCCTGCAACACCTGAAACACTTCCATCCTTGGAGTTCCATCCTCTGGTGTCTCCAAAATATGGGTTGCATATAACTGGCAACCTTTTCTACAGACCTTCTTCAACTGCATTACGGAAAACTACCTCACATAAATTACCTTTGGAATGGCTTTCACAATCCTTAAGTTGCCTTCTTCATCTAGGCATTCAAAATCCTTGTTATAATAGTCAAGCTTTACTCTGTGAGCTTCTAACCAATCCATTCCAATCAGGACATCATAGGAACCAAGGGGTGAAACATTCAGATCTACACAAGTGGCCAATCCATTCATAACTAGTGGAAATTTCTCCACCACTTCACTAAGCTTTCTCTTAGTTCTAGTATCTAGCTGAACTAACCAAGATTTTCTATGCTTTACTTTCTTAAAGGCACAAATCTCCACTATTCTAGGAGCAATGTAACTGTGAGTAGAACTAGGGTTAATCAAGATTTAAATAGACTTCTCAGCAATCTTATGTGCAACTTCAACCAGCATTGACTGTTGATCTTCCTAGCAGACCTTCAGTGCTGCATAAATCCTAGGGACGACCCTTGCCACTTGACCAACTGTTTTTGCTTCTTGAAGGTTGTAAGATAGCCTTGCACTCTCATTCTTGAGTGGACAATTCCTATGCATGTGGGGTCCTCCACATTGCCAAAATTGGATTGGTTCTCTAATCTTCTTTGTATCTCTCGGCTTTTCTCCCACCACTCTAGTTGGATTCTTTTCATCTTGGGACGGCTACCTCTTCTGATTGCTAAAACTAGAAGGTTTGAAACCTTTCTTCCTTTGGTCAGAATTCTCATTCTTCTTTTACTTCCATGTCTTATGGTAATTAGGTTTTCCTTTGCTTTGTTCATAGTAATACTTAGTCTTCCTAATTTATTCTTCAAGAGTTCTAGGTTCGTAAAACTCGATTATGTCTTTGTAAGATTGAGGAAACCTACTCAGGAAACACTGGATCTTCACATTTTCATCATTGATGTACCTGACAAATCTCAACAGTTCTAGGAACCTATTCGCATACTCTTCCATGGTATGTTGTCCCAATATCAGCTCATGGAATTCTTTGATATTATCATCACAGTACCTGTCAGAGAGGTATTTCTGCTTGAAATGCTTCTGGAACTGTTTCCACTTAAGTATCCTTTCATTTATATTCCTTACTTGATTGAAGTGCTCCTACCAAATGGATGCAATTCCATTCAAAATGAATATGGAAACCCTTGCCTTCATGTTCCCTGAATAATCCTGAACTTGGAAGTACTTCTTTATTCCAAGAAGCCAAGCTTCAGCTTCTTGTCCTATCCTCACCTCGCCATTAAACGTAGGAGGTTTAGCCTTCTTGAATTCATCCTAAGAGAAATCCCTATGGTTCCTCTTTCTCTTTCCCTTGGGAGAAGAAGAGATGGAATCCCCACTTGGTTCTTCTGAGTTAGATGATCTACTATAATTCCTTCTTCTTCTTCTGGTACTGCTCTTATGGCCTTCAGGTTTTACTGTACCCTGTCTAGAGTTCATCTTTCTTTGCAAGTCTGTAAAAATATATAACATGGTAGCATTCAACTGATGCTGCTCTTCTTGAGCTTTATTCAGGATTCTCATAGTAGCTGCAATATTTGGCAGTGTCTCTTGGAATATCCTTCCATTAGACTCTATGACATCATTTCCAGCTCATACATTTTCCCCCATGGAATCTCGCCCACACTCATAGGAGTCCTGAGCATCATATCCGTCATGGGTTCTCATGTCTAAACCACCACTTACTTTTCAAGAATATACTATGACTCTGCGAAATGTGTTATCAACACCATTTGTTACACACACAGTAATTCAAAACCCAAACCATTTACTTACTGTTACCTGATCTATCTAGGCCCAATGCTGTAACCGACAGCTTGGATACCACACTGTAGTGTACTACAAGTTGCTATTATAGGGTATTCTTGACTGGTTTCTGGTCCATCTAGGCCCAATGCTGCAACCCACATCTCTGATACCACACTGTCATGTACCCATACCCATCATCATGTGAAATTAATATTTTCATAGAGAACCTTCACTGTTCATCAAAACATAGGGCATGGTTGTGAACCACATCTTAACATTTCCAACACTGTCATGCTCCCTTTTGTCTTCCATAGATCAGTTCAACAATCCGCAAAGAAAGATCTCAGAGGATATCTTACGGCGAAGAGAAATGCGACGAAAATCAATGATCATAAACAATCTCGAAGACT
This sequence comes from Pseudotsuga menziesii, assembly GCA_001517045.1. Classification (NCBI taxonomy): domain Eukaryota; kingdom Viridiplantae; phylum Streptophyta; class Pinopsida; order Pinales; family Pinaceae; genus Pseudotsuga; species Pseudotsuga menziesii. The sequence goes on along the minus strand of LPNX010691765.1, from coordinate 262,980 downwards.
GGATCCAAATCAATGGTTCAGAATTCACCCACAAAAATCAACGGTGCGGAAAGCCCAAGTTGCAGGGCCAAAAATTTACAAAACATCCAACCTCACTTCCCGTAACCCGCATCCCACATTAGAAACAGATTGACGGCGGAGAATCATCCCACGAAGATCAATAGCACAGAGATTTGGATGGAGGGATTGAGAATGTGGAAATTGTGACACCATGATTCTGCATCCTGCATCCTACAAGTTACAGAGAAGAATTTATAGAAGGGAAATCTACAGAAACCAAAATCTGCAAAACGACATTCCGCATCCCGCATCCCGCAAACCTGCAAAATTTGCGCGAAGGAAGATTTCTAGCAAAAAACTCAGCTTTTCCACCGAATTCTTGGATCGATCTAATCATTCAGGACATTACTGATCTGGCCCATCTACTCTGCAACTTAGTTGGAATGCATAGATGGCTATAATTGCAGTTATTCAAAGGAAACATGCATCAATTGAACACAACAATATCTTCATCACATCCATCAAGCAATTTGCAAAACAAGAAATATAATTCCATAGAATAACATAATAACATAGATAAGAACACTTATCTTTGAATAGAACTTGTCCCACAACCAACTATGTCACTGCAACGTTCCACCCAACCATAGGCCATTGTGCTCTTTATTCTCTCAGTAACACTGCCACCCCCGAGATAGGCATGATTTCCTACAGGAATGAGGGAACACTAGTAGACTTATACATAGACAAGGTGCAATAACACTCATCCAATCCAACACATTTGGGTTTATCAGGTTGTATGGAAAAACATCCCAACATATGGGTTTCATAGGCCACTCATCCAAGCCATCTCCATTTGGGTTTCACAGACTATTCACAGTCAAGCCAACATTTACCTTTAAAGACCAGTCAAGCCAATAGATGGGTTTATCATACTTTCCATAGTTAATCCATCTCACTTCTGGGTTTATTAGGTTAACTAGCCAAGCCACCATTCACAGTTGGGTTTATCAAATTGTCCATCCAAAGGTTACTTACCAGGTCAAACACAACAAGACACAGCCAAGCCAACAGATGGGTTTATCAGTCTACCAGCCAGGCCATATTTCTAGTTGGGTTTATCAAGCCTCTAAGGCAATGGGAAGGAAGAACTGCTAATCTAGTGAGCTCATCTACAGAGCTAAGAACACCTTCACAAGACCTATTTGGCCTGGCTTCCCTACTACGTACACACCCAACACAAGGAAGTGTCCCCTTCTCTGCTCCACTGTCCCTCAGTCTACACCTTCCCTTCTAGTGCTCTTCAAGATGTGCATAGTAGGTTTACCATCCACTCTTATCTTATTGTGAGGTTCCACACTAGGTTTATCAAGCACATTCTATTTTTCTCCCATTCCTAAGTCTTGTACATAGTTCAAACACGAAACTAAGGTGCACAACACAACCACCACATGGAGACTCTACAACACAGGTTTAATCTGGAACATGAGTAACAGGGTCTCATACAACACTGCAACACAACAATCATAGTCTTTCTAAGGGAAGACACTCGTAGAACAAAAAAGATACATAGGTAGAGCTCCGTTGCTACCACAATGTTACTAAACACTCGTAGAACATGGAGGATGTAGACATGAAGAGCTCAGCTGCTGAAGAGATTCCTATGAATAGAGAACGGAGATGGATCTTGAGCCAGAACATCCCGTAGCTCCCAAAAATCATGAGAGTAAATACCCAAAAAGGTGAACTCATGGGTTAACACTAGCATACGGTTCTGGTGCTTCATCTCCATGCAAGTAAAACATGATATCCCAAAACTGGGTTCTCTACCCAATTCAAAATTTCCCATACTCTACCCTTCCAAGAAATAACTACCTCAACCACCTTCTAGCAGAGTAAATGGTTGGGAAGAGAAGACAAGAAAGAGGGTACTTTGACAGTTCTGAAGGGTTCTCCGCATGACACATGGATTTTCTCCGAAATAGGCTGAAGGTTAACATTCCCACCCCCTTATCCTTAGGAAAACCATGCCCCCGTATCATTATTCATTGCATTGACATAGTTGGCCATGGGTTTCCATTAATTTGCATATTTACATGATGTTTAGAAATGTGCTTGACTCAACACAGAAACCATAGGCATCAACCATAATCGCCTATATACCAAACATTAATCAATGACAGGGCCTTGTCCTTGAGCTCCTTGTCATGATTCGATATAATATTTACATCATATACATTAATGCAATGGGGTCAAAACTGGGGTGTTACATTCCCTCCACCTTCAATAGAACTATCCTTAGTGCTTACAAACTTTGAACAAATTGCTACACTGGCATTGCCTCAGTGTTCCGTATATTTGAACAAAAATGGATTTGTCAATCACATGGCATGCTCCAACTCCCACGTAGACTCTTTAGGACCGTAGTGCTCCCATTTCCCCTTTACTTGTCCTATGGGTCAGTTCTGTAGCATGGTGACCTTCATGTCGAGGATACGCATTGGCTCCATTCGAAACTCTCCATCAGGTTCCACGTGAATCACATCCCAATTTATCACATGGTTAGGGTCATGTATATATTTCTTAAGAAAGGAAACATGAAAACAATTATGAGCCCTAGTGTTAGTAGGAGATGCAAGTCTATATGCAAGTTGCCTTATTCTTTCAAGCACTTCAAATGCCCCACAATATCTAGGGGACAGCTTGGCACAACTTCCAAGATTCAAAGAACTCTTCGTTTCCCTCACTCTGAGGTAAACATGATCCCCAATACTGAACTCTTTGTTTACCCTATGCTTATCAGCATAGCTTTTCTTCCTTTCCTGGGCTGCTTTCAGATTCTTCTTGATCTTTACAACCTCTTGCTCCTTCTCCTTGAGCAATTCTGGACCAATCACAACTCTGTTCACTAGATTATCCCAAGTCACTAGTGTCCTACACCTCCTTCCATACAAAGCTTCATACGGACTCATACCCAAGGATGCTTGTTGTCCATTATTATAGACAAACTCTACCAGGTGTAGATATATTCTCACTTGGTAGGTTTTTCCATCACATACATGTGAAGCATGTCTTCAAGCACTTGATTTACCCTCTCTGCCTGCCCATCAATCTAAGGATCGTAAGCAGTGTTGAAGATTAGCTTTCTACCCAAATCCGTAAACAACCCCTTCCAAAAGTTGGAAGTGAACTTGACATCTTTGTCAGAGACTATTGCCTTAGGAAATCCATACAACTTGAAAATCTCCTTCATGAAGACCTTTGCAATATCATCAGTCTTATGCCTAGACTTAAATGGTATAAAATGTGCTTCCTTCATCAACTTGTCCACCACAACCATGATGGAATCATGTTGTCTCCAAGTCATTGGCAATCTTGTAATAAAATCCATGGAAATAACTTCCCATTTCCATTGTGGAACTAGAAAATGCTGCAACAAACCTGTAGGGTGTTGATGCTCAACCTTTACCTGCTGACATTTCATGCACCTTGAAATATATTCAGCCATGTCCCTTTTCATACCTAGCCAAAAGCATTTCTTTCGGGTTGTAGCAATTGTCTTCTGCTATCCTAGGTGACTAGAATATGGAGCTTGATGGATCTCGTCCATAAGAACTCTCCTCAAATATGCTACCTTCGGAATGCAAATTATTCCTTTATAAGTAAGAAGTCCATCTTCTTCCAATTTGTATCCCTCACATTTCTTCTCAAGACTTTGCTACTGCAACTTGTATTTTACTTACACATAGAACTCATCTCCAACAATATGATTAACAATTTGCTGCCTCAAATTTGATTGGGAAATACTAAGAGATACCATGTGCATTTCCTGCACCTTCCTACTAAGTGCATCATCTACCTTATTCTCTTTCCTTTATGTGTTTGATTTCAAAATGAAACTCCCATAAAAACTACAGCGATCTAGCCTGCCTAACATTTAGAGAAGGTTGATCAAATAAATACTTCAGACATCAATGGTATGTCCTCAACTCAAATATTCTTCCCATCAAGTAATTCTTCCACATCTTGAGAGCATTTACTATGGATGCAAGTTCCATATCATGAGTAGCATAGTTCTTCTCATGTTCCTTCAACTTTATTGACTCATAACATCTATCACGTGGTTGTCTTGCATAAGGAATCCTCCAAGCCATTGACCACATGCATCCGTACACACCACAAAATCTTTCTTTGGGTCTACATCTTTCAATGCTGGTGAACTGGTGAGAAGATTCTTCAACTGTAGGAAGCTTTCTTCACCTCATTGTCCATTCAAACTTTATCCCCTTCTTTTGCAAATAAGCAATGGCATGTGCAACCTTGGAGAATCCTTCAATGAATCTCCTATAATATCCTGCAAGTCCCATAAAATATCTTACATATATTACATTTCTTGGAGCAGGCCAATTCATAATGGATTCTATATTTTTGGGATCCACAGATATACCCTCTTCTGAGATAATGTGACCCAAATACTGAATTCTATCTCTATATAAGTCACACTTGCTCAGCTTTGCATACAAGCGATGCTCCCTAAGAAATTGTAATGTCAATCTCAAAAGCTCTTCATGTTCTTCCTGATTCTTAGAATAAACAAGAATGTCATCAAGGAAAAAAATAACAAACTTGTCCAAATACATGCTGAAGACACTATTCATAAGGCACATAAATGTAGCTGGTGCATTTGTGAGACCAAATGGTACCACTACAAAATCATAATGTCCATACCTTGTTCTGAAGGCTGTCTTATGAATGTCTTCATCCTTGATTCTCACTTGATGGTAACCCGACCTTAATTCAATCTTGGAAAATACCTTTGCTCCTCTCATTTGATCAAAGGGGTGATCAATCCTATGAAAAGGATACTTGTTCTTTACTATAACCTTGTGCAATTGTCTGTAATCAATACACAACCTGAGTGTACCATCTTTCTTCTTTACAAATAGAACTGGTGCTCCTCACAGAGACACACTCGGCCTGATATACTTCTTCTCCAAAAACTCTTGCAGTTGCATCTTCAACTCTAGCATCTCTAGTGTACTCATTATGTAGGGTGTCTTGGACACTGGTGCTCCTCCTGGAACAAGTTCAATGGTGAAATCAATGTCCATTTTTGGAGGAAGCCCTGGAATCTCCTCAAGAAACTCATCTTCGAATTACTGCAACACCTGAAATTCCTCGATCCTAGCAGTTCCATCCTATGGTGCCTCCAAAATATTGGCTGCATATAACTAGCAACCTTTCCTACAGAACTTCTTCAACTGCATTGCAGAAAACTTCCTCATAAAAATCATCTTTGGAATTTCCTTCACAATCCTTGAGTTTCCTTCTTCATCTAGGCACTCAAAATCCTTGTTATAATAGTCAAGATTTACTTTGTGAGCTTTTAACCAATCCATTCCAATGAGGACATCATAGGAACCAAGGGGTAGAACATTCAAATCTACACAAGTGGCCAATCCATTCATAACTACTGGACATTTTTCTACCACTTCACTAACCTTTCTCTTAGTTCCAGTATCTAGATGAACTAACCAAGATTTTCTATGCTTTAGTTTCTTAAAGGCACAAATATCCACTACTCTAGGAGCAATGTAACTGTGAGTAGAACCAGGGTTAATCAACATAGAAATAGATTACTCGGCAATCTTACCTGCAACTTCAACCACCGTTGACTGTTGATCTTCTTGGTGGTCCTCCAGTGCTGCATAAATCCTAGGGATGACCCTTGCCACTTGACCCACAATTTCTGCTTCTTAAAGGTTGTAAGCTGGCCTGACACTCTCATTCCTGAGTGGACAATTCGTGAGCATGTGGGGTCCTCCACATCTCCAACATTGGAGTGTGTTGGGCCCAGAAATGACCCCTTTTTGACCCCCCTTATCTACCTCTTTTTTCCTTATCCTACTCTATTATGCATACCAAACAGATGTTTTTCCTTCACTTGGTCCCTCAAGTCATGTAGGTATGGTTAATCATTGTCTTATTTTATTAATTCTTAGGATTGTGGTAATCAGGGCTTTACATCTTAAATTATGCTAACATATGGTGGTTTTATAAAGATAATTCGAGATGTAAGGAATATAGGTGTAGCAGGATGAACATGCCAAAGCTTGGGATGGACATTCATTGCTGAGTTGATCTCAATCCATTCCATCGTTTCCTAAAGAATGCGGTCCAGGGGTATTATTCCATGCGAGTTGTACAAGGGTAGATGAAACAGACTACGGTAGATTTGGATGAAATAGTGCACCACTGCTCAAAATTAGCTGCAATCCACGTAGTATCTTCTCAATTAATCATGATCATTATTTCTGGCTCGAATATCATCTTTCCTATATCTTCTTCTCTCATCTTGCCATGACTGTAACAACTCATCGTAATTAGGGCAGCCTGAAGATCAGAGACCTTCATGGCTTCCCGATAATAGTAGGAAGATGTTATGATTGTAATTGTAAAATACTGGGAACTATTTCGAGCCAGGCGTTGAACTTTTTAACCAAATTATTGTATCATCTATGACTAAGGTTGTGTGCTCATCTGCCACTTTTAATACAAGGAGTTTGATTCTTCAGATCTTAGCATTTTAACGTGTGTTACTTACATTATCTGTATGTGAAGGTTGGGCCTGCCTTCCCACAGGGATTGCTGAGTTAATTAGGTATTTTATTTATTCTATTGTGTGATTTTGTGATAACTTTATTTATTTATAGTAAGCTGCAACAGTTATCGATTGCTATGTGTCATTTGAATGATTAGTAATTGCATCTCTTGTAAAATTGCAGTGGTGTGGTGTGTCAGTCGACCGTATAGGTTAACTGTCTTTTATGCAACCGTGTGATAGTTGTAACAACCCTGTTCATCCCTAGTTCTTTCAATTTTTGTTTTCTTTATATCTTTTTAGTTTGTTCCTTCGCATTTATAATTGCATAATTTAATTCCTGTACTTTGAATTTCTAGAATAGTTGGATGGATCTTTAGATGGTTTGGTAACTAGGGATTTTACTTTCTGCAAAAGTAATGTATATTTTATTTCCTGAATCTTTTAATTCTAGATTAATAATTGTAAGAAGGTACTTGTGATTGTATTCTTGATAAATTAAATTAAATTAATGGATGAGTGTGGCTGAACAGGAAAGTAGGATCATTTACTTACAGCATCAACTACCTAGTGTTTGAAGCATATACAGTGCATATTATCCTTGAAATAAGAGACTTCCCTGGGTTAACAATTTATATTGAACACTCTATATGTTGGTTTTAATTAACTTGCATATAGGGTGACCAACAGAGTGGTTCTATGATTTGTTGTAGATTTCTTGGATTTTCTCCCACCACTCTAGTTGGATGCTTTTCAGTGTGGGACGACTACCTCTACTAATTCCTAAAACTAGAAGGTTTGAAACCTTTCTTCCTTTGGTCAGACTTCTCATTATTCTTGTCTTTCCATGTCTTATGGTAATCAGGTGTTCCTTTTCTTTTCTCATAGAAATACTTAGCCTTCCTAATTACTTGTTTAAGATTTATAGGTTAGTAAAACTCGATTATGTCTTTGTAAGATTGAGGCAACCCACTAAGGAAACGATGGATCTTCACTTTTTCATTTTTGATGTACCTGACATATCTCAACAATTCTAGGAACCTGTTCACATACTCTTCCATGGTCTGCTGTCCCAATCTCAGCTCATGGAATTCTTTGATATTGTCATCAACCTATCAGAGAGTTATTTCCGCTTGAAATGCTTCTGGAACCATTTCCACTTAAGTCTCCTTTCACTGATATTCCTTACTTGCTTGAAGTGCTCCCACCAAATGGATGCCCTTCCATTCAAACTGAATATGGAAACCCTTGCCTTCATGTTCCCCAAATAATCCTGAACTTGGAAGTACTTCTTTATTCCAAGAATCCAAGATTTAGCTCTTGTCCAGTCCTCACCTCGCCATCAAACATAGGAGGTTTATCCTTCTTGAATTCATCCCGAGAGCGATCCCTATGGTGCCTCTTTTTCTTTCCCTTATGGGAAGAAGAGCTGAAATCCCCACTTGGTTATTTTGAGTCAGATGATCTACTATAACTCCTTCTTCTTCTGGTACTACTCTTACTGCCTTCAAGTTTTACTGTACCCTGTCCACAGTTCATCTTTCTTTGCAAGTTTGTCAAACTCTGCAAAATGGCAGCATTCAACTAATGCTGCTCTTCTTGAGATTTAGTCAGGCTTCTTATAGTAGCTACAATATATAGATGTGTCTCTTGGAATCTCCTTCCATTAGACTCCATGTCATCATTTCCAACTCAGACATTTTCCCCCATGGCATCTCACGCACTCTTGTTGAAGTCTCAAGCATCATATCTGTCATGGGTTCTCATGGATGAACCACCACTTACTTTTTCAAAATATACTATGACTCTGCAAAATGTGTTATCGACACCATTTGTCAGACACACAGTAATTCAAAACCCAAACCATTTACTTACTGTCACCTGGCCTATGTAGGCCCAATGATGTAACCAACATCTTGGATACCACACTGTAGTGTACTACAAGTTAGTGTTAGATGGTATTCTTGACTCGTTTCTGGTCCATCTAGGCCCAATGTTGCAACTCGCAGCTCCAATACCACACTTTCATGTACCCATACCCCATCATCACGTGGAATTAAAATTTTCATCGAGAACCTTCACTGTTCATCAAAACATAGGGCATGGTCATGACCCACATCTTAACATTTCCAACACTATCATGCACCCTCCCATCTTCCATAGATCAATTTAACAATCTGCAAGGAAAGATCCCAAAAGAGATCTAATGATGGAGAGAAACACGACGAAAATCAATGATTGTAATCGATCCCATAGATTGGATACAAATAAATGATTTAGAATTCACCCACAAAGATCAACGGTACGGAAATCCCAAGTTCCAGGGTCAAAAAGTTATAAAACTTGCAACCTCACTTCCTGTAACCCACATCCTGCATCCCACATCGGAAACAAATCAACGATGGAGAATCATCCCATGAATATCAACGGCACGAAGATTTGAATGGTGGGATTGAGAATGTGGAAATTGTGACACTGTGATTCTGCATCCTGCAAGTTGTGGAGAAGAATTTTTGAAAGGGAAATATACGAAAACCAAAATCTACAAAACGACATTCTGCATCCCACATCCTGCAAATCTACAAAATTTGTGCGAATGAATATTTCCAGCAGAAAACTTGGCTTTTCTACTTAATTATTGGATCGATCTAATCATTCATGCCCTTACCGATATGGACCATATACCCTGCAACATAGTTTGAAATGCATTGATGGAAAACATACATAGATGCCAATAATTGCAGTTATTCAATGGAACCATGCATCAATTCAACACAACACTATGTTCATCACATCCATCAAGCAATTTGCAAAACAAGAAATATAATTGCAGAGAACAACATAATAACATAGACAATAACACTTATCTTTGAACAAAACTTGTCCTCCAACCAGCTATGTCGCTGCAACGTTCCACCCAACCATAGGCCATTGTGCTCCTTAGTATCTCAACAACACTGCCACCCCTAAGCTGGGAATGATTTCCTAAAGGAATAAGGGAACACTAGAATACTTATACATATCCAAGGTGCTATAACATTCAGCCAAGCCAACACAGTTGGGTCTATGTCACATGCCCCAATTTTTGCAAAAACAATATTATATTATTTGATTTTATTTGAGGACAATATGTTAAATTTTATGCTAAGTTGTAATTGATGACTCAGCAAAGTCAAGGATATTTAATGTCTGGAAATTAAGGCCAGCAATAGATTAATTTTACTCACAACAATTATCAATTGATCATGCAAAATTGCTCACAAAAGAGACTGAATATGGAGCTGTAACACTAAATTGTATTAACTGAGTGTACAATAGCCAACCTTGTAATAACATAGGTTTCTGAATAAATAGAATACATCAATAAATTGAATGCATGAGGAGGCATCCAAATCTAGCATAAAGCAGGCTTACCAAAAATAAGCAAATCCCCCATAGGTGTAAAAAGCTGATCCCAAATCTGTCATGGAGCTCATGAATTGGAAAAAAGGCTTAGGCAAGCTAAAGAGTGGTGGAATGGCAGCTCATACATGCTTTTGCATGGAGAAAAGAGAGGAATATGTGTAGGACAAAAAACTAGTCAACCTCACATAGTCTAGCTTTTCCTTTTGCCTTAAAACACTGAAAAGCAGGCAATAAAGCAGAAAAAGCTGAAGGGCGCCTAGGAGGCCAAGAATAAAGAAGAATTGATTCCTTTAGCTCTCCCATGTGCTCCATGAGTCAAATATGGCAAGTTTTACCATTATAGATAGGCAAATAACAACTTGCACAAGGTGGGACACATGAACTAGGCAAATAAGACAAAAGTAATGGAATTAATGTCTAAGTGGGTAAACTATGAGTTGATTATTCTAAGATAATGTAATTCTGAATATTTTTATTATAAATAAATAAAGGGGGAGACAACGACTTAGGAGAGCTGTTAAAAGAGTGTTTACTAGTCAAATTGGTGGAGGAGACTGGGTGGAGAGCAAACAGACATAAGGAAGCATCCTCAAACCCCTTCCAACTATTGTAGGTGGCAACCTCCCTACATTTGGGGTCATGATTCCCCAAGAAAGTGGAATCAGAGCAGGTGGCTCAATTGATGAAAACTGACCCAAAAGACCTAGGCAATCTTTATAAAAGTTCCCATTGAAGAGAGCTGAGGCTGCTCATTCTAGAGAAGTGATCATTCAGGTGAATGTACTTCAGAGAAATTCAATGGAAGCTAATTGTGGAAATATTTTGAGGGGATAACTGCTAAGTGATTTAGTGCAAATTTTAAGCTGAAAGATCTTACTACTGAGTGCAGGGTGTTTTACTGAGTTATTGGATCAGTCTACTGTTTGCATGCTTCACCAGTTCTCAGCCAAGAAGACCAGGAATAGTCTCAGGGGTCCTGAGGAAGCATTTTTTGAGTGCTCTCCAGGAGTTTGGTAGGGAGGAATGACCTCCTAACGCTATTGTTGTCTATCCTAATCAGGTTCTACATTATTTGTTTTACTGTGTTAGATAGATAAATCTGAATTTGACTATTAAATGAATGTTAAATATTCAGTTTATAAATTGTTAGAATGGAAACTAATTCTAGTCTGTGTTTTTCCACACCTGGAAGGACTAGGCCATACTCCAACATAGATAGAGTATTTACAGTAGATGAAAGAATATGTTAAGAGAATGAATAGAATAGATATGGTTCTGCATTTCGTAGTAACAGAGTAACTTATTTCAATATGTAGGTTATTATTAAAAAGAATAATGATCTAGTTATCTATGTTTATTATTTTAACAAGCTTATTTATGTAAACATATTGGAAAAGAAACAACAACAATTTAGTACAGGTAGTAAGAATAAGCGATAAAAGAATATCTTAGTAGATAAGATTGTGTATTTACAGCTAGTAGATTAATTTTTATTCAAGCTAAAATATTATGGAGATTAAACTTTGTTATGATAGGCTTATATTTCTCTATTTCCACTTAAGTAACTAAATGAAATGCAATAGGATAATCACATTAGAGTTACATAGTTTACATATAGTTAACAAAATAAACAACTACTAATTACACAGTTTATTTTCTAACAATATCATTTAAATATAGAACTAGTATTTACTATAAACAAATAGGGTCAAATTTAAAAGTACTTAGATTAAAAAGAGTAACCAAGTTATAGAAATTATGCTTTATCTTTTTTTAAAACTCTGAGCATTTTTCCACTAGACAGTTTATTAAAGAAAAGCAATAAAATATAAATAAATAACTAGTATAAAACTAATTAACACCTATGCAGAAACTAATTATAATTATTAGACAGGCTTATACATGTAATTATACAACTTCAGGGTCGAAACCCTAACCAAGTTATTAAACTATTATAAATAAAAAATTCTAAGTTACAAACCATATACTTGGATAATAATAATAAATATAATTAATGAGTCTATTGCAAACTGTTACCATCTTTTCTAAAACAAGTGTACATTTACACAACACACTTATAATATTATTTCAACCAAATTAACAAGCAGTAGAACCAAATCATTAAATAACTGAAAAACTTAATTAGACAAGGGTTTCTTTTCAGGAAAAACCCTATCTTGTATTTTCCGAACAAGTAAGATTAATATTATAAGTTATGCACTATGAATAAGTTATAGTCCTTATAACAACAATGTATACCAATAAAATATTGTTTAGAAAGAACATCCTTCAGTAATAGTTGAATAGGGAAATTTGATTGTGCACAAAAAGTACATTATACAAGATTGCTGCAAAAACGAGACAGAGCTCAAGGTAAACATATTTCTTAAACACCCATTGTAATACATTGACAGGCTGTAAGGCTGCATAACTTAACTAGTTTACAACACCCATCCCAGGCCGGTGTACCCATCATCGTGGCATGGGTTTTCAAAAACAAAACTAACATTCAATTTATCAAAACCTATATTAGTGTAAATGCTTTATAAGTTAAGAAAAGAGTAGTACAAGACACAGAATCGAATGCTGGATCCACCCTGTTATATGCAAGGGTTGATAACAAAAAACCAAGCTTAAAAAAACTAAAGACCAAACATCCCAAGACTTGAGGAACCAAGGTTGGGACTTCTTCCCAACTGAAACCATTTTGTTTTCCCTAAGTTTGTACAAGCAGGATTTTGCCACTTTGTAACTGGGGATTACACGTAGGACTTGATGCCAATCCAAACTTGGAGAGGGTTCTTTCCAGCATAAGGATGACCTGTAACCTACAGGTAATGACAAAACCTTAGTTAGAAACTGAGTGGTATAATTTAACTGTAACTTAAAGAAAAACTTGAAAAAAACTGTAAAACAAATTATTACCTGGAAGTGATGAATGCCGAGGCCACGGAGGAACGAACCAGCACAGCAAACCAACACCACAAGTAGCATAACCCTCATTCTCACAAGTGACAAAAGTGACAGGCTCACAATACATCTACACCCACGACTAGAGCATGGTTAAAACTTGGAAATGACCATGCAAGAAATCGATATTACAATCCACTGACAGAGAACAACTACACGCACAACAAGTATTACATACAGAAGGAAAACCTAGTGTGAGCTGTGAGTATTGCAACCCACCTCTCTACATAGCAACACCTGTCTACATGCAACAATGGAGCTAGAGAAAAGCTTAAGAGAGCCCTCATGGCTACAATAAACTAGATAGAACAATGACTAAACCCTCACCAAGAATGAGAGCTAGGGTTTCATCGTGAGTTTTAATTTATGCTTTGCAGAGTGGTAAATGTTCCATGTGCCCACCAAATTATTCAATCCACCAAGGGGTCGAATGATATAGTTGTCACTGCATGGTCGGGACAACATAATTATTGTTAATAATTTACATTATGCATAGAATGATAAGGTAATATATAAAGTCAATATCGTATTGTTTCAATGAAGTCAAACCATGATAATGAACGAGGATTTGTACTATCATTTAACCTTATATTATAAACCTTGAAATCATCTTTGGTAAAGAACCAAAATGTGTATTGCATCGATGCCCTTGTTTCTTAAAGATCTTATAGTCTTTCTTAATGAAACTTTTAAGAAAAGATCGATAGTATAATAGAAGTTTTGAGCAGGATTGTTAGTGCCTCTATTGACCCTTTATATAACCATGAACGATGCACGGTTATGCTATTAGAACTAGATATAAATCAATAAGGTGTATACATAAATAAATAATATTTATACCCTAGTATAACTCTTACTTTTTTTTAGTATAGTCTACAGTATTGAGGGTAAGATAAATCTCGTATAAGTACATGATCTATAGTCTTCATAATATTCCAAGCTCTATGATGAATCAAACCAAGGTTAGGTTGGACTTGGGAGTTTAAGATAGTAAACTATCTAGGAATTTATTGCATCACCTTTACTTATAAGTAAATATTAGGATAATGTAAAGTTTGTCGCATTACGAGGTCATGAAGAAAATTGGAAAATATAAGTCACAACTTGACATTATTCATGCAGAGGATCATTTATAAATTTAATGCAATTATAAGCTGATAAACTTCCTCTACTGAAGCTAAATAAAAGGTAAAGCTATGAGATCTGTATAAGTTTACTTCTTAGAAAGCCTTAGGTCTATTTCCTTACTTATAAGCAGTGTTGTAATTTTATAAATAGTAACAACAATAAGCATTAGTTTCAATAAGAGTACTGCTATGCTAAATCTTGAGCTCTATTAAGGACTGGAAATAGATTAGAGTAATGATAGAAATAAGTTTAATCTAAATAGCAGTGATTCTTATAATAGACAATCAATAGTGTAAAGATACTGATCATAAAGACATGCATTTAAAATACTGATATAGTTGCAACACAAATAAGGAGAAAGTACTTTACCTCATAGAACCCTTGAATTTAATTAAGCAAACTTTTACTCTAGAAGTATATTTTATGCTAAAAGAAGGATATCTGGATTAACGCTTTAATAAACTCTTACTGGGTAAAAATTTACCTATCAAGCCTGTAAGATCCAGAATTCTAGAAAAGTTGGCAATCGCTAAGTAAGCCCCAGTTAGAAAGTAACTTCTCACCTACTTGACAAAAACAAACTATCAGTGTAATTAAAAACAACTGAATGCAGATTATTTACATCACATATTGAAATTAAAATAGCATTAATCTATATGTGTTTAAGTTAATGGTTACTTTTGTTAACTGTTTCATTCTTTCTATTAGATGCTAGGAGTTATCTAACTGCGACTATAAACAGTTTATGTTACATCAAAAAAATTTAATTTTTGTGAAAATTTGGGGTTTTGACATGTGGTATCAGAGCAGAAGGTTCAAACACTAGGCCATGATGAAGCCCAACTAGCTTTTATGAAATAGTGATTTTCAATTATTTTGCTGATGTATTTTCTTTTAAATGTTATTCAAGAGAGAAATTGTTTCTGAGATTTAACAACAGGTATGGAAAGGATGGAGGTATATGCAGAGGAGGAATCTCCATTTACTGAACCAGAAAACTTACCAAGAGATCCTATACCAGAATACCTAACCAATAATTCCTCAGAAATGTTACAAACAGTAAAATATTTAAAATCTGAAATGGAATCAGTTAAACAAGAGAATCAAAGGATTCTGAGAGCTCAGGAGGAGCTGAATCAGATCCTAACATTAAAGGTTTCAAACTGAGGGTAGGGGTAAAAGAGCTGAATCAGAAGATACAAGTCATCAACATAAATATAAGAAGATTAAATAGACCAAAACTGAAAGTAGCTCATCTTCAGAGGTGTTTGGTGAGCAACGTAAATTTATTTCCACTAGTGACAGTAGTGATGACAATCATTATACTAAAAAGAGGAAATATAAACCCTACGAGGAAATTTCTGGGGAGTTTAAAAAGATTAAACCACCAACATTCAACGGAGAGACTGAGAAGGGGGGGAAGCGAAATCATGGTTATCTGGGATGATGTACTTCCATATTTATAACTATTCTAAGCAATGAAAGGCTAGAATGGCTATCTGTAATCTCTTAGGAAAGGCTGACATTTGGTGGCAGGACTTGAAGAGAGTGAAGGGAATAAAAGAGAAGAACGTAAATTGGAGTACCTTCAAGACGTACTTTAAAAAGAAATTTCTGTCTGAGCAGTAATATGAAGAGAGAGCAAAAGAATTCTATGATCTTAAATTACAATCAATGATTATGAAAGATCTAAAAAACAAGTTTTTAGTTCTTCTTAGGTATGTGCCATACCTTGTAGTTGAAAAACCAAAGGTACAGTGATTCCTCAGCTGTCTACCTTATCATATTAAGGACAGAATTGAATATGAAAATCCAAAGACTTTGGAAGAAGCTATGAGAAAAGCCAACTTCTGTTACGAACAGAATCAGAATGAGGAAATCATGGCCAACTGGAAGGCCAAGAAGAATAATAACCATTATGATCAAAAGATGAAAGAATTTGTTCCCAACAAAAATTCTAAAAACAATAAGGCCAGAAATTTTCCTAACAATAATTTCCAAGGGAATAAGAATAATTCACCAAGAAATCAGAATAATTCCAAGGGTAAAGAATTTGCTAATAACCATGGTAATTACACCAAGAAATTTGAACACAAAGAACCTATAAAGTGCTAGGAGTGTAATGGCCCACATTATGCCTCAGTCTATCCTAATAAAAAAAAGACTGTCAGTAATATCCATACCATGCGGGAGGAAATGACTGTTGGAGAATTAGCGAGGACTATGCCCAGAATCAATGCAGCCTTGGAGAATCGACAAGAATAATATCAAACTTCCATGGTGGAAGTAGAAGGTATGATAAACCAAACCCCTATAACTATTTAAATTGATCTAGGAGCTAGTCTCAGTTATATTTCACTTAAAATGGTAGAAAATTGTAAGTTACTTGTTGAAAAATTTGAAAATTCTTGGTTGGTTCAGTTAGCCACTGGTGCTAAAAGGAAGGTAACTTGTTTTGTAAAATAATGTGCACTAGTTATGGATCAATTTGAAACTATTGTAAAGATTAATGTATTACTTCTTGGTTCTTATGACTTACTCATCGGTATGGATTGGTTAGAACAACATAGGGTAATTTTAAATTGTTATGATAAAACCTTTACGTGTATAAATAGTGATGGAAAACCAGTAAGTGTAAAAGGAATGCCTAGAAAGACCACCATAAAGCATATTTCTGCTCTGCAGCTTATGAGAGCTGTTAGGAAGGGTTGTAAAGCTTATGTAGTAACAATAATTGATGAGGAAAATTTAAATAAGACAAACAAATTAAAATTGGAAGATATACCAATTTTAAGAGAGTATGTTGATGTATTTCTGGAAGAAATTTTAGGACTACCTCTGAAAAGGGAACTAAATTTTACCATTGAGCTGGTACCTAGTGCAGTACCTATCTCAAAGGTCCCTTATCGAATGAACATACTTGAACTTAATGAATGAAAGTCACAATTAAAAGAACTTATTGATAAAAAGTATATTCGACCTAGTGTGTCTCCTTGGGGGGCACTTGTCATCTTCGTCAAGAAAAAAGATGAAACCATGTGACTTTGCATAGATTACCATCAATTAAATAAGATGACCATTAAAAGTCAATACATGTTGCCTCGCATAGATGATTTGTTTGATCAACTACGTGGAGCCACAATGTTTTCAAATTTTGATTTAAGGTCTAGATATCACCAAGTTAGGATTAATGATGAAGATATCTTAAAAAAAAAATTTAGGACTCGATATGGTAATTACGAGTTTGTCGTCATGCCATTTGGGCTCAATAATTCCCCAGCTATTTTTATGTGTTTAATGAACAACATTATGCATAAGTACCTAGATAATTTTGTAGTCGTATTTGTCGATGATATATTAATCTATTCAAAAACTGAAGAAGAACATAAAGAACATTTAAAAATTGTTTTGCAAGAGTTACGAGATCATCAACTCTTTGCAAATTTTAGTAAATGCAATTTCTTTAAAGATAAGATTTAGTACTTAGGTCATGTGGTGACTAAGGAAGGGATTTCAGTGGATCCCGAAAAGATGAAGGCAATCGAATATTGGTCGGTTCCTAAGGATGTAACTAATGTTCGATCCTTCATGGGAATTACCAGTTATTACTGGAGGTTCATTGAATATTTTTTGAGGATTGCGAATGCGATAAATTCTTTGCAAAAGAAAGGAAAGAAATTTTATTGGAACCAGAAATGCAAGGAAAGCTTTAAAAAGTTAAAAAATTTATTAACCAGTGCACCTATTTTAAGAATAACTGATCCAAATAAAGAATTTGTGGTGTGTACTGACACTTGCAATCATGGTTTAGGCCGTCTTGTGACTCAGGAAGGGCATGTTATTGCCTATGATTCTAGGAAATTAAAAATTCATGAAAATAATTATGGAACTTATGATCTAGAATTAACTGTTGTTATACATGCTCTAAAAATGTGGCATCATCACCTAATTGGCAGAAAATTTATTTTAATGACTCATAATAAAGGACTAAAGTATCTGTTAGATCAACCTAATCTAAATTCTAGACAATCTAGGTGGCTAGCTTTTCTAAGTGAGTATGATTTCAAAATTCAGCACATCAAAGGTAAAGAAAATAAATTTGTTGATGCATTAAGTAGGAATGCAAGACTGAAATTCATAGCAGTTATGAACAATTATACAATAGATCTAGATGAACAGCTTAGAGCAAGGATAGAACAAGATGAAATTTACCAAAACTTACAAGCTAAAATGAAAGAAAATCCAACAGAAAGCTTAAGTAAAGGGTATAGTTTGAATGCAAAATAATTTTTACTGTATAAAGACAGAATGTATGTACCTAAAGTTAAGTTCTTAATTTTGGATGAAATCCATAAAACTCCATACTCAGGTCATCCACGTTATCAAAAGACTATAACTATGTTAAGAAAAGAATATTTCTGGCCAAATACGAAGATTGAATCAGAAGAGTATATCGCTAGGTGTTTTGAATGTCAGCAAGTGAAAACTGAACATCAACACCCAGCTGGATTACTTCAGCCATTGCCCATTCCTAGCTAGAAATGGGAGATAGTTAGTCTCGATTTTATTACTGGACTTCCTAAAAATCAGAATTTAAATGATTCTATCATGGTAGTAGTCGATAAATTAAGTAAAGCGGCTCACTTTATACTTGTTAAAACTATGTATAAAGCTACAAACATAGCTGATATCTTTCTAAAATAGATTTTTTGACTACATGGAATACCGAAAGTCATAATCTCAAATAGAGATCCTAAATTTGCAGGTAACTTTTGGAAGTCTCTGTTTAAAGGATTAAACACTACATTAAATTTTAGTACTTCGTTCCATCCTCAAACAGATGGACAGACTGAAAGAGTAAACCAAGTACTGGAAGATTTATTAAGAATGTATGTGAAAGACTAGCGAGGTAAATGGGAGGATTATTTGCATCTGGTAGAATTTGCTTATAATAAAAATTATCAGGCATCAACCAGATTTATTCCTTTTGAAATCTTGTATGGAAGAAAATGTAATACTCTTATCTCTTGGAGTAATCTAGTGGATAGACTAGTATTAGGTCCTGAACTATTAAAGGAAATGGAAGAAATTGTAAAGCAGGTACAAGGTAATCTAAAAGTTGCACAGGATCAACAGAAAAGTCAACCAGACCTTAAAAGAACTCCAAAGGAGTTTCAGGTAGGTGAACATGTGTTCATCAAGGTGAGGCCCAAAAGGATCTCTCCGAGATTGGGTAGTTGTGCAAAAATAGCACCTCGTTATTGTGGTCCATTTGAAATACTGTCCAGGATTGGACAAGTAGCTTATCAATTGGCATTACCACCAAATTTAAGAGTACATAATGTTTTTCACATTTCTGTGTTAAAGAAATATGTTCATGATGCTACTCATGTTGTTAACTAGAATGATGTATAGGTGGAACCATAAGGATATTGTCTGGTGGAACTAGACTGTATCATCGGGCGGAGGGAGATCACACTTCAGAACCGCACCATTGGTCAGGTGAAGGTGTAATGGAAGCACCTTAGTCTGGAGGAAGCCACATGGGAATTGAAAACTAATCTGCAGGATGCATGTCCAATTCTATTCTAGGGGAATTCTGAGAATGAAGAATAAATAGCATTGAGAATGATGTTATGCTCTAAGGGGGTGTGTATGCCACATGCCCCAATTTTTTCAAAAACAATATTATATTATTTGATTTTATTTGAGGACAATATGTTAAATTTTATGCTAAGTTGTAATTGATGACTCAGCAGAGTCAAGGATATTTAATGTAGTTCTAAATATTTTTATTATAAGTAAATAATGCAGAAGACAACAGCTTAGGAGAGCTGTCAAAAGAGTGTTTACTGGTCAAATTGGTGGAGGAGACTAGGTGGAGAGCAAACATACATGTGGCAACATCCTCAAACCACTTCCAACTATTACAGGTGGCAACCTCCCTACATTTGGGGTCATGATTCCCCAAGAAAGTGGAATCAGAGCAGGTGGCTCAATTAATGAAAATTGACCCAAAAGACCTAGGAAATATTTATAAAAGTTCCCATTGAAGAGAGCTGAGGTTGCTCATTATACAAAAGTGATCATTCAAGTTAATGTACTTCAGAGAAATTCAATGGAAGAGAATTGTGGAAATATTTTGAGGGGATAACTGCTGAGTGATCTAGTGTAGCTTTTAAGATGAAAGATCTTACTGTTAAGTGCAGGGTGTTTTCCTGAGTTATTGGATTAGTCTGCTATTTGCATGCTCCACCAGTTCTCATCCAAGAAGACCAGGAACAGGCTCGGGGGTCTTGAGGAAGTGTTGTCTGAGCACTCTCCAGGAGTTTGGTAGGGAGGAACGACCTCCTAACGCTGTTGTTGTCTATCCTAATCAGGTTCTACATTATTTGTTTTACTGTGTTAGATAGATAAATATGAATCTAACTGTTAAATGAATGTTAAATATTCAGTTTGTAAATGGTTAGAATGGAAAATAATTCTAGTCTGTGTTTTTCTGCATTTCGTACTAACAGATTAATTTATTTCAGTATGTACGTTATTATTAAAAATAATAATAATCTGGTTATCTATGTTTAATGTTTTAACAAGCTTATTTATTTAAACATATTGGAAAAGAAACAACATCAATTTAGTACAGGTAGAAATAATAAGCGATAAAAGAATATCTTAGTAGATAAGATTGTGTATTTACAGACAGTAGATTAATTTTTATTCAAGCTAAAATATTATGGAGATTAAAATGTGTTATGATAGGATTATATTTCTCTGTTTCCAGTTAAGTAACTGAATGAAATGCAGCAGGATATTCACATTAGAGTTACATAGTTTACATATAGTTAAGAAAATAAACAACTACTAATTACATAGTTTATTTTCTAACAATATCATTTAAATATAGAACTAGTATTTACTATAAACAAATAGGGTCAAATTTAAAAGTACTTAGATTAAAAAGAGTAACTGAGTGATAGAATTTATGCTTTATCATTTTTTTTAAAACTCGGAGCATTTTCCCACTAGACAGTTTATTAAAGAAAAGCAATAAAATATAAATAAATAACTAGTATAAAACTAATTAACACCTATGCAGAAACTAATTATAATTATTAGATAGGCTTATACCTGTAATTATACAACTTTAAGGTCTAAACCCTAACCAAGTTATTAAACTATTATAAATAAAATCTTCTAAGTTACAAACCATATACTTGGATAATAATAATAAATATAATTAATGAGTCTACTGTAAATTGTTACCATCTTTTCTGAAACAAGTGTACATTTACACAACACGCGTATAATATTATTTCAACCCAATTAACAAGCAGTAGAACCAAATCATTAAATAACTGAAAAACTTAATTAGACAAGGGTTTATTTTCAGGAAAAACCCTAGCTTGTATTTTTCGAACAAGTAAGATTAATATTATAAGGTATGCACTATGAATAAGCTACGATCCTTATAACAACAATGTATACCAATAAAATATGGTTTAGACAGAACATTCTTCAGTAACAGTTTAATAGGGAAACCCTATTGTGCACAGAAAGTTCATTATACAAGATTGCTGCAAAAATGAGATAGAGGTCGAGGCAAAAATATTTCTTAAAAAACCATTGTAATTCATTGACAGGTCGTAAGGCTGCATAACTTAACCAATTTACAACACCCAGGCCAGGCCGGTGTACCCTTCATTGTGGAATGGTTTTTCAAAAACAAAACTAACATTCAATTTATCAAAACCTACATTACTGTAAATGCTTTATAAGTTAAGAAAAGAGTAGTACAAGTCATGGTATCAAATGCCAGAGCCACCCTGCTATATGCAAGGGTTGATAATGAAAAACCAAACTTAAAAGAACTAAATACCAAACACCCCAAGACTGGAGGAACCGAGGTCAGGACTTCTTCCCAACTGAAACCATTTTGTTTTCCCTAAGTCTTCCCTTCCAAGCAATAACTACCTCAACCACCTTTTGGCAGAATAAATGGCTGGGAAGAGAAGACAAGAAAGAGGGTACTTTGAAATTTCTGACGGGTTCTCCCCATGGCACATGGCTTTTCCCCAAAATAGGATCAAGGTTAACATTCCCACTCCCTTATCGTTAGGAAAATCATGACCCCATATCATTATTATTTGCATTGACATAGTTGGCTGTGGGTTTCCATTAATTTGCATATTTACATCATGTTTACAAATGTGCTTGACTTAACAAAGAAACCATAGGCATCAACCATAATCGCTTATATACCAAACATTAATCAATGACAGGGCCTTGGCCTTGAGCTCCTTGTCATGATTCGATATAATATTTACATCATATACATTAATGCAATGGGGTCAAAACCGGGGTGTTACAAAATGGCATAACTACAAACTCATAATGCCTGTAATGAGTTATGAATGTAGTTTTAAATATATCTTCATCTTGATGATATCTAGATCTCAAGTATATTTTTGAGAATATCATTGCTCCGTGTATTTGGTCGAACATATCATCTATGCAGGGCAATGGAGATTTGTTTTTAATTGTTGTCTTGTTTAGTTGATGATAATCTATACATTAGTGTAAGGTACCATCTTTCTTTTTAACAAATAATACAGGTGCTCCCCAAGGGGATACACTTGGTTTTATGTAATTTTTATCTATTAACTCCTGTAGTTATGGTTTTAATTCATTAAGTTCTAGGATATTCATCTGGTAAGGAGCCTTTGAATTAGGTACAAATCCATGTACTAATTCAATAGTAAAATACAATTCTCTTTTCAGAGGTAATCCTGGAATCTCTGTTGAGAATACATCTAAAATTTCTTTTAAAATTGGTAAATATTCAAATTTTAATTTATCTTCTTTATTCATGTGTTCATCATTCATCACATGTACAACAAAAATTTTGCGGCCTTTATGTATAGACTCTTTCATTTGTAAAGTTGAAATCTGTCTAACAGAAACTTTTGTAGGTATTCGACCTTTTACTATAACTGTTTCTCCTTTTCAATTAAAGCATGCAAATGTTTTCTCAAATCAATTTAAAACCACTATGTGTTTTTCCAGCTAGTTCATACCTATTAAAACATCATATGATCCTAAAGATAGTAAATTTAATTTCACTTGAGTTTTGAATTGACTCATAAACATTTCACAATCTTCAACATAGCTAACTACCTTTATCTTGGTTCCTGTAGCTAACTGAACCAACCGAGATTTTTCAAACTTTTTCAAATGCAAATTACAAATTTCTGCTATACTAGGTGACTCATAGCTTAAAATAGCACCTCGGTCTATCAAAATAGAAATGGGTTTGTTATGTATCATACCTTCTATTTCAACCATATATTTTTGGTGATCAGCCTGTTGATTCTTCACGATTGCATTAATTCTGGGCATCTCATTTGCTACGTCACCAACAATTGCTTCTTACTATATTGTATGCACATTGCTGAAATTCCTCTTTCTGTTTGGACATTCCTTTGCATAATGACATTCCTGAAACTCCCAACATTTTATAGGTTCTCTTTCTTCATTATTTTTAACATGATTTTTAGGTAGATCTATGTTCTTTGCTTTTGTAAAATTCTGTTGTGTATTACTTTTAAAATCCATCCACTCATAAGTATTCTTAGAATAGTTTCAGGAATTATTTCCAAAATTTCAGTTGGACTTAAATCCTTTCCTTCTTTGTTCAAAATTATTTCTTCTTTTACCCTCCATTTAGGTACACCTTCTCTTTTATTTTTTCTTTGTTCATAACAAAAATTATCCTTCCTCGTTGCTTCCTCAAGGGTTTTTGGATTGTCGTATTCAATTATGTCCTTAAAGCTAAAAAATAAGCAATGCAGAAACCTTTGTATCTTAGGATTTTCATCGATGATATAAGGTACGTATCATAATAAACTTGATAATTTACTACTTAGTTCCATCATAGACATCGAACCTAGCTTAACATCATAAAATTCCTTAGCTCTTTATTCATAATATTGTTTATATAAAAAAATTATTTTAAAGTATTTCCTAAAAGTCTTCCAACTTACATACTTTTATCTAATGTGTTTCACTTGTAATATTGTTTTTGAATAGCCATTCTAGCTTTCACTATGTCTTAGTAACTATAGATTTGAAAATAAATTTTCATACCTGATAGCCATGCCTCGACTTCTTCTCCTTTTTCCACCTCACCATTAAACATAGGGGGTTTAATCTTCTTAAACTCTCCTGAAATTTATTTCTAAGGTTTATATTTTCTCTTTTTAGGATTGTTGTCGCTATCAATACTTTCACTGGAATATTTATGTTTCTCTCTGTGTTACCTAACATTAATTTCAAAGGAGGAATTACTTCAATTATCAGATAATTTTAACTTTTTACCTTTACACTTGTAGGATATAGTTCCATATTCAGATTCATTTTATTTTCTTTTATACTTTGTTATGTAATTTATCCAACAATATTTGATTTAATTCTTCCTGTGCTCTTAGGATTCTTTCATTATCTTCCTTAACATTCTATAATTCATCCTTTACATCTTTTACAGTTTGAAGTAATTCATATGGTTGATTATTTAGTTCCATGTATATATTATCTGGATTATTATGATGTGATCCACCCTCAATAGATGCCTCTACTCCTTCCATTTCTTGCAAAATAGAAATTTATATTTCTATACAGAAACAATTTTTAAACAAAATTCAATATTTTTTTTTCCTATTTTGTATTGAGCATGCTAGTTGACCCAACTTCAAGACTATTGTTTGAAAACTTGCTCTGATACCACATGTAACAACTCCAAAATTTCGTAAGTAAAAAAAAATTGTTAAGGAAGGTTTAGATCAATAAAAGAGCTAATGTGGTTTCACATAATATAAACCTTAAATTATATTAACAATCCTATAACCAAAAATATATAAACCTGATACGTAATAATTTGAAATATGTTACTCCATAAATGAATTCATATGGCACTATACTAGAATAAAGTTTCTAGGCCTTATGATAATTTACTTGCTTCCAAAAGCTGTTATGTCATACTTGACTTGTCATATGTTTCAATTTGTGTGATTATCCTATTTTACCATAAGGAAGGATTCATCATATTTTTAACGCTTAGCACTTTGCTTACAACTCATTTCTCAATTCTAGGATTACAAGGATTGTGGGTCTCACTTAGCTTATTTTAAGCTAATGTAAAGTTTAAACTTGTATAGTTGCAAGTATTTTCGACAAAAAGGATTTGTCCCATCCCTTGCAAACCTAACAACTACGAATCTAAGGTGAGAAAACAAAGACCAAGGGAAAACAAAGAAATCAATCCAAAAGCTATACAGAGTGGGTGTCAACACAAAGGTTTACATGGACAGGTGAAATTTAAAATGTTCCACGTGAAAGGGTTTCTTGGTTCTTTCCAGCTGTGAAAAGGGGTTAAAACCCTAATTGAGAAATCCATGGTTTTATTCTATTATAAACTTGTTATGCGTCATGGGACTGGTGAGGAGAGTCAAAGGCTCTCGGCCCTTTCAACATTCGACCACGCGGCCTCCCCTGCAACGCTAGGAATGAATAAATTGCTTTTTCTTCTCTTAGTCAAGGAAGGGTTACAAAAACCTTACAAATTTCATGGTATCGACATACTCCTTCGCAGATAAATCATCGCTGAGGTAAAAAACATTGCTCTACACATTTCATTTACTTTTTAGTTTTACAGTAAATTATTTTATAATGTCGACACCAAAAGTTTAACCACCATTTGATATTTGACTAGAAGGGATACTCACAGGTTACGAAACGATGAATGTTGGTGCGCAGAGGTTGGGGTCTAGCATCGACAAAAGGTTCTAGTAAGACCTATGAGCCTCAAACCATACAGTCCTTGACGGTGTGAAAAGAAAGATGGAACAATGTTTCTATTTTTTATCTAGCTTCGTTTGGATGTTTACAAGGGTTTATACGACACCTTCCATTTTTATGGTAAATTCTCTTATGTTTTTCCTCTACAACGTTATTGGAAGAGAGGAAAAATTGTTTTAGAAATCCTTCGGGCTAATGCTAGGGTTTAAATAGTATTAAAAATCTAGTTCCATTTTTCTATAGACCGTGGAGTCTATGGGGAAGTTGTAAAGCAGTTTCTTGAGAATATTTACTATAAAATTTCAGCAAGGTTTATGTCAAATTGTTACTGCGATTTTGTTATAAATATTTGAATCTCTCTTGGTGTTACTTTGTGTATGGTTTATTGATATTATTTAAACTTTTTTTAACCTTCAGTATTGTTATTTATAAAAGATATTTTGTTCATTAAATAAGTGGAAGAATTTGTTTAAAAATCCTTCTAAAATGTCGATACTACTATGTCATATTGTTTTAAAATATCACTTCTCTATTTTATTCACTTTATTCATGCCATTCTGGATTTTAACTTGATTATGGTTACAAAAAAAATTTGTAGCTTTAGCCTAGGGTACTTTCACGGTATAATTCCATTATTTTAATAAGCTATTTGGTAAATTTTGCCTACAAGCTTCGAACCCTTGACCTGTGCTAAAGTTCTTATAAAGGGGTGTTAGTTCGGTTTTATAGTTATATTGAATTTTTTCATTTCGTTATGAGAAAATTTAACCCTAAATTGTTTTTTGGAAACTGACAAGCCTTTTGGCTGTGAGATTGATAGTGAGTAAATTTCTAAAACAAAAATCCTTTCATCTGTGTAAATTTTATATTGAGTAAATTATTAACAGGTATTTCACTTTTATGCTTCTCAAACCCCAACTGGAAGCCTTTATGTTTTTAGATTAGATAAGATGTTTTGGGAAAAGAGTTTGTTTAATTGAGGGACTCACTGTTTTTAAAAAAATATGATAAAACCCTAAGTGAAGAATAATTTCATCGCTTGATTAAAACAATTATAGCTCTATTTTTAACTTTTTGGTTAATTTTGTAAATGTTTAAAAGAAAAAGTATATATGATACTATTCTTAAATAGTAATAAGGATAACCTATAAATTCTAATATGAAAACTATTTATGCAGTAAAATTCTTTAACTGATAATTTACAAGAAATAAACTTTCCTACTTTATTCTGAAAACAATAAATAATTATGGAAGATTTCATCATACATAAATCCTTCAGAATAAACAAAAAATGAATGGAAGATAATAAACCAGTAGCATTTAAGAACCTATTAACTTTCGAAGTGGACAAATATCCAAACAAGAATCTTCCTCCCAACCATCTCTTGAAAGCAGCCAATATTAATTTCTTTAGGACCCCCGAGCCTGTTTAGTAAACCACCAGGACGAAGAGACTGTGTAGAATCATATTCAATTCTCTCTATAACATAGAAGTCACATTTTTAGTCAACACTCTAACAATTCACTTTAGCTTTCTTCTCATCAAATTTCCTCTTGTGTGCCCAGCTTTTGAGTTTCCAACAAACGACAAGGTTCTAATCTCTAGAATGTAGTGAACCCCCTGCTCATTCGATGGGTATATAAATGATTTTCTAGGTATTGGGGTTATTTTTGTAATTAAATGAACCACCTGCTCAGTTTCTCCTTTCTTCGGAACATGGCTACAATTATAGGGAAGATTCCTCTTGAAACAACTATAAATTGGATGATGTTGCTTCCATTTGTCAGTTTTTTCCTTCTACACCAGATCATTTCTCCTAGTGGGCCAGTAAACACTCTTCAACAATTTTTTTTGGATAGGTGTCTCTTCTTTTAATTATTAAAGAATAAAATATTTCAATTACAGTCATCTTTGACCATCCTTGGTCAACAACATAAAACCTTACAACAAATTTTAAAGTAATGTATTTTCTCAAAATAAAATATTTTTAGTTCTAGGTGTGTGACATGAAGGATTTGAATCCATTGTGGGAGTACGCGGGTCCATTTGATTCACATAATCGACAAATGATTTCTTACAATTTGTGTGGGAAGGAGATGATGAGGGAAATAAGTAGGCTTAAATACCACCTTGCACAAATTCATGGGGACGTTAATTGCTAGGAAATATCCTATCACGTCCATTCATATTGGGGGAAATAAATATGGTCACCAAATTAAAAAATATATTTTCTTGTATTAAGGGGGAAAGGGGTGTTTACAATGTAATATTACAATATGAATATTTAGGGATTTTTTATTATATTTTAAGGAGAAGAAGTGGAGGGAATATAGAGGGAAACTATGATCATGACGGATGAACAACTAGGGAAACTAAGGTGAGGGCAGAATGAGGGATTCATTCTCACTTGAAATGATTAGGATGAGGGCTCATTAAAGGATTTTTGAGGGATTAAATCTCTCTTATAGTTACAGGAGTGAGGGTACAATGAGGGATTCATAAGGGCTTGAGATTATAGTGATTGAAAGGGTTTCTTTTTTCTCTTTGTTGGATTTGGCACTAGAACTATGTACTCCATACATTCACTTGTGGTAAACTTCACATTGTATCTTTTTCCATTTCCACCTGATTGCTTTCAGTTATGAGAGACTATTTCTTCTTGTAACATAAGACAATGGTCGATATCAATTATAGATAAATTATTAGAATTTCATAGAGCATTATTCTAAGATAAACCATCAAATTCTTCTTGTTTTAATTTAGTTGTATGTTCCACTAGGTGGGTGTTCCAAGAGTATCTAAGAGACACCATAGAAGGAAAGAGATTTTCCATGAGACTATTTTTGTAACATGTATTATAAATTGAACTAGTTTCATAGTTATTTTGTGTTTCATCTCAACCTATAGAGGTGAGTCTCTAATCCTACCTATAGGCCCTTATGTAAGCTAAGATACATTTCTAAACATACTAATGCATGCATATAAAATAAAATATATTTCCTATTGTTATATGAGAAATGAGTCCTTAAAGCAATTGACTATATTGGATGGTTTCTACTTGAATTTCAGTTGATGTGTGTGTTACTACAGATTTGAAGTTTTGTTGAATAATTTCATTGTTGTTACATTAATAGTATTTACACCATTAAAGCAAATGCATTTTTTTTTTACAATATCATAACATTTTTGCATTCCCTTATCGGTGCAAGGTTGGTTATTTGTAAAATAATAACTCTGATGTATTATTAATATAATTGTAATGATAATTGTATTTTAGTTTGCATTTAATTTTATTATTTCTTGAAGTAGAATCGCTACCCTTATTCATTTATCAATGTTTGATGTTTATGCCCATAAATACAAAATTTTAAGTTATAACCCTTGACGTCCTACTATAGCTTACGTTATTGGCTTATTTGTATTACATTTTTTATGAAATTTTTGTGATATTATGCTTCATTTTGTCCAATAGAAATGTCCAAATATGAAAGATATATTAAATCCTTTACACTAACTAGAACTATGAGATTATTTACTTTTTGTGTTATCTTATATGAAAAAACTTTATTTTTATAGTTAAAAAATTTATGCGTAATAAGTGGATCCATATATGGTTTTTGAAACACATGTAAATCACGGGGGCTTCACTTATTGACCAATATCCTATCACGTTATTTCATATTGTGGGTTTTAAAATTATCAAAAATTGAACCAATATATTGCAGGTATTGGGGGGATGAGGAGTTTAAGGTGGGGGTGGGTAGGGTGGTTTATAAGGATTGAGGTATAAAAAGGGGTGGGGAGGAGGTTTTAAGTATTGGGAGGGGGTTTCAACAAAAATACTTTGGAGAAATATATCTGGAAATTAAGGATATTCTTTAATATCCCATGATCGCACGTGTTATGAGAGGTTCACTAAATGAAGTTCCAGTGATGTAGTTGGGGATTTCGAGTTTCAATACAATTATTCACACATTCCACATACCAATATATGAAATTACGAATGCATTAATACAGGTCAAAAATTCCACATACCAATATATGAAATTATGAGTGCATTGATATAGGTCAAAATTTTCAAGGGAAAGTTCTAATTTTTTTATAGCATTGCGTATGTTCAATATCATGTATTCTATGTTCAATATCATGTATTCTTTACTGATCCCCCAAAACCCCATTCATGGTCATATTATTTCATTTTATAAGTGGATTTCCAAGTAACCAATTTTTGGAGGACTTAAATTCTAGCGATACTATTCTACTTTTGTTAATACTAAATTATTCATGTTCCTAAGTTATTCCTAGGGTTAGAATTGTGCATCTAACCATTCAAACGAGAGGAGAGATATATTCTTTAGTTACAGGTATTTACCATGATTAAATGCGACTAAATATGTTCTTTTATAATATGTAGACTATATAATATCATATCAAAAGAGTACAAACCCACTCATGACGCTTAAAATTGTGTGTTGTGTAATATATTATTGTTCTGTGTATCAATATTTTCGTTATTTACCTGTGAAAGTCAGTTGTTTATTATAACAAAGTACCATTTCATAGAACCATAAGGATGTACTTGATAAATTAGATTTCTTTAGGCGTCAATTTATATGGGTTCAAATTTACATAGATTTTAGTGAGATGTAGGTCAATATAACAACATTATGTAAACTATTTGCAAGTGAATCAGTTTCACAACAATAGTTTGCACAAGGATTGGTAGCTAATTATGTCTTTGTTTTTTTGCTTAATTGTGATAATGAAAGGGATGAATTTCTTAGTAATAAGTTTTAGAAAGAATGGTTTCTCATGATGTTTTTCTAAATTTTTGAAAGTATGGGTTTTGGATTTATGTGGTGCATATGTGTGCTTATAAAGAAGGTGATAGGGTATGAAATTATACTAATGTCATTATATTAAGGGGATAAATATAAATAGATATTACAAATGGGTTGATAAAAATGGATACCTCTAATATCTAGTGAAAATAGGGGTTTCTTAATAGGTAAGGTATTGGGAGGGGGGGGTTCAACAATACAAATTTGGGAGGCAATTTTCAATATTTAGTCAAATTAAGGATATTATTTAATATCCTATTAATGCACATGCTACGTAACAAGTTCATTGAATGATCCCCCACATGCACAAATTATAGGGAACAAGGTGATATTTGTATAAACGCCACTCCATAAATGATTCATAGGTCCAAACTCGCAGTTGTGGGTATTAGCAAGAGGAAATATGAAAGGAAATATTTGAAGCATGAAATTGGAGTGAGAGTGGCATTAGCATATAGGAGAAACACATGTCACCTTAAGAGGAAGGGCGAGTGATACCTTATCCTCACCTTCCATAGTTCCTTCAACTACATATCATTTCTTTTTTATGAGATCTGCACTTGGTGGAAAACCAGGTATAAGGTCAATGGTCAAGACAAATGAGAAAAAAGTAAGTAGACAATCTTATGGATTGATGCCTTCTATGGAGTGATATTCCATTCAACTTTGCGAGGAACCCATTCTATGTGCTTATGTTCGAGGTTGTTTCTATGGTGAGTAAAGTTATAAGTCCCCCACTTATGAGTAGTTGAGAGGGCCCATACTTGAAAATGAAAAGGTCGATTGCATTTCTAGGTTGTAGGAGATTTAAGATCCAAGGGTGTTCATATTTTGTATTGTGATGTCATATGGTTTCACTGATGGGAAGGGTAGGACCCTTTTCAATTTATTAATTCATTGTACCAGGGGGACAATGTTTATAAAATATATGGATGCATCTACATGGGTCAAACATGTAGCATTACTATGTCAAATGCTATATGGGTTCATCTAAGAGATAGGTCCACAACATGTTTTCGAAGTCATAATGGAGAATCTTGTCGATTATGTGGAAACTAGAAGGATGATTATGGACATGTAACCTGCATTGTTTTGGATTCCTTGTGCAATGCATTTTTTTTAGTTCATATTAGAGGATATAGGAAATACTGATTTTATTAAGGATGTCATTTATTCAACAAGAAGATTCACCAAAGCTATATACAATCATGCTCTTATGCATATCTTGATGAAACAACTCATTGCTGACAAGGAGTTGGTGTATCTTTCCATCACTTGATTTGCCACTAGTTTCTTCTCTCTTCATACTCTACTTAATTCCATGTGGGACATGTGAACTATGATCCTTTCAGCTAAGTAGCATGATTTATAAATTAGCAATAAACTGGATGGATATGCCATATTTAGGATAGTTTCATACCAGGAGAGTTTTTGGGATGGGATGAAGGAGGTTTGTATAATCAACGAACATTTAATAAACGTTCTTCACTTAGTTTATGGAGAAAACCCCACAATGGGATAGCTATATGAGTCCATGGTTGGGAAAAAGAGGCCATTCATGCCTATTATGAGGACAAGGGGGATTAGGGGCATGAGAGACAAAATTGATATGGGAGGGGTGATTAATTAGTGATGGAATAATACACTTCATCACCCCATTCATGATGTAGGGATATACCTCAAGCTCATGTTTTCTTAGTCTTATGGATTCAAGTTTGATGTAGAGGTAAAGGATGGGTTCTCAAAGTTTGTCCATATGATCGTGCCAAGTGCAGCTGACCATTTAGATATTTCCAAATAGTTGGAATTATATAGCAGTTCCATGGAAACAATTGGATTTGAGAAGGTTATTAGTGACAAGAACAACATAATTCCAAGTAAGATTCACCTTGTTTAAAAATTCAATTTATGTACTTTCTTTGTTTTAAATTTCAAATTTTCAATATCTTCTCTTATGTTTCTCCAATTTAGTATAGATACTTGATGGGAAACCTATGGACCATGAGAAATCATATCTAAAATCTTTTTTTTTCAGGTTCTTATCCATACATGTAGCTCTTATTGTTGTGAGCACAACTAGATTGTATTTCAAAAACTACACACCAAGAAGCACTATAGGTTAGATCATTTCAAATTAAATTCTAAATTCATTAAAAATTGTAATTCATGTCCCTTGCGTAATTTATGTAATCTAATTTAATAAATTTATGATCCTCATATAGGAATTATATGTTCTACGTATACTAAAATCTTAGGCTATGGGTGAATTAGATTGTGAAAAAAATTGTTGTGGAGAACATTTAATTGGATGGAATTGACACAAGTGTCGCATGAATAGTGGATAATGTGGAACATGTTATGGAGGCAAACCTGAATTGGTTATAGTATGATACACAATATGTGGAAACATGGGATGATGAAGAGTTTGAGGGTGTCCGACAACCACATCCACCAGTTTCACAACCATAGTCTGAGTCAAAGGGATCCAAATATACATTTAGTGGTAGCAATAACAATTGTAGAGGAATTTGAGGGTCTCTACCTCATCATTCTTCTAGTTCTTCTAGAGTACATTAGTTTCCAAGTACTTTTGGAGGATGACATACTCTACGATGACCCCCACGACCACTAAGGGATTTTATGTCTATAGGTAAAGAAATTACCAGGATGATTACATTGTCCCATAAAATGGGTAGA
The DNA here is from genome assembly GCA_001517045.1 of Pseudotsuga menziesii. NCBI lineage: Eukaryota > Viridiplantae > Streptophyta > Pinopsida > Pinales > Pinaceae > Pseudotsuga > Pseudotsuga menziesii. Next base: position 229,487 of record LPNX010691765.1, on the reverse strand, counting down.
GGAAACCACTAGTTTACTTGACTAATTTACTTGATTTCATTATATATGAGATACATTAATTATATTTTTTCTGTGATTCATGATTCGGAACTTGCAATCCAGGACACTATTCATTCTTTATGTGTGATATATCAGTAGACATCTAATATATCTGTTTTCTTTCCATATTCATGTGGTTACGTGTTTATTCGATGTTTTTGTTGCTTTAGATGTTTAGAAGAAAAAAAATGATTTTTTTTTTATAATTTTTAATTTTTTTGATATATTGCTGACGTTTTCCAACATTTTCGTCAATAAACCCAATAATTTCCTTTTGGAATCTCAGCAATATATTTTCCAACATGATGTTGTCAATATATTGGTTCATAGTATGCTAGATATCGAGTGACATTTCATCTTGACTTTGGTTATAATCAATGTATGATTTTCACAACACTCTATGATTATGTGCTTAATTGAGTGATTCTAATGCTTGTGAGTTATATAATGATTACTATAATAATGATTTTTTTATATAAAATATTTTTTAAATTTTGAGGGTTTACAAGATTCTTGCTAAAATATTTGGGTGAGTGCACAAAATTGAGGGACCTTTAGATATAATGGTAGATTCAAGAAAATGATTCAATATCTTTAAAATATAAATCATCCCAAGAAATGTTGAGCATTGCAATCCTAGTACTAATCCTAACAACTTCATTACCAACTAGGATACTTAAACAAAACACGAAGACTTTATGTTGCTCTAAAACATGCATGTTTTATGTTTAAAAAATGTACATGCGTTATGTTCTACAAAACGTGCATGCATTTTGTAAAACATGATTTACACACAAAACAAGTTACACCCATCATTTTCTCCACAACAATCCAATTCACCAAGTTCGGTTCAGCCAAAATACGCAATGGTGAACGTGATTTGAGTGAGAAAGAAATACAATTTCCACATTTGGGATTAATATCTTCCTTATCAGTTATTTACACCAAATCTTGTCATGCTAGTTACTTTTTTTAAATAATTTGTATGCCCTAATATGAAATGAAATCATAATTTATTTAATTTCTATGCCCTAAAATAAATTTGCAGGCCCAATGGAAACCAATATCCCAAATTACTCATAAAAACATATCAATTTCACTATGTGCATATATATTCATGAGAATCCTTGTGAATCCAAACCAATATTCTCAAATATGTGAAGTTTCTCAAGTATATAGAAAGGCCACATACAACTAACAAAAACTTTAAGTAGAATTCATTTTTTCCCCAAAGTACATAAAAAAATGCGGTAAATGGCCTATAGAGTAAAAACAAACATGCCACAACAAATAATAACATATCAAAATTTTGCAAATATTGGGAATTTATTCATCAATAGAATTGTTTACCCCTTTTTTAGGTTGTGTTCCTTGTCTCTACCTTGAATATCAATGTTATTACTCCAAGGAAATTAATCAACACCTTATAGTTTTGATCAAACTTCCTAATACAAGTGTTAAAATAAGGTATATAAGCTTCATAGGATTAATAAATGCTTTCACTTGAGTGAAGGGTACATTTTGGTTAAGGTCAAGACAATGGAGTTCAAAAATAGGATCTACCAACATCAAGATACATTGGAAGGTTGATGTGTTTTATTACATTCCAATCACATACTATTATACATGATAGAATCCAGTGGAAACCATGCAACTCTAAAACCTTAAAAACTGTTAATTCCATTTAGTTCTAATTCCCAAACCATTATATATAAATATGTGAAGTCTCTCATAGCTATATAGAAAGAGTGCATAAACTAAAATTACATCAAGTGGAATATATGCATGCCCCAAATTACATATAATCAAATATGTTAAATGTCATATATAGTCCAAAATATTCATTGTACAATAAATAATTACATATACCAAAATCCTTGGCTATATTCAGACTTTATTCATCAATAACAGCTTGTGCCCCCTCCTCTAGGCTCTAGCCCTTGCCTCTACCTGGAATCTCGAAGTGGGTCCTCCAAGGGAATTAGTCAACACCCTAGAATTTTTATGAGACTTCATAATCCAAGACTTAAAATAAGGTAGAGAATATTCCCAATCAACATATACACATAGGACATTTAAGGTATGCATATGGTGATTTAAATCAACACACATATATGACATAAATTTAAGATGAAAAAATGTTGATTGTTTATTATTAAATGTAAAATTTGTTATAAATAGTTCATTCTAATATTTTTCATACTCTAGTTTTATATTTTCCATTGTCTAGAGATGCCAATATACCATGTGTATTTTTCTAATGATATTTTTATTGTATATATGATTGTAGTGACTGATATTGAGCATAATGCAAATATTTTGAGAGATATTAATCATTTGATTGATCCAGATTTATGCAGGAACGCAACAGAATACACAAATAGCCATGGAAACAAATATGCAATGGAAATAACACTTCATTTCATTAATCAATAACTGAAACTGGTTTACATACAAAATGGAAATAAACTAGCTAGAGTGCTAGTAGCTTATCTCTGAGAAGAGATGTGGTGGATACATGCTTCTGAACTCTGTGCTACAATGAGGCTCAAATGCCTATATATTATTGAGAAACAATTGAAACCCTACACATCCAAAAACCTAACCCTAGGAGGTGAAATGCCAAAATGTGGGCCCCGTTGGGCAACTTGGTACATCAATTTCCCGGGGTCGTAACTTTAGCATACTACCTCCGTTTGACACGCATGATACATCGTTAGAAAGATCTGTTTAAGGAAATCAATAAATGAGAGATATGAGTCGAAAACAGACCCATATTGTTCCAACCATTCGATCCCGAAAAAACATTGTTTAGGGCCTCAAAACGGCTCCGAAAGTTTAGGACTTGAAAACTGCCAAAATTAGTAAATTGTGCTACAATTAAGGAAACTGGAAAATTGAAAGAAACAATGGTGGGGGTCCAAGTGGAATAGGTGGGCGGCCACCAATATCCTCCTGGATCATTGATAGATATTAGTACATCTTGGAGGGACAGAGATGAAATTTACTGGTCATTGTTGACATCATTTAAGTGCATCATAAACACCATCAACATATCCAACGATGTGTTGTATAGCATAACATCTTACAGAGAGAGAAAATGACAATAATTTGACAATGGAACGAGCTACAATGACATTAAGAAGATAAAAATAACCAAAGAGAAAATATATTCATAATTTTGAGTGTCTGATATATATAAAATTCCAAAGACTACTAGACCACATAATTATATTGACTAGTGCATTTACCAATGAATTAGAGATCGCTAGATGGATAGATGGTACATGGGTTTTGATATAGCCTCACACAACAACAAGGAATTACCATTGTACTTCCTCCAAAAACTTTACATAGAGATTTTACTTGGAAAACATGTCAACTATTTTGACATGTTGGGGTTCCAGAGAACTTGTAGGGTGATGCCACAAAATCATCCCAGTGTTAGGAATAGAGATGCTAATAGAAAGATACTTCCACCTTGTAGACAGCTATCAATCCCAGACATCCCTCCTTGGCATTATATGATTTCCCAGACATAGGAGGTGTTTATGGCACTATATCAGATGATTTCCCACCACACCACATCTAGTGACCAGGAAAGGCCCCCTTCGTCTAGTGGGGTACATCCATCAGCTTCCACTAGAAGATGACCATTTATTGGTGGGAATAGACTGGCATCCCATGAGCCCCATATTGAGCCACATGTTTTTTTTACATGTGGTTATGCATGTTATGGTTGTAGACCAACACATGGTACATCTATGATGACTGTTGATCAGGTAAGGATATTGTAAAGGCTATAATGTTGTTCAAATAAGTCTTTTCATATTGCACACATATTAAAATATTCTTAATCTATACAATTTTTAATCCTGCAAGAGCTTCATACCTCTACAGGGGGTGGTAGTGCACCTAGTGTAGTGGAATCTGAGGCACCAACAACAAAAAATGAGGTAATATTTCAACATGTCATTTTGTTAATGTGTGTCATTTTGTCAATACATGTTAGTTCATTAATTTGTTAAATATTCTAATATTTACAATTTTTCAAGATGAAGCCATTGCATTCTGAAAAGGATGTCGGAGCCATTGATCTCAGTGAATTCCCCCCCAGGTGGATTCTATGATTACCTTAGGAATGTAAGTACATGGTTAATGAATCAATATTGTTCATTTTATTTCTTACTGTACATCCTTTATAGATTGCTAATATTTATAATTTTTGAACTTGTAGGTGTTATTTTCCTCTGCAAATCAGCAAGAATTTTCTAGCAGCGACCCCACCCCATGAGATAGATATGTCCCAAGTAGAGGGAAGTATACTACAAAATGTTATTTTTCCAATACATATTATTTCATCCATTCATTCCCATGTCTAACTATGACAACACTCTATGATTGCAAGAATTAACACAAATCCATGCACTGCTGCTTGATTTGGATCTACCCATAGTCCACACATAAAGAATGGTTTTGTCTACACCATATGGTCCTCTTCCATAGAAAGAGAGGGTTTCCATGATCATGGACCTATAAATTCCATAGTAATGTACACATAGTTATCAGTGAAAATTTGTGGTTAGACTTCAATTCACTCCACAAGTTGTTTTTCCTGAATGTTTTGTCTGCATGTTTACGACATTAGGATGGAGAGTCCTCCATTCCAAGACTTAAATAGGTTGTTGATGTTACAGTTAATGTTGCATACACAATGGGGATAAGTCACAAAGAGGTATCTACTTGAATATTTTCTCATGTACATTTCGTTTGTATTGTGTATGCACATGCATGATGTCTAACTATTTTATCATTTGGTGAATGTAGCCTCACTCTAGTCCATTAGTGCATGCAATGGAGGTTTATGTCCAAGATATAGTTTATCTTTCTATTGAATAAACCCATTCTCCTACCACACAACAAATTTATAGGGTGAGATGTTCATTAATTTCAAAATTGGTTAGTAGTTTGTCATGCATACATGTTGATAACTATTGAGATAATTTATATAGTTTATTTTATTTGTAAAGTACCATTGTAGATATTTCCTCGGTAGAGAGGAGGACACCACAGGAATGTATAGCCCAGATGGATTCAACAAGTGTTTGTTTTATGTAAATGAGTTGTATTTTAAATTTTCAAAGTTTTTCAGTGCTTCAGTATTAGTTCCGTTACTTGATCAACAAATACTATCATTGATTCACAGTCACCATATATGCACATAGGTCTTGAATATAGGGAACAAGATTTAGACTCACAAAAAAACAAGAGGAAGCTAGAGTTTTGATGTGTTAGTTAATGATATATCTATACGTTTTATGCAAAAGGAAGTTAGAGTCTTGATGCGTGGTCTAGTAAAAATATACTTTTGTTTTCACGTACATCATTGATGTTTTTGATACATGTAAATTTGTATTCCACCTAAGGGTTGTCTATTTTTGTATTATAACTTCCATGATATAATATATATTTCATATTGGATCTTGACATATTCACATTTCAGTGTTATTTGTTTTCATACCTGGGTTTCCAATAATATTTCTATATGTAATGTTACCTATTTTATATATCTTTTATGATTGCATGGATACATTAGTTATAAATTTGAGAACAACACAAAATTAAAACATTTTAGATTGACAACAATGTGCTTGGAAATGTACATTTAAATTGTTCTTGACCATGATCCAATTGCATATACAATGTTAAATTAGAAATGTGAGATTGTATTCATAACAATGCACATTTACAACATGTTCTTAACCACAATAAAATTATATGAATTCACATGTGAAATAATGTGAGTGACACCCTTAATACGCACAATCTACTATCAGTTGGTCACTCTATATGCTAGTTAATTAAAACCATCATGCAGAATGCTCAATATAAATTGTCAACCTAGGGAAGTATTTTTATTTCAAAGATAATTCACATTGTTTGTGCTTAACCACTAAGTAGTTGATGAACTGAATAAACTGTCCTACTTATCTATTTAGTCAAACTCCTCCCATAATTAAATTGATCTAAACTACCTATCTAAGAATTCAGAATTGCAATCACTTCCTACAACTTCAATCCAGCAATGAATGATTCCTGAAATAAATATCTAGAATTACTTTTGCAGAAATTTAAATCCTAATTTACCAAATTATATGCAAATTCATTGTGACTAGTTTAATCCAACCTTAATCTAGGAATAAGAAATAACGGGAATTGAATCAAACAACTCTAAGTTATAGTCTACCTGAATTAGAAAACCTGAGAAATAAAAGTAATTGAAAGGAATTGAGGAAGAGATTGATTGTTACAGCTATCACACACATGCATAAAGGAAATTAACCTACACAGTTGACTATCACACCACACTATTGCAGCTTAAAGGAAATGCAAATCCTGAATATTCAATAAAAACAACAATTGAACATTACTATTGCAGCTACTGAAACAAATGCATATAATAATCATAACATATAATTATCTCAACAATCTATGTGGGAAGGTGGGCCCAGCCTTCGAATAGAGACGCAGGAACTAAGACAAGTTAAAACACAGAGATCTGAAGAGTTCTACTCCTTATATTAAAATGGTGGAATGAAAGTACAGTCTCGGTTATAGTTCACATAGTAAAATATGATATGGAAATGAGGAAGATCTTGACTATTACATCTATCACACACATGCATAAAGGAAATTAACCTACATAGTTGACTATCACACCACACTGCTGTAGCTTAAAGGAAATGCAAGTACTTAATATTCAAGGAAACACAACAATTGAAAATTACTGTTGCAGATATTGAAACAAATGCATCTAATGTAACTTCCACACCACACAACCAAATAATTAGAAAATTTAATTAACTCAGAGCTCTCTCTAGGAAGGCCGGGCCATCCTTCGAATAGAGATGTGAGAATTAACACACGTTAAAACACAAGGATCTGAAGAATTCTGCTCCCTAGATTAAAATGGTGGAATGAATATACAGTTTGTGTTACAGCTCACATAATAAAATCTGATATTATCCAACCCCTAGCTCTGAATGTTTCACATTACTTATACATGAACAATCGTAACCCTCACCCACTAATATCGGGCAGCCATGAAGAGATACAATCTCTAGGCTGCCCTGATACATGCACTGATACAGCTATGGGTGGAATTAAACAAAAGCAGGGAATATAGGAAATTATGTTTTGCAATCCAGTAAATGAATAACAAAACCAATTCAAGAGATGCCGTGACAATTGCAGCTAACATTAAGTAGTGGCATGCTGTTGAAGCTAAGTCTATTGCGGCCATGCTTGTTGTAGCCTACGTTGAATGATGACCCTTGGTTGGATCCACATGTAGAAACAGAACTGGTAGGTCACAGCTGGTAGTGAACGCTCATCTCCTCTTTGGAACACTTGGACTGCTACACCTTTATTCTCTCACATCTTGCACTATATTTGTAAAATCATAATGTGTTAGCATAATTCAAGAAGAAAAGTCTTGATTATAGCAATCATAAGCATTAATAAGATGAAACAATAATTAATCATACCTATGAAGATTCAGGGCTCAATTGAAAAAATAATGTTTGTTTGGTGCACAGAATGGAGTAAGACAAGACAAATAAGGTATAATAGATGTGGTTAAAAAGGGGCATTTTGGGACCCAACTGCTTTTTTGCATGTCCTCGTTCAACAACCTCTACTAGTATGAATCAGAGTCTAAAACTATACCTCCCTCATGGACAGATGAAAAGTTGTGGGAGGATTCAGGTGATTCCCTCCCATCTAGATATCCATTATGGGAAAACCAATATTTCCAACACTTCCTTTCCTTCGCTTTTGTCAATGAAAAATATTCCCTATATGATTTTGATGGCCACCAAATAAGTTGGAATTTGAATTGAATTCCCAACCAGTTAACTCCACATTTCCTCATACAGTCGATGTACCCCTCAACCCTATGAAGAGGCTCTTTAAAATTATTAAAGCAATAATGGCCCCTTTTCTTTATTGATGAAGGGGAAGCTTGCCACCTATGCTTACTGCCTTCCAAGGCCAAATGTTGTTTCCTGGAAATCTAGCTAACACAAGTGGAGATGGATTTCACTTGAATTTCGACCAACTGCTGAGTCTGGATGGGAGATTTAAGCCTCTGTTCTTGATGAGTAAGAAGAATTAGAGGGGATTGAGGTTCACTCTAAATCCAGAGATTAGAGTTATCCTCATTCTGAAAAACTGTCTAAAATGTATCCTCCCATTGCACATGGTTACTGACAAAAGAAGCAAAATCCCTCAACTGGACATCACCTAGGTGAGGAGTAGGATTTCAATATCTGTCCATGGGGCAAGCCATTTCATGTAAATCAATCTCACACATAAGATTCTGCTCAGTGAAGCTACTTTCCATACAAGTTTCCAAAAACTGGTCAAAAGATTCTACTTCGTAAGGTCTCCCTTCTTTCAATGCCTTCAACTTAAACCAAGTGAACTGTTCATATAAAAATATAGGATAAGAGGAATATGGAGCTCTGGAGGCCATCAATTTGTGGGAGAGAATGTACAGTTGATCTTTCTCCTTTTGCATGGACTTAAATTTCTTCAACTCCAATTCTTTATGTACTTCTTCCCAATGAAACTTCTGAAATATTAGCTCTTCTGCCCATCTTTCCCTCAAATCACTGATAGTATTCCTATGCTGAACAAGGGGGATCATTCCTTTCTAGTATCTATCCACCTCACTTTTCCATTTCTTTACTTCTATTTTCAGCAGTGAGAGTTCTTCTATTAGAGCTTGAATCCTTTCCTCTCCTGCGTACTCCTCATTAGAATCTAAAGTGACAAAGTCTTGGGAAGATTGCATCCATACCTTATTACCCAATTTTTCAGTCTGATTGTTCTGAATTGGAAGTGAAACAACTTCCTCTTCTACTAGTGGTCCAACAATTTCTACCTATAACTGTACTTCTATAATCAATTCTGAGGATGTTGGTTCTTTTGTAACATCACCTTCTTCCTAAATCCTTTTTTGTCAACTCCAATAACTAATTCTGAAGATGTTGGTTCTTGTGTCGAAACATATTCTTATGTTCCAATCTCAACATCTTCTTGAGTATCAACTCCAAATATTGATTCTCGGTTGTGGCTTCAAAAGGGAGTTGCAGAGATGCTAGTTCTTGTGTAACATCTTCCTACTCTCGCAGCCCCTCTGGCTAGTTGGGTTTATCTTGAGTTACTTCCATATCCCATGAAAGATGAGTTTGTTCCTCAAGTATTTCAGTGTCCCCAGATAGATGATACTGGTCCCCGAATGCGTCAATGTCCCCTAATGGTTGGGACTGCATCTTTTCTTCTTCTCCTAGTTCCAAATCGGGGATTATGTCCACCTCAAGGTCAGTTGTCCCTAGATAAATGGGATTCTTAGCAAGGTTTCATGAGGATTTTGGTTCTTGTGTGAAAACATCCTGATCAATTTCAACATTTTTCTGTTGCTGAAATTCTCCCTCCACTAGGTCTGTGTCCTGAGATTGTTCTCGGGTCATGGTAAAAACTCCTAAGTTCAGGTCAAGGATTGTCTTGACCTCTAACTCACTCACTTCCAATTGAGTAGCAGCTTCAACAAACATTTCTAGGGTTTTTGGTTCTTGTTTCACAACACCCTATGGATGAGAGTGTAATTTCTCATATTCCCTTACCTCTATATTCAAGATCATTTTTTACTTCTGGTTCTCCTTCATCCCTCAATTCCACCGTAGATGTTCCTTTCTCTTCTCCAACTTCTTGTGTGGGTTTTTGTACCACAAATGCACACAATGTCACTTTGTATCCTGATTGATTAAAAATTGCTCGACACGTAGGGAAAACTACTTTTTCCAATTATTCACCTTCCTCGATCAAAAGTGATCCTTCGACCTGATCTCTAGATTCTACCAGTGTGTGCAATCTCCTTTCCACCCTTTTCTTGCATGTTTCCTTCCATATTTCCACTTCCTTTCAGAGAACTTGCACCTCTTCCTTCAACATACCATTTTCAAACAAAATTCCCTCAATTTTAGGTTCCTCTGCAATAAGTTATTATGGGGCAACATTTGTCCTGGGTCTCAACATGGGAAATTCAATGTTTGTTTCGATGTTTTCCCATTTTTCCTATGCTCCTTATGTTGCTACGATAGATATGGTTCTCCTTCTTCTTACTAGCCATGATGTCTGTACCTCCTCTTTTTATCTTCTTCTCTTCCTTTGTTGTGGAGGGGCTTCCAATTATGTAGCCGATGTAGAAGGAATGTCTCCTATTTCAGCATCTTCTCTGGTCTCTATCATCTCTGTTTCCTCCTCAATAAGAGTTCCCATCCATTACGGAGAGGATTCAATGGTGAGAACCTCTACATCTCCTTCTATCATCATAGCTCCTAAAGCTTCAGGTTCAACTGTCGCATCTTCCAATGCTGCTTCAGCTTCATCTTTTGCTGTCGGGGCTCCCAAATTCTCTATCCCTTCTGTAGGGTTTGTTGATGCTACATCCTCAAATGATTATTCTTCTTGGTTATCTGATTATGTCTCATCTTTACCCCCAACTAAATTGGAGGGACTTTGGTCCTCATTCTCTTCTACCATTCCCCCCAACTGTGGATCTGCCTCCTCTTCTTTGTGTATTTGAACACCCCACAAAAGTGCAAGGGCTTCAACTTCCTCCTCTATTGGAACACCATGCAAAAGTACATGTCCCTGGTTTATTTGAGGTTGACCAATAAATTGTTCCCAGGTTTGGTTTCTCTTAGCTAAGGCCCTTTAGATAAGCAGTTTTATCAGGTCATAATGAGTGAGGGAAGAATATGGGTGTCGGGTTGATCTTATGAATCCCGCCATGTGATCTAGGTCTTTAAATAGATAAAAGGGAATACTGAGTAAATCCCTATGAATTAGATGAGACAATAGAGGGAACTCAAAGAAATACACATTTTGATACCTACCTTCACATGTAATGTACTTATTCAAGAAGAATGCCACTTCATTCCAGGGATGAGGCAGTGATTGTAATGATATCCCCCTCTTTGCTTGGCGGAACTATTCACCGGATAGTAGAAACTCCCACATTTCAGCAACATTACATGTTCTTCTTCCAAACCAGGACCTTCTAGTTTAAGGAAGGACAGTAACCTCTGCTACAATCTCCTCAGTAACTTCTATGTTTAAACCACTGACCTTTGAATGGGTTTCTGTGAGATTTAGTGCAAACTGTAGAGCTGTTTCTCGATGACAACCACTTAAATGTTGGAAAAACTCAATCAAGACAACAGCTTCAAAGATGGAAAAAACCTCAGCATTTCTTTGCAATTCCTACGTGTTTGTAGGTTCATGTTGGGCTGGGATACCCGTGTTTCCTCTCTTTCTGAATGCTGGTATCAACTCAACAATTTACAGGCCCAGTAATGGAGGTTACAACACAGGGTCATGCATGAACAACTGATGTTCGGGTTGGGAAAATTAGGAAAGTTAAGACACTCGTAAGTAGGTAATAATTGGTAAGATTTGGCCCCAAATTAGGAAAAAGGTGACGGTCGTAAGATAAGCTCGAGTAACCATTAGATCGTGTGGATTGATAGTTAACTAAGCATGGGTATAATGAAAGGTATAAAAAGTAGAGCATGATTAATTTTTTTGAATCTACTTAATGCTTAATCATGTAAATAATCGGAATCATACCTTACTAATAATGCAATGAACCGTGACTTCTCAAAATAATACAGTGTGTCAAATGATGCCATCAAATTCAAACATGATTGCATGTGTGATGTGATGATGTTCCTTTTGACGAACCAAAAACTGTCTTTTCAACATTGACCAAAACATAATTGAAGTTGTGAAGTGAGTCAAGATCAACAAAATCACGGGTGATAGAAATTCCAGACAAATCTGCAGGATTCGCATCCCTTATGTGGATAAATCTAGAGGATTCACAACCATGAAAGACAGGAAATCTGTTGGAATTTGGCGTAGTCGCAGCTGGGAGAAATAGGAAAATTATGTTAAAATTGGTGGAGTCATAGCTGTGAGAAATAGGAAAAGTCTACTAAAATTTTTGGAGTCGCAGCGGCGATGAATAGGAAAAGTCTGCTAAAATTGGTGAAGTTGTAGCCACGAGAAATGGGAAAATTTTGCTAAAATTGGCGGAGTCACAACCGCAAGAAATAGGGAAAATGGAAAATTTAACGAATTTCCAGCTGCGTGGAATGGGAAAAATGGGAAAATTTTTATGGAGTCGCAGTTGCACGGAATGGGAAAAATAGGAAATTTTTTATGAAGTCATAGATGTGCAGGACGGGGAAATAGCTGAATTTTTACAGAGTCACTGCTACCCAGAATGGGAAAAATAAGAATATTTTTACGAAGTTGCAGCTAGGTGGAACGGGAAAAATAAGAAAATTGTTATGGAGTCGCAGCTATGCAGAACAGGAAAAAAAGGCAAATTTTTACAGAGTCGCAACTGGGCGGGACTGTTCATAATCCAAAAAAATTTCTTCACATTTTCTTTCCTAGGTTTGTTAATAATGGTAATATCGATTTCCTATGATAATAACAGCCATCTAGTTATCCTAGCATTTGTAACAGGTTTTTTCCTTAAATACTTGATGGTTGAGTGGTAAGTGTGTACAAAGGTGGGATATCCAGTGATGTAGTGCTTGAATTTATTAATGGAGTAGATAATGGCTAAAAATTATTTCTTTGGAACTGATTAATTGAGGTCAGCAGGCACCAAGTTTTTACTGATGTAGTAAATTACATATGGTGCTTAACCATCATGCTGTCCCACCATTGCTCCAATGGTAGTTTCAAAGGAATCTAAAGAAATGTGAAAAGGAAGAGCCCAATTGGCCCCCCTTAAGATAGGAGCTATAGATAGCCTCTTCTTAAGTTAAGTGAACGCTATCTGGCATGCATAATTCCAAATGAACTCTACATCCTTCATGAATAAGGTAAATAAAGGAGAAACTAGTTTGGAAAAAATTTCTATGAATCTTCTATAATAACCAGCATCCCTAAAACACTACGTACCTATTTCTGTGTTCTAGGAGTGGGTATATTTTCAATTACCCTTATTTTGGATGGATCTACCTAGATACCATCAGTAAAGATAAAGTTCCTCAGCACTACACCCTCTATCATCATCATATGGCACTTTTCAGTGCTCAAAGATGGTTGTGTTTGCTCACAGCACGATAAAACCTTCTCTAAGTATTTCAGTGCCTCCTCAAATTCACTACCATATGGGGTAAATTCATTCATGAAAATATCCATACTGTCATTGACCATCTCCAAAAATATTCCAATCAAAGCTCTATGAAAGGTTGTTGGTGTGTTGCACAAACCGAAGGGGAGTACCCTATATGGAAAGGTACCCCAAGGACAGGTGAAAGTTGTCTTTTCTTGGTCCTCAGGAGCAATATGGATTTGATTGTACCCATTAAACACATCCATAAAGGAGAAGAACTTCTTCCCATATAGGGTTTCAAGTACATGATCAATGAAAGGTAGAGGAAAGTGGTCTTTCTGTGTTTCCTTGTTTAGCTCTCTGTAATCTACGCAGACTCTCCATTTCCCATTCTTCTTGGGTACTATCATGAGTGGAGAAACCCACTCGCTCTCCTAGATCATGTATATAAACCCTGCCTCCAAGATTTTTTTAATTTCCTCCTTCACTATGTCCCTCTTTGTCGCTAGCACATAGGCCGGGAGTCACTCTTGATGTAAATGTGGTGGGTGCATAGATTAGACGAGATACCCTTCATATCCATGTACTCCCAGGAAAATGCCCCTTATGATTTTTCAAGAGAGTGATCAAGTGTTCCTGTTCATTAGGAGAGAGATTAGGATTGATGTTCAATGTTTTTCCCGGCTCTATCTCAACTCGAACACTTTTCAAATTTTTGTGCACTGGAATTATGTGGGTGTCACTGACTAATGTCTCCTTTGTGAGATTTTTTTTCTCTTCTTCACCTAGAGTATTGTTCAGGTCCTGATAAATTTGTTTGTTGACAAAAGTGGGCTCACTAATGAAACTATTAATGGCATCGTCCTCTGTTTCATTCTTGAAGGTCAAGTCCTTCCCTATTATTAATAGTGGTTGAACTCCCTCCTCTTCCTCTAGCTCCATCCATAATGGATTTTTGGGTTCTAGACTAGGTCGATCCAGAGGGTACAAGGTAAGGTTTTTTGTTTCGGTCCCATATGAGATGGTCATAGACCCTGACCAACAGCTGATGGAAGCATATGATGTGGATAACTAGGGTCTTCCCAGGATCAACAGGTGTCCCCCTAGTTGTGACTTGGGTTGTAAAGCCAAGTCAGCAGGGTATTCCCATGAGTCAGCTGAGACAACGAGGTCATCCAAGATACCCTCGGGTTTAATAGTGGACCTGTTAGCTAGTTCTAAAATGGTAGGGGTTGGACGAATATTGGTGAGCCCAAGTTTTTGTACAATTTCTATTGTCATAACATTAATAGCTGCACATAGATCTATCAGCACATTTGGTATCTATGTGTTCCCAATCTACAATGTGACAGTAGGGTTCCCAGGATCATCATATTTAGCAAGGATATTTTTTCCCAGTATCAGTTCAGATAGTTTCCCTATGAAATGGATAGTGGGATGACCCCTGGTTTTTCTACCTGGTTTTCTTACACATAGGTCCCAGACTATTTTGGCATAAATAGGCACATCATGGAGGGCCTGCAATAGTGGAATTTTGACATTTAGATTTTTCAACTCCCCTAAGAGGTTAAACTGGGGTTATTTCATTGCTTTCTATAGTGTCAGTATTTCAGGATATGGAGGTTCTCTAATTAGTTGTGTAGGCTGTGTTTCAATAACTTTTTCTCTGTTTGTTTCAATTGGTGTCTCAGTAGGACTTTCAACATCCTCAATAATAGGGATTTGTGTGTGGAATGAGTATGACTGGTTCATCCTTTCTTTAGACATAGAGAATGGAACATCCTCAATGACTAAAGGATCAACTAATCTCCTTGATCATAAGCGTATGTTGTTACAAGGAATTGGAGTAATGGAGTAAGTGGGCGTGTCAGCAGTCTCAAACTAGTGGACTTCTTTATTGTTTGGGTTGGGGTTAGGTTGAGAAGGTAGCTACAGTCGTATAGGCCTATTAGGTGTAGCATTGTTCTGGAGTTGCAGATGCAGCTACTAATACTACTGGTATGGATGACGGTATTGTTGAGGAGGGTATCATCGGTGAGGAAACTGTTGATGTGGAAACTATTGAGGATATTGGTTACAGGCAAATTGGTTTCCTGGATGGGATTTCCTCCACCCAGGAGACCAATAATTCTGTTGGTTCAGTGATTGTGTCCAAGGGGTCTAGGAGTTGAAATTATGTATAGAAGGTCGAGAAGGATGCCATTGATGGTTTGAATAAGGTGAAGGGAATTTTGTATTCATGTGATGCATATTATTCCAATTATTCATATTATTCAAAAATGGAAATGATTCTTGATTCACAGCTTGGTTTCAAGGTTGCCAAGGATTTTTCTGGGAAATGTAGGTTGGTTCCACATCTGGAGTTGATTCCTTTAGAACATCCTTCAGTTTAGGTAGTGAGGGGTAGTCCTTTGTATCATGGTTCAATTCATACAGGTGTCACACTTCCACCTTGCCAAGTGGACACTCCTCCAGGGGGTGCTTCTTCCTACATCTGGGGTAGAATACATCGAGTGTTAGATCTTCTACTGCTTGCTTCTGCTTGTCTGTCAAGAAAATCTATTTTTGAGGAGATGGAGCTCATCATCTCTATTTTGAAGTTCAATAGAAGGTTTCCTATTTCTTCTTGGGTGGCTCCTCCATCGGATGACTTCTCAATCCAATTTGTCTCGTTTGTTGGTCCTAAAGGATCCTCTGGAATACCTTCTACATAATTCAACAATATTTTCAAAGGATTCCTTCGAGATATCCCATTTTCCAAGTAGGTTCAACATACCTAGGCAGTCTTCCCTAATCCCAAAAAGTAGGATTGTCTTGAACACATATAACCCCATAGTAATCTTTCCAGCCCTCTACACATTGTATAGAATCCTCTTAAGAAAATATTCCAAACTTTCTTCGTCCTTGTGTACCATCATGAACAAGTCTTCTCTTTTATCTTTAGTGTTGCAGTACTCCAAGTATTTTCAAGGAACCCCTATTTCATTTGATCCCATGTGGTGACAGTTTCACCACCTAGGCTCATGAACCAACTTAGCGCATTATCCTTCAAAGTAGCAGGAAAATTTTTAAACTTTTGTTCATTGAAAGTGTAGTTGTAGCTGTGACAGAGGATGTCAAACTCAAAGAGGAATTCATCCTAATCCTTGATGGCCTTTCCATGAAAATGAGGTAATACTGATGGTGATATTTTTTTCATGGGGGCTTGTCCAGCTGGCTATCGAACGGGGAACTGGAGTATAGCAACTATCCCCTCATGCAGAGTATTTCCATCATTGTGATGATTCTTAGTTGTCACTTCTTCATGATCTTTCGGTTCACGTCTATTATTCATATTTTCCTCTACTCTCTTCTGTCTTCTCTTCCTCTGATATTCCCGCTTCTGATGAAACTATGTCCACTCCTCCTTTGTCACCTCATTCCAGTTAATGTGATAAATCATGTCTCGATCACCTGCTCTCGCGGCACTAACTCTATCTTCCTCTAGAGGGACACCTGAGGGTGTCCCAGCTCCTTCTATGTTCTACACTATGTAACTGATGCGTCCACCATGGGGGTTGTTATCACCATGTTTAGAAATTTGGATTATAGAAGGTTTTTTGGGGAAGAGACCTTATCATGAAATATTGGGAACCAACCCTTAGAATTAACAAGGGTGCTGAAGGAATTTGTGGCGGAGCATTATGTCTTTGGAACAAGCAGTGTTAAATTTTTTATATGCTTAGCTAAGACATCAATATTTCATTACATTTTCATAACAAAAGCATATAAACAGGATCACTGAAAGATAGACAAGCACAACCATACAAAATGAACACAAAGATTTATCTTGGGAAAACCCTAAAGGGAAAAACCCAGCAAAAGCTTCCTCAATATAGATGCCCCAAAAAGATAAAATATAAAACCAGCAAGGAGATCAAAGCCTAATCCTCCTCCTTTTCCATCTACTTCTCTTCTCCACTAATGCGCTACACAAGTGAGAATGTGTGCTCAAAATGAGGAGCACCACACCTCTATTTATATTCATCCGTTCACTTTAATTAACTCATCCGACATGTAGGCTCGAGTTACACATGTAGGCTCAAGTAACCACACTGGGGTGCTAATGACCCACCTTTACAATTAGAGGGGACTACCTCATGACTCTTCCTATTAGAAGCATCGAGGTACAAATATAATACAAGTGGTTCTCCCGGTAGGACCATCGGGGACCACAAAAGATACATATAGAATATTCTTCGAAGTTACAATATTTCAACACTCCCCCTTAATGAGAAGGGTATTCTACAACAACAACAACAATAGTAGGAGAGGACATCATCAGGGTAACACATCTATAAATCATTGGAATATTTTCAACATCATATAGTCTTCATGTTCAATTTTCAACGATAGAAACTCTTTTATCAGCATCAACATCTTTTGACCTTTTGATCAGCAACATCTTCAACACTTTGACCTTTTGATCAGCAACACCTTCAGCAACATGTTCAGCACTTAGACCTTTCAATCAGCAGCAACATCTTCAGCACTTTGACCTTTTGATCAGCAACATCTTCAGCATTTTGACCTTTCGATCAGCAACAATATCTTCAGCATTTTGATCAGCAACATCTTCAGCACTTTGATCTTTCGATCAGCAACAACATCTTCAACATTTCAATCAGCAACATCTTCAGTACTTTAATCTTTCGATCAGCAACAACTTCTTCAGCATTTTGTTCTTTCGATCAGCAACCTGATCGGTAACATTGTGATCAACACCATAATCATACTTCAATTCTCGAACATCATCATCATCATGATATTCTGATCTTTTGATCAGTACGTTATTATCATCACATACTGATCATTTGATCAGTACATTATCATCATCATACTCTGATCTTTCGATCAGTACATCATCATCGTCATAATATGATCATCATCATACTCTGATCTTTCGATCAGTACATCATCATCATCATCACACTCTGATCTTTCGATCAGTACATTGTAATCATCATCATACTTTGATCTTTTGATCAGTACATCATCATGATACACTGATCTTTCGATCAGTACGTCATCATCATCATAAAAACATCATCATCATGAAAACATCATTATCATCAAAAACATCAACATCATCAAAACATCAACATGATCCTTCCTTTCAGAATTACGAGATTTAGGTCTTTACGGAGTTACCAATGATCCTTCCTTTCGGAATTGCGAGATTTAGGTCTTTACGAAGTTACTAACGATCCTTCCTTTCAGAATTATGAGATTTAGGTCTTTACAGAGTTACTAACGATCCTTCCTTTTGGAATTATGGGATCAACACATTTGTGGAACTCAGAAAATCCTTCCTATTGGAATTACGGGATCAACACATATTTGGAACTCAGACAATCCTTCCTATTGGAATTACAGAATCAATTCAATGATCCTTCCTTTCTGAATTACGGGATTTAGGTCTTTACGGAGTTACTAACGACCCTTCCTTTTGGAATTATGGGATCAACACAGATGTGGAACTCGGACAATCCTTCCTATTGGAATTACGAGATCAACACATCTGTGGAACTCAGACAATCCTTCCTATTGGAATTATGGGATCAATTCAATGATCCTTCCTTTTGGAATTATAGGATTTAGGTCTTTACGGAGTTACTAACGATCCTTCCTTTCGGAATTACAGAATGAACATATATGTGGAACTCAGACAATCCTTCCTCTAGGAATTATGGGATCAACACACGTTCTCGAGTACCGAAGTCACCATATCCATTCTGAACTGAAGTTCAAGGATGATACAATCCTACCACATTCACGGGGACCGAGATCTCCGGATACATTTTGAACCGAGGTTCAGGGATGATGCAATCCACCACTTTCATGGGGGCCAAGACCTCAAGATAAATTTTGAATCAAGTTTCAGGGATGATGCAATCCACCACTTTCATGGGGGCCAAGACCTCCGGATACATTTTGAACCAAAGTTCAGGGATGATGCAATCCTACCACTTTCACGGGGGCTGAGACCTCCAGATAAATTTTGAACTGAGGTTCAGGGATGATGCAATCCACCACTTTCACGGGGGATGAGATCTCTGGATACATTTTGAACTTAAGTTCAGGGATGATGCAATCCCACCACATTCACGAATACCTAAGTCACCAGATCTATTTTGGACAGATGTCCCAGGATTATACAATCCCTCTTCATTCTCAAGGACCGAGGTCACCGGATCACTTTTGGACAGATGTCCCAGGATGATACAATCCCTCTTCATTCTCAAGGACCGAGGTCTCTAGATCACTTTAGGGCAAGTTCCCAGGGATGATACAATCCCATTGCAACATCACTACTCCCCCTTTCGAGAAAGGTATTTTCGAACAACACCAATCCTGTCTTGAAAGTGTTTGAACTTTACCCGAGATAGAGGCTTCATCAGTACATCATCATTCAAACCATCATCATCTACATCTTCAGTATGTGAATACTGAACTATCACCATATGTATCTCTAGTATGTGAATACTGAACTATCACCATATGTATCTCTAGTATGTGAATACTGAAAGCATCATCATCTATATCTTCAGTATAGAAATAATGAAAGCATCATCATCTCTATATTTAGTATAGAAATACAGAATCGTCATAATCTGCATCTACAGTATGTATATACTGAAACATCATCTATATCTTATCTCGTATGTAGAAATACCGAATTTATATGTGTTACAATCGGAACACAAGGTTCTCTGTCATCACAAATCTGGTTATCACATAGAATCATTGTAGTATCCATATTCAGGTCAAAGAGACTTGATATCAGCTTTCGAATCCATATGACTTCACAACTTAGCAAAGCAATCTTCTATGTATTTTGCTTCAGCTGTGCTACGAGAAACACTGGACTGTTTCCTGCTAAACCATGAACTATTAGCAGACGCCAAACAAAAGCATCTACCTAATGTGCTTTTCCTATCCGAGATACTTCTATCCCAATCTGCATCTGTGTAGCCATACAATCTATACTCATGGCTACCATCATAGTATAGACCAAAGTCTATAGTCCCTTTCAGATATCTCATCACATGTTTTGCGGTTACTAGGTGAACCCGTCTTGGTTGAACAAGATATTGACTTAAGGTGTTCACAACAAAACAAATGTATGGTCTAGAATTTGTTAAGTACATTAATGACCCAATGATCTGTCTATAATGAGTCACATCCACTAACTCTAATGAGTCATTAGCTAACAGCTTTAGGTTGGAGTCCATGGGTGTGGCCATGAATTTGCATTCCAACATATCAAATCTTTTCAAACTTTGCACTGCATACTTTCCCTGATTGAGAAATATTCCTTCATATTTCCAGACCTAGAAAATAAAGTATTAGACCAAGGTCTAAATTCTTCAGTGGATTTCTTCTTGCATTCTACAATTTGTTTCTCGTTCCTTGTCATAAATAGGTCATCCACATATAATAACAGGATGACAGGTTCATCTTCTACAACCTTGAGATAAAGGTTAGGATCGACTTTACTCTTGGCAAATCCCATGCTCGTCAGGAAACTATCTATTCTTCCATACCAAGCTCTAGGAGCTTGCTTCAAGCCATAGAGGGCCTTCTTCAACTTGCATACGTGAGTCCATCTGTCTTCAACTTCAAATCCTTATGACTATTCGATGTAAAAATCTTCCTCAATCATACCATTAAGGAAGGCTTGTCTTTACTTCATCATGGAAGAAAATACCATGATAGTTCTGAAGAAAGTATACCTTGCTTCTTGGAGTAAGTGACTCTTCAGAATTAATTCCCTCTTTTTGAGAGAAGCCACAAGTCTTTCCTTACTTCTATCAGTAGCATATTTTATATTACTGACCCATTTGGAAGATACCACATTCTTGCTTTCTGGTTTGAGTATTATATCCCAAACATCATTCTAGTATTATTTCATCATAACATCTTTCATGAGTTCATCTTGTTAGGTCATCAACATATCCTAGTCTTCTGCATTCAATCTTGAATGTTGGAACCCACTTTAATCTTGGTAAAGTCTCAATCCATTAGGAAGCTATCCATCATGTCGTACCATGTTGAACTCAGATATCTTCTGTAGTCACTCCCCCTGAAGTGGAGTATCATCTTCCCTCTTCATTCTGTATAGGTGGTTCTATGCTTGACATATACTTGTCGATAGAGTATGTCATACCATAGTCTATTCTTTCAAAGGAAACTCATGAACTTTGGTTTGTACACTTGTTCTTGTAGATCCATATGGAAGATACTACGTACTTCCCTTTATGTCTCGAAATCATATCATATACATCATTCCTCATGATCAACTGTTATTGTTTGATCATAGCTTCTTTCATAGCATTCTTTTCTTCATCTTGAGTTATCTCTCATACCCATGGTGGTATTCATCCTTCAAGGTGGATCTACCACTCTCTGAATCTCTTTCTTCCGTCATGGTGTCTCTGACCCTGGGAGCTTCATATTCATGTTCATTGGAGTGAATTTTGAATTATCATCACTTGTTCTTTAGAACAAGTCTCATCCTTCTTTTCTTGTAGGAGGTTGTACAGGACCTTTCCTACAATTCAAATGCACCAGTTACATGGTTAGAACTATAAAACATATGCATAACGACAAATTATTATGCATCATACAATTTTTTAGCCAATACAACATTCATCCATGTCTCATGTAAACTTTCTAGATGTCTTCCATCTTTACCATGACATCATTGAGATTGTGCACTAATCCAATATGTCAGCAAAGAGGTTTGATAAGTAGCAATGGAGAGTTGTATGGAACCATGATCTACTTACCCATCACAAGCATATTAGTAGTATACAATCATTAATGCAAAAAATCTATCATGCATAATACATCAACTAAATATAATCAAATGCATAACAAAACAATATCATGCAAAGACAATTGAATACTTATCTTTTATTCGTTTCGTGGGTAGACTCCTTCTTAATCCTTCTACTTCATCATCTTCTTCATTCATGACATCATCATTTTTTATCCAAATGATAAGATGGATAAGAGGTTCTTCAAGAATTGATTTCTTCACATTACTCATTGCTTGAGGGATCTTCTTTGAATGGTGAGATCTTGATCTTCAATTGCTCCCACCTTCTTCTTGTCTTCTTATGAGTCGAGATTCTTCTTCTTCCCAGAGTCTGTTGAAAGTAATTACTTCATTTTGGCACACATTCCTTGAATGAATGAATTCTATGATCCCGGAAGACCATTCACGGTGGCTATCACCACTTTTGTATTCTCCAATTCTTCTTCTACCGCTTCAAGATGTTTTGCATTCTGGATCTTCACATTCTTCAACTGTTTTCTCAAATCCATCTTCAAATTAATGTTCTTATCTTCAAATATCTTAATCAAGGAATCAAACATCTTCGGTGTATTTAGGGAAGACACTTGTGGTACAAGTCGATCTGTGATTGAATCAACAATGATCTTCTTGGCCTTGATCAAGTTCTTCTTGTGTAAGGCTTTGAGCCTCATCTCCTTCTGGAACTGGAACCTCTCTACTCATGAAGGTGTCCAATTCATTTTCTTCAGAGAGATCAAATGCTTCCATGCTTGGAATTTTTCAACTTCACCAAGCTTATCATCAAGCTGATGTGATATATCACTTTGAAATGAGAACCTCAAATGCAAATAACAAAGGATTAGATCTTACCGATTTGAGGTGTCCGTCCTGGTTTCAGAGCTGGTTGATCTAGGGTTTGCCACAGAAACCCTAATTTTCAAAACTTGGAATATTTCAGATCTGATTGGATATAAATATATATCTCTTCAAATGGAGCTGTCCAAAGTACTCCTTTTCTGAAAACAGTGGAGGGAAGCTCCCGGAACAGGAAGCCCTAGTTTTCCAATTTCTTCTACAGAAATGTCTGTCACTGTTTCTGTGATATCTCTGAAATTACTGCTTCTCTATGTCTAAAATTTCATAGTGAGGTAACCTCACATGTCCCTGATCCAAAAACATAGGTTTCATTAGAATTGGTTTCACCAATTGCGATTTATGATCATTTTCCCAAGGTTCCTTGTTACAGGACTATTCCGAACAGCGAAGTTGTACGGATTGACACATGTCACTGTTTCATATTATAAGTCTGTAGTTCATACCACAAGAATTAAATTCCATGCCATTTCTATAAAATATTTAGGAATTCCATTTGGACCTCTGTAGCCCAAGATATTGCAATTCTCCCCAGGTGTCATGTTTAGGGATGAATTCTGGAAGAGGCTGGAACCCTAACTTGGAGGGATCATATATACCAGCATATAGCGAATCTGAGGTTGAATTTTGGATATAGTGTAAATACTAGTTTTATATTCGGTCTTTGCAATTTTCATCTCCTTAACCTTTTCTAATCTCAAGATATAGATAATGTACCAAAACTTAGCAGTTTTAGTATTTAGGGTTTTTCTAGCTCGGGGTCAAACTAGGGTTTGACTTTCCCGGAGTTTCACCCAACCAAAAATATTGATCCAGGTCTCTAAACTTTGATTTTGATGAGGAGAGAAATTCTATGCTGGGATCACTCAAAAATTCTTCTTCTACAAGAAGCCCTAATTTCCCGCAGGGAAAACTGAAAATGCTCGGAATCGAATTCCGCTTCGACAGAAAGATGCGCCCTTCAATGGAGAGTCAGCCTAGCCTTCTTTTGCTGATCGATTGTGGAGAGAGAACCAAAAATTAAGAAGCCCTAGATTCTATAGCTGCACAATGCCTTCTTTCAGGGTGGCTCTGATACCATGTTAAATTTTTCATATGCTTAGCTAAGACATCAGTATTTCATTGCATTTTCATAACAAAGGCATATAAAAATGATCACTAAAAGATAGAAAAGCACAACCATACAAAAGAAACACAAAGATTTATCCTAGGAAAACCCTATAGGGAAAAAACCAGCAAAATATTCCTCAATATAGATGGCCCAAAAAGATAAAAGATAAAACCAGCAAGGAGATCAAAGCCTGATCCTCCTCCTTCTCCAGCTACTTCTCTTCTCCACTAATGTGCTACACAAGTGAGAATGTGTGCAAAAAATGAGGAGCACCACACCTCTATTTATATTCATCCGCTCAC
>LPNX010691765.1:156040-203890 GCA_001517045.1 Pseudotsuga menziesii | reverse complement strand
TATCAGGCTTGTGTTATTGAATCTGATGTGTGTGGCTTGCTGCTTTGATGGTTTAAGATTGATTTTGAGTGGAATTTCAAAATTTTGTTTAGTCTTTTTTATTGTTCATCTGCTTCTTGCTTGTTGGTTGTGCTTAAAGAAGGATTTCTTGTTTTATGAAAGCTAGGGTGCTCATTGAACTCTCTTTTCATTGCATATATTGAAAGAAGAACACTAGATTAGCTTCTAGATTTCATTTCTTTCTTGCATAGTAAACTTCTTTTTATTCCCTTCAAAAAATAAAAGTTTTTCTTGAGATTAGGACATCATATTTGAGCGTTGGATTTGGGTTTTCTAATTGGCTTCATAAGATTTCAAGACCTTTACGATCTTTCATCTCTCATGCATACAGGACTATCTCAATCAAAATAAAAATAAAAAAATGGTAGTTTTAAGTTAGATTTGCTTATGTTCTTAAGAAATTTGAAAAGTTAGAGTGCATTGGCATATAGGTGTGCTTGGTGTTGTTCTTTTAGGAAAAGAGATTCTCACCCTTCCCATTTGCTTTTAGAAAGAAGAATTTGGTATGTAGAAGTATTTTCTTGTCTTTGATTTGATGTTCAAGGCTGTTGATTGGAATGATTTTTGGTTTTCAAATGAAAAGAAAAACACTCTCTTCCCTCCCGTAAGTATGCATATTGAATGGTAAAGTGAATATTTGCACAAGCATATTGCATGGTTTTACTTTTCTGTCAGAACATCATGCATTCACCTAACCGTAATGTTAAAATCAACAGTTCTTGTAGGTTAAAGTTTACATAGTAACTTGAGTGATATGTTAGAGATGTGCTTGGGCTTCGTAAAACGTAGGAGCTGTTGTTATTTGTCAGCATTATATTCTGGGACTCGCGTGGTTCTTCCACATACCATCGGTATATTGAACGGCCTTTCAGATACCCTTGAGGTATATAGAAAGGTACTTCATGTACTCGATTGTATATAAGAAGGCCCCTTGTGTACGGTTAAGCATTAGACAACACTACTGCCGATTTGAGCTCCCATGTACCTTGAGTATATCGGGAGACCCCACTAGGGTACCTTACATATCTGATAAAATCCCTTTGGTCATCTTGTTTGGAGCTATACACCAAAAATAGCATTCGGGGAGATTACTACGGACGTACCCTCAAGGTATATCGTGAGTGGCACCGACTTGACAATCCTAGTGAGAGACCTGACTTTTGAAATCCTTCTCTCATTTTAAGTCTTCTTGTTTTGACGTATACTTTGAGTAGGGAAGTATTTTGGTGTGTTTTTTCTATATTTTCAAACCCTAGGTTAGATAGGAACTATACACACTGGCTGAGTTAAGACAGTCCGGGAGAGTACAGGGCTTGCCACCCGATTTTACTTCTGTTTTAGAAGAAAATCCAATGGAAGCCATCGACCAAGGAGCTGCTACCACCTCCCAAGTGGGAGACAATGTGGTGGTGGAAAGTGGAGTACCATATTCTTCACACTCTCCCCCCTTGGTCAAACAGCCTTCCCAGGAAGATTCATCGCTCCATCCTCCCATAGAAGGTCATGTTGATGATACCCATCCGGACTTTGGTCCTAATGCTCCCTTTTGGGAGACACCTATTGGACAAGTCATTGCCTCATTTGGCACTCATGTAAGTTCTCCTAAGAGTGAAGAAGAACGTAGTCAATACCGTACTGCTATCCTCTATGCACAGGAGGTAGAAAAGTAGATTGACAACCTATTAGGCTCTTCACCAATTCGTTCCACATTCCTTCATGTGGGATATCATTCACTAGACGATTCTATGAGACCCATTGAACCAATTATAGATTGTCCATTGACAACCCACAGCCCAGGTCAAATTTCCACCCATCTCACCTCTTATGTTATGTATGTTCTGAATCCCCCCAGGTATTTTGCATCTAGGGCCCAACCTTCAATTCTTGTTTCTTTAGTACCTTTGAATGTCGAGGGGAAACCCCCAACATGACCTACATTATGCGAGATCGGAGTTGTACCTAGTCAGGAGCAGACCTCTAACATAGAAACATCTGTAGTTTTTGTCCCTCCCACCCACACTAATGTGGTAAATCCCCCATTTATTTCAGGTCAGCCCTCGAGGGCACAACCTGTTCCCATTCAGTCTTCTATTGGTTATGGTTATCAAATACCTGTAGGTAATCATCCATATAATCCTACTGGAATTCCATTCCCTAGCAACACTTTTATGCCATGGGGGCAACCCATTTGGTCTTACATGCTAGCCATGGGAGGGATACCTATACATACGGCGGGAGGTGTAGGAGGACCACCTAATGGAGGTCCTCCCCCTGGGGGACCTAATGGTCCTAGAGGACCTGGAGGTCCTCCTCATGGTCCTGGTAGTCCTAGTGGTCCTAGGGAACCTGGTGGCTTTCCTCCTTATGGATTCAAAGGGTTTGGTGGCCCTCCACCTAGTGGTTCCAGTGGCTTTGGAGGTTTCCCACCTCCTGGAGGTTTCGGAGGGTCTGGTGGTTCGCCTCCTGGTGGTCCTGGTGGTCCTAGTGGTCCCAATGGTCCTAGCAGTCCTGGTGGCTTTGGTGGTCCTCCTCCTGGAGGCCCTGGTGGTCCTAGTGGTCCTAATTCCAGAAATCAACTCCCCATGGGTGGATTTTCCAGTAGTTCTTCCTCACCGCAACCTATTTATCAGTCTACCTATGGCTCTACTTGTAATTACATGCCATATCAATATTACCAGTATTTGCAACACAATAGACAGTTACCGTTCCTTGCAACTTTGGACTTGCCTGATTTGTCCAAGTTGATTAATGATCCCATTCAACACAATCCCTCGTGGCCTCCCATTCTAGTAAAGTTACATCAGATATTCCAAAATTCGATTGGAAGCAGGGTGAAGATCCACAGAACCATGTTATGACTTTTCATTTGTGGTGTTCCTCGAACTCCCTCGTGGATGATTCCGTTCGGTTACTACTCTTTCAGTGAACTTTGGCCGGTACAGTCTCGAAGTGGTATATTGAACTCCCACAACAATCGTTTGTGGATTTTGGCTCGTTGGCAACTATATTTCTCATGCACTTTTAGCTCCCTATTCGTTATGAAATAGACACTAATCTTTTAACTTCTCTACGACAGAACAACTCCACCCACATTTCTGACCATATTCATGAGTGGAGAAGGCAGAGAAGGCTTATTAAAGCCCCTATTTCGAATCAGTTGTTAGCTGATTGGTTCACTAAGTCCTTGTTTCCTCTTATTGCTCGAGATGTGGCCATGGGTGGTGCCATTACCAAAGAGTAGGATATTAGTCTGGATCAGTACCTAGACTTGGTTTATTCCCAATATGGGACTCTTTATGACCTGATTCTTCAAGCTCCTTGCCCCAATACTGACCCTGCCAAGCCATCAGCAGAAGTACCTGTTGACGAGATTGTTGGTTCAATCCAGTCCCTATCCACAGTGAAACCTACCAATCAAACCCAACCTGCTACTCCATCGACTCCCAAGGTTTCTGCCGAGGTCAATTCTATTCAAAGTACTCAAACCTTGGGTTATAAAAAGAAAGGTAAAAATCGAAATAAAAAACCTGGAAACTAGTAGGAGACCCCAAAATCAACCCATAATGACAACAACACAGCGAAAAGGAAGGCTAAATACCCTTGTCTATTAAGTGGTGGTGATCACTTCTCAAAGGAGTGTCCCCATTGGGAGGATATCTCCCAGTTTTTGAAGTCTAACCTCGCACCTGCAGTACTTACGAATCCTTTTCCCTCTCAACAATAACTGGTAGACCACATGTCGAACCAGGGTAACTCTAGTTTATCGGAGGAAATTTGTATGATGGTCTAAGATACCATCCATCTTTAAACTTGAAGCCAAAATTATGATAAACCAATAGATAAACAAGAAGATCAATCTTCTTCAGGGAAAGCTCCCTCCACTAGTTCTCTGGAATCTTTGTCTACTGTTCCCTTGTCCATCGAGAAGCCTACTCTCGACATGATTTTACACCCACCCAAGAGTACTCTTCGGAAGGCTATCTTTAATCCCAATGCCCGAGCTGCTCAATTCTATAATGTGGTTGAAGATCTCGCTTAGGAACCTATGCAATTTCTACCCTAGAAGTACTACAAAGTTGCCCTTCATAGCGCAAGAACTTGTTGACTTCATTAGGAGCTGTAGACCTGGATAACACTAACTTGATTCACTTCAATGTTGAGAACTATAAACCTATATTACTGCATAAACTTTCTTTTTATATCATTATGAAAGTAGTGGGAAAGAAATTCTTTAGAACAGTACTAGATGAAGGGGCTTCAACCTCAGTGTTATCTCTAACTTGTTGGAAAGCTCTTGGTTCTCTTGAGCTTGTTACATCACCTACGAACCTTAAAGCCTTTGATGGACGGGGTTTCCAAATCCATGTCCTCATATCAGCCCTCATAGTTGAGCTAGGGGGGAAACTACTTCCATCCAAGTAGAAGTGGTAGATTCCCCTTTGGATTATAACCTCCTTTTAGGAAGGAATTGGTTCTATGCCATGAATGCTTTTTCTTCAACAGTATTTTGAACGGTCCAATTCCCGCATCTCAGGAGAATTGTTACCGTTGACCAACTTGATTTCTATACGCCGGATGTTACTAGCTCCATATCTAATAACATCCCCATGTTAGGTTAGTCCCCTCCTCCTTACCATTCGATTGGGGTAGGTATGTTGAAGGATTCATCCCTTATGGGGATTTTTCCCTCTACTCCTCCTAGCACGGATACCGCGATAGTACATATGATCACCTCATTTGATATTGAGCCCGAGGGCACAAATGTTGTTGAGTCCACCTCGTTGAGCTTCCACAATGCTATGTATGACACCATTCAAACTTACTTCAATGATCACACTAATGACATTCATTTAGTGGCTTCAGATCCTTACCATTTACTGTACTGGTTAGAACCTTCTCTTCCGGTTCTAGACTATCTCTCTGAGACTTTTCCTTCCAATGAGTCCATTATAGAGATCATGAATACGGATGAGCCCATTTGGGAGGATCACCATCATAGATCCATGTTCCTCCCCAATACCAGTTCGTGTAGCCATGATTTTGCATCCTTTTTTCCTACTGATATTGTCAATGTTCCGTAAAGTCCCATATTGATGCAAGATCGAGATTCTAAAGGAAACCTTTGCAAAATTACTCAGATGAACCCAATTGACATATAAGCCAAGCCTGATTTTATTGAGCTTGTTCGTGTTGGGAAGAACTGCTCCACAGATGAATTTGAAGCATATAAGGCACTTTTTAAGGAATTATGTGATATTTTTTCCTAGTCCTATGAAGCGATGCTGGGGATCGACCCTTCCATTGTGGGCCATGAGATTAAAACTTATCCCACGGATAAAACTGTCAGGAAGAAACTTAGGCAAGTCCATCCTAGGAAGGCCACAACTATTAAAGCTGAGATTGAGAAACTTTTGAAAGCTGGTTTTATTTATCCTGTACCTTTGACGGAATGGGTATCGAACATTGTCCCTATCAATAAAAAGCAGGGCACCATTAGAGTCTGCATCGACTTTAGGGATCAAAATAAATATTGTCCCACCCCACACATCGATTAGATTATCGACAACTATGCTATAAGTGTCATCTTTTCATTCATGGATGGCTTCTCTGGCTACAATCAGATTGAGATATTTCCCGCTGATCAGCATAAGATGGCATTCATTTTCCGATGGGGAATGTTTTCCTCTAAGAAGTTACCTTTTGGCTTGAAAAATGCTGGATCCATGTTCCAACATGCAATGTCCTATGCATTTCACAACATTAAACATATTGTTGAACCATACCTTGACGACCTCCCTGCTCATTCACAATGACATGAGGACCATCCCGGTCATCTTAGAGACATATTCCTGAGATGTCCTCATTGTAATATATGACTCAATATGCATAAATGTGTTTTTTGCATTGAGACGAGACGTCTGCTTGGCTTTGTGGTATCCAAAGATGGCATCCAAATCAATCCTTTGAATATTTCCACCATCATTAATCTACCATCCCCAACCAACATCCTTGAACTCCAAAGTTTGTAGGGGAAGGTAAACTTTCTCTGCCATTTCATGTGTAATTTCACTAAGAAAACGCACGGTTATATGCATCTCCTCAAGAAGAACACTCCATTCTTTTGGGATGACCAGGGCCAATGGACCTTTGATAGTCTTAAGCACGCTCTGACTCATTCACCTATGATACACCCCCCAGATTATTCAAAGGATTTTCTATTGTATATTGCTGCCTCCGCTACTACCATAGCCATGGTTTTAGTGCAGGACAATCTCCACGGTCATGAGCATGTGATTTATTACACCAGTAAGAATCTTATTGATTCTAAAACCCATTATTCACATGTGGAGAAGCTAGCTTTGGCCATGGTCATTGCTGTGCAAAAATTTTGTCACTACATTTTGCTTCACACTACCACCGTATTGGCAGAACAAAACCCGATGTACTACATTCTAACTCGTCAAGTACTCAGGGGAAAGTACTCCTATTGGATCGTAATCCTTTAGGAGTTCGATCTCGAGCTTGCAAAGGCTACATTAAAGAAATCCTTGGTTTTTACCGAGCTTATATGTGACCTCCCCTATGCTACCATGGAAGCTGAGCCCAACGATTCATTTCTGGATGAATTCCTGTTCCTAATTAGCACTACTGATCCTTGGTATGGAGATTTGTTGATTTATCTCCAGACATAGCATTTTCAGTCGCATCTGTCTTGCGATGATCGTCGCCGCATCCATCACCACACAAAGTACTACCTTATCTTGAATGATACCTTGTATAGATGTGGGATTGACTCCATTCTCTGGCGATGCCTCACTCATGAGGAGGATGAACACATGCTAAATGATTGCCACTCCGGAGCATGTGGTGATCATTTATTTGGGATGGATAGAGCCCAGATAATCCTTTGCACTAGCTATTTTTTGCCTTCTATCTTCAAAGACTGTCATGAGGCTGTTAAGAAATGCCCACCATGCCAACATTTTTATCCCAAGAAGCACACCCATCCTGCTCCACTTAACCCCTTCATTGTCATTGGCCCTTTTACAAAATGGGGGATTCACTTCATGCATTGTAAGCCTACCTCAGCCAGGGGGCATGGTTACATCATCATAGCTGTGGATTATTTTACAAAATGGGATGAGGCTATGCCTACATATGCGGAAGCTGGTAAGACTGCTGCTCTCTTCTTGTTCAAACATATCATAGCTAGATTTGGAGTTCCGTAGTCCATCGCCACTGATCACGGATCCCATTTCTGTAATCAAATGATGGAGGAATTGAGTGCCAAACTAGGTTTTCACCATGAAAACTCTACGCTGTATTATCTCTAAGGTAATGGTCAGGTAGAGGCCATTAACAAGGTTTTGAAAAATATGCTTCGTCGGATGGTTGGAGATCATAAATCCATTTGTCATCTCGTTCTTTTTTTTGCTCTTTGGGATTATCAGACTTCCATGAAAACATCTACTGGTTTCACACCATTCTAGCTTGTCTATGGAATTGAAGCTGTCTTGCCGATCCAATGTCAGATTCCATCTTTAAAACTTGTCGTCGAACTTCTCCCAGACACTTCCATGGAGGAAGCAAGATTTTTGTACTTAAATAACCTTGATGAGACTCGTAGAGACGCTACCTTGGCTAATGAGGCACATAAGAAATGCGTCAAGGCGCAGTACCATAAATCCATCTAGCCTCATGTTTTCAATGAGGGTGACCTAGTTTTGACTTACGACCAGAGATATGACAAGCTAGGAAAGGGTAAGTTCGAGTCTATGTGGTGTGGACCTTTTGTTATTCCCAAGGTGTTAGAGAAAGGATCCTATGAGTTGGTAGATTATGATGGAATCCCTTTGGGGCAACCTCACAATGGGATGTACCTGTAAAGGTACTATGCTTGGGTCTTCTTGGATGGTATCTTGTACATATGTATATTGATTGACTTTCAGCGTGTTTTTCAATATTTTCAAGATGGTTTTGAGTTTTGGTGTCTGCATCTGTTTATACCATGTTTTGGTCATGCAGATGGCTTTCTACAGCTTCACTGTTGGTGCCTGCCACCACACCTTGAATCTAGCCTCGGCTGCTTGGGTTCTCTACTCCCCAGCTAAATATTTGGTTAGTTCAAGAGTGGTTTGCTTAGGTCCTGCTACTAATAACATCACCGAGTATGCAGTAGTCATCGGTCTTTTAACTGAAGCTTCCTCCCAGGATGTCCATGATCTATTAGTTTTGATGGACTCTCAACTTGTGGTTTGTCATTTAAACCATGTATACACCATTAGGAACCCATTGCTCCTCCACCTCTTCCAAAGGGTACGTTTGTTAGAAAGATCATTTGGAACCATTACATATAGGCATATCCCTAAGGAACATAATGTGGTTGCTGAGTCATTGGCTAATTACATCCTAGATTGGCATATTACCCATTCATGACATTAATCAAATGTGGTACAGTGTAAATAAACATTTAAATACACATAGAACTCATATAAAATGCATTTATCCATTTGAAACGTATAGACATCATGTAAAAGTATGTATATATATACACAAAAATTTTACAAAAAATAGGTCTCGAGACCTCATCTGAAGCACGCAGGCTTCCAGGAAAAATCATCATACAAAATCTTGAAGCTATCAGCTTTCAGTATACATGTCTCATCCACTAGTGGTGCTCATGATAGCACATCACTACTCAAGCCACCCTGCATAGTAGCCTACTTAATCGACCTAGTACTCCCATCGTTGATCTCTGATATCTAATCAGGATGTCATCTATGTCAGCATCTGGGATGTCCAGAGTCAACCTATCAAGGTTCTTTTCTAGCTCCCTAGTGATATCATCACCCTGTGGCACGAAGCGAGCTCTAACTTGCCTATCTAATGGAGATGCTCCTCCAGGCATTGCTGCTCCAACATCTACATGAAGACAAATAGGTCTCATCATTTATCATAAAAAACATAAAACATAAAAAACATAAAAACATTTTCCAACTTTAGGGTTTCTTGTTTCTTACCAATGTCACCCCACTACCCTCCAGGTGGGAGTGGTAGGTTAGGATCACCTGTAAAATCTATGCCTACATAGGCATATTCCTCAACCATGAGCATCCGATCCCACATCCATCTGAAGAATGCATCACCGAACTTCACTCTGCCCCTACCTGATCTTGTGTGAGCCATGACCTGGACCCACCTCAGCATGCGGGGGTCCCATGCTGTCAGACTCTAAAAAGTCACCTAGGGCCTCATCTGGGGGACTTTCTCAAAGAATAAACAAGCTAATATGGAACTAGAGCCAAACTGCTTCAGCTCTCCCTGCCGACATTTAGTCAGCTGATCCTTGAAGATTGGAAGCAATGCATCCACCCAGTTGAACACCATAGGTGCGATAGACTGAAGGGCATACAGCATATGTGCCCTGGAATCCTGATGTACACCTTGGCTCCTTGCCACCCTCTGCACAGTGAATAGAATGATCTGTAGAGCCCTGCCTGTCACTATCCTGATGGGGATTTTCTTCCCCGATGTACCTGTACCTGGTGCATAGTGTCGATCTATGAGCTCTCTCGTGGTAATGTCTCTGCCACGGCAACCTGTCAGTGAGATAGGGGCACCTTGTTTCGATAGGCCATTAAGGAAGTAGATGTCCTCTACCTCCACTGTAAGTATATCTGCCCCCACCTCGAAATACTACTATTATGGATTCCACATTCTCAGTATGTGTTCCAGTAGTCTCTCATGGGACACCATGCTTAGTGTTCGGAAGAAATTTAGAAGCCCATAGTTCCGGAGTGTGGCAATACAAACTAGATTCCTTTCAGCAGCTACATCCTCATCATCATGTGTTCTTTCCTTCCATATCACCATATTTTGGAAGCCTAGACCTGTCAAAAACAACAATGGTATAAATCAATATCATCCTTGAGTCATTACAAATAAAAAGAATGAGTAATTTTTTTCTATTTCATTAGTTTAACTTCTCCATGGTCAGAACCGCTTGTGCCCCATTGGAGATAGGTGATGGCAACACCTATCCACCATATTCTTGGTGTGATTCTTGGGTGGTACTGCCTATCCCGTAAGGGGTAGCCGCGGTGCCCGCAAATTGGATTTTAGGGCTTTCCAAATAGGCCTAAAACCCCACCAAATCCCAAAATAAAAGCTATGAAATGAAAGACAAGGGTCTTAGCTGTTACCTGCAACTAACAAGACTGAAAACGGATGGTGGTAACTCCTACTATCAGCTGTGGAAGATCTGGCTAAAAAATGCTCCAAGTGCTCTCTGCTAAAGGTAAATAGTGAAATGTTTGACTTTTTACTATTTACTTGCCTTATATAGACATTTTTGGGTCTGACTTAGTATAGTTTTGATATTACATAATGTTCTGGTCAAAATCTATTTGTCGTAATCCCTTAATGTTTGTTTTTGGATGCATTTAACACTTGTTTATGAGTCGTCTGCAGGTTGACTTTAGTAAAAGATTTGGAAAGTTTGTTTATGGCTTTCTCGTACTTTCATAAAATGGAAAATGTCATTGAGCATTTATTAGGACACTTTGTCATGCTCGTTAAAATCTAGTATCAAAGTTCCGAGTCTAGTTCAAGTTTCTTTCCACACATAAAATACGACATTGTGTAAAGAAACGTCATGGAGTCTTCTTTTCACATCTTCTTTTAGACTCCTTAAACATGAAAAGATAGTCGAGTCCATTTTCAAAGCTTTCCAGGCTCATAAAAAGTGACATTGTGTAAAGAAGCTTCATGGAGTTCTCTTTAAACCCTTTTCAGGCTCCCTAAATATGAAAATATTGTTGAACGATCTTGTCTTCTTCATGTTCATTAAAGTATTTGAAGAGTCGTCCGTCCAACGATAGGTTATCTCTTTCTCGGTTCAGACAGGACTATTTACGAGAAAGGAACGCTCCAGCCAATCATGACTGGAAGAGTTCTCTAAGGTATGATTTTATACTTTTTCGAGCCTTATATACTAAATCATATGAAAAAGGACCCCCATGGAGTCTTCTTTCGTATTCATTCAAACTCTCTAGAAATGAATGATACTGAGTTTTCTTTTAGTGGACTCATTAAATTAAACATTGAGAGACCTGTTTTGGGAACGAGCCCCTCCTCTCTCAAGTTCATAAAACATATGGGACTGGACTTGTCTTCTGACAAGATATAACGAGTGTTTGTTACCCTCTTTGAACTCGTAAAACCGAAAAGAGGCACTCATCGATCATGATGGGGAAAATGGGAAAGGGAATCATTTTGCAAATAATGGCAGTTTTGTATCATTACCTTTGAACATGGCACTTATCTGCACAATCATGTCATTCAATTGGGTATTCAGCTGATCTCCATGACAATCCACTTTCATGAGTCATGCCAATCCTTTGAGTCTTTCAAAAGAATGCATTGTCCACTGTCGCATTATGTATCTGTCCTGTTTAGTCATGCTGTCGAGTCATTTTGTCATGCCGCCCGATGTTCAAAGGGGATCTAAAGAAGTCTTACCTCTGCAGTATACACAGTATTTGTGTTAGTATCTTTGAGTCAGTCATATGGTTACTACATTCACATCATTCCAGAAATATGTTTCGAGTTTCGTGTCATCGATGTTGGACTCATCATGGCCCTCCTTCGACAAGACTATTCCTATTGACATCAGCTCATCATCCAGAAAATAGTCTTAGAAACAATATTTAGTACCTTAAGATCTGTATGCCTTAATGACAGATTCTATTGCTCTCGACATAGGTTCAAATCATTTACCTTTGATCAATAGAATCAACTGGGTGTTCGACATCAGGACATCTATTCGCACTTAGTAGATTGTACTAGAGTACCTTGGGAATCATTGACATTAATGGTGATCTCCCTCGTACTTGTTAACAGTTCACATCATTGGCTGGTAATCAAGTGGTTTCTACCATGTTCGACTTCAGATCATTGTAATCACATGGATAGAATCATACTTTGTGGAAGATGAGATGAAGACCCTGGGTATTTGTTTAAAAGCGCTCATTGCTTTTTCCCCAGGTTGCGATGGATTTTTGTATATCTAGCATGGATCCACATTTGTATGGTCGTGGCTATGCTCAAATTTGTATCTGTATGGCATATATCTACGTTGTATGTCTGGTATCTATGTCCAAGTTTGAGTCCTCTATCACATGGATCTATGTTGTATTCTAGTAGCCATGCTTGTTTATTCCACTCATGGATCTGCCTTGTATTGGTGTGCAGCTATGAATTTGGTTACTTGTGTTTATGAGTCAACATACTAATGTACTACAGATTCCTACTTGATGACATGCTTCGATCGAGCCAACATTTTCATCTCCTCACAACGACTTGTTCTCAAAGCTCTCGTTTATCGTATCACTCTAAGACTCATGCTTTGGGGGGCATTTTGTTATACCAAAATCCTGTCACCATCATGTGATAAGACCTTTGATATACCTAGTTGTCCTAAATCCCAGCTTCTGGAGTGAAGACTAAATGGTTTATTATGAGTCTATCATACAAATTCCCAGCACCACTCATGTCCCTTTGTCTAGGAGCGGTACCCCTGCTCGCACCGCTTTTCATCGGTTGTCCACAAGCGGTGCTACCGCCCATTTCTCTTGGTCCATAGGTGGTTATTACTAGAACCACTCTGTCATAGAAGGAGAAGAATGGTACTCTAGGTAAAAAGGGAAAAAGAGAAGCTTCTCGAGGCTTATAAATGATAAGCCTTGAGATATCCCTTTTCCCTACTGTTGTGGGTTGGTTGAGCTCGAGATCCCTCATCCTAGGATCTTAGAGGCCACCTCACCCACTAATTTCTCAACCATCTCTATCCATTAAATCCTATAAATATGAGCTCATAGCCATGGTTGAGGAGAGAACATTGGAGGTATTGTTATGTTGTTGTACTGATTCTTGGTCCAATATCATTTGGAGAGAGCATAGTGAGCTAGAGTTGGAGCTTTTGGGGATGAAGAGCTGGTTTCATGGAGATGCATGTCAACACTAAGGCTTGGTTGTAAACTTCTTCATATTTCTAATGCAAGTTGATTTTCTGTCCCATATATATTGTTGATGTTTGATTTTAGATATATATTGCTAGATTCCTTAGTCACTAGCATAGATTAGTAGATCATATTCTGGTAGCTTTGATTCGTTTCATGTTGAAATCTTTTACAGGTACATAGGTGAACTATAAAAGCCTTGTATTCAAGGTATCTACAGCGTCTAGGGAGAGTTATCAACCTCTATGATCTATTTGTTTTTTATCTGAACCATTCAGACCAGCAAAACATCTTGCTGTTTGCAGTAGGTGAAATATTCTGATCAACAGGATTTCAATCTGCCAAAAGTTGTAGAGACCACCAGGATCAATAATCGTGAAGAGAGAGCAATCTTGATCGGTGGATCAGAAAAATTCTGTGATCGAGAGTTGCACACTTGATCAAGGGAGGAAGAGTTGGTGGAATGTTGAAACTCTCAAGTGTGGACAGTCCTGATGAAGGTAATTTGGAGATCGATGGTGGAGGTCGATTTTACCAAATTAAGCTACACATACTGGTAGTATGGAAACTTTGAGACAAAGACCTTGCATATCAGTGGCTCATATCGCAAAGAGAAAGGATCTATGATGCATATTGTATGATGAAGCATAGAGATTATGTGGTATAGAAAATTATAAACAGGTCTATGTGGATTTGAAAATGTTTTTCTTTTCTAGAGCCTCGAGACTGACGAACACCTCGACTGCATACAGAGTGCCAGCGTAGATAGATTGAAACACTTTGCTAAGGAAACAAGGTAGGAAGCACGATACTCCCTCAGTGCTGTTGAAAATCGAAAAGGTAGGAAAAATAGAAGCGGTAGATGTAGGGGATAACGCAGAATCAGGGGTTACAGGTCAGAGGGAAGGAGAAAGTCTTGTCGATGAAAATGCCAAGATCTTTGATACCATTCTATAGGGTGAAACAATTGAAACTACTAAGGGTAAATTGGAAGTCCTTAAGGACCACGATAGCGATACTTGTGGTGTTTTTAAATCCTTTTTCCATTTTTTCTCTGTTAACCAGACCCCCCATTTCCCCAAGTTTATTGAGTGGTGTGCATATAATTTTAACACCATTGAAAGGGTCATCATGAATAGGTCCAAGTCCAAAATCCTCTACTCTATTCAGGCTCCTATCATCCGTAAAACCCTTCATGTCCCAGATGAATTTGTCCACATATCCCAAAAATACTGAGAAGTGAGTATCGTACATTTCTTTCGAGATTCTACTGTCAAAAATAGAGATGCTTTCATGAAGTCTTGTTCAAAATATAATGCTGAAGTTATCAGTCTATATTTCCCCATTGACCTAAATCAATTTAACAAAGAAACCTAGTGGTGCGTAACCATAGCCAGTCAGTTTCTAGGTCTAGATACTAATGTTTATATCACAAATTAATTGTTAAGTCTATTGTTTGTTTTGAGTACCTGTCCTATCGAACCTAAACTTCCAGGACAATCCTTTCAGTCATGTTGTCTTAAATTTGATGAATTTCTAGCTAAGAACATTCATTCTAAGTTAGCTAATTTCCACGATACCAAAGTGGTAAGATTCCAATCTTTTTGTTGAGAATGTTCTTATCTTATAATGAAAATGATTTATAGGTGCCTGAGCTAGAGACCACAGATGACATGAATAAGGACTACTATGAATTCATGAACTCTTAGATGGTAGAAATATATAACCTTTTCTTCCAAGAAAGGTTGCCCATGGTATTACCTGAGATGAGGAAAATACTGCAGCTATCTCCTAGTAAGATGATAGGAGACCGGTTCCTGGAAGAATTTGAAACAATCATGATTCTATAAGGTTTTTTGCATAAGTCTTATGTCCTGCTAGCCTTTCTGACTGCCTGGGTTTTCTCCTTAGAATTAATTAGGGAAAGAATCATTGTTGAAGAAGAACACTTTTTGAACTCTAAGAAGGGCTCAATCATTACTTTCCCCTAGAAGGTAGGGCCATACACGGTCAAGAGCAGGGCCGCCCTTCCACTGGTTGGTAACTTACTCAAAGGCATGGGATTCTCTCTGGAAAAGGCTATAAGCTATGACCCACATAAAGTAATTTCCAAAAGGATAAATCTCACAAGAGTAATCCTTTTGAGCATACTAAAATAATTGGGATTAAATAAGCGGCCAATTGGGTTGATTCCCCTAACTCTACCATAATGGATATCAGCATAGGACGATACTCTGTCTCACCCCTACCATGGGACAATTATCCCCAAATGGAATTGTCCAAAGTAGTTGCAATGGCTAGGAATGTTTCATCGTTGGTCAATTATTCAGGATTTTCAATGAAAAGAGGACCTTCGAAACCCATGGAGACTGATGAGGTAGATACTTCCAGCATGTCCAAAAAGCATAAAGTTGAACAAGAACTGTAGTTGGTATAGGTTAAGAGAAGCAATATGAAGGGACAAATGAAGAATAAAAATGTGAAATATAAACAGAAGCAAGAAGAGCCTGAAACAACCAAGTTAAGATCTAGGAGTATGT
This sequence comes from Pseudotsuga menziesii, assembly GCA_001517045.1. NCBI lineage: Eukaryota > Viridiplantae > Streptophyta > Pinopsida > Pinales > Pinaceae > Pseudotsuga > Pseudotsuga menziesii. The sequence continues at coordinate 188,271 of LPNX010691765.1, read as the reverse complement.
GTTTGATGGACATACTCCAAACAGGCATGCCTCTAAAGAAGACTGGATAAAATATTATAGAGAAAGGGCTAATAGAACTTTTAATGAGACAACAAAGATGTATGATGAAGTTGTATAGTTTCCCTACCCAAACGTGGCATTGAATACTGTGAGGGATCATGCTACAGACACCCTCAGCCTAGCCTTGACAGTAGGAAACACAGTATTAGAGGTTAAGGTGAACCTCAAAAAGGTTCCCACTAATGATATAATACACCTTAACAGAGAGACTAGTGACATATTTAATACTAGATTTCTAAAGGCCACATTACAAATGTCCAAGCTAGAGTCAAACAAAGAAAAAACTCTATATCTCTTGAGGAAGGTAAGACTTGAAAACAAGGCCCTTAAGGTCCAAATTAACAATTTGCAAAATGAATCAGTATAGATAGATGGACAGGCAGATAAGAGAGCCTTAGCTTAAAGATTACTAGATGAGAAAGAAAAAGAGATCTATGTACTTAAAAAGAAATTGAAAATCCCTTCCACCCAGCTCATTCAGACAGTTGAGTTGGATGAATTTGATAAAGAGATAGAAACATTAAACACTGAGCTTACAGATTGCAAGGCCAAGATGTTGAAGCTCAAGGAGAAATAAAAGAAATGGGAAGTGGATGCCAAGCTTCTGAAGGAGAGTGAAAAAGAATTAAAGGCTAAGATGGAAACAAAGGAAAGAGAGCTTCAAGAAAAATTCACAGAGGCTTCAATTCAATCAATAGATGTAGCTGGAGAGGTAGATACCAATTCTCTTTCTAAAGCAATGTCCCAAATAGGCTTGAAAGATGTCGATATTACAAAGTTGAAACAACAGATCAAGGAGTTAAAGGAGGAAAAAGAAAAAGAGGAACAAGGGAAGAAAGAGGTAGATAAGAAATGTCAAGAATTGACACAACAAAATGCCAAATTAAGCAAGCAGGTGGTCGATAATATGGCCTTGCAGGGTGCCAGACATTTTATTTCGGACAAAACCATTGCAGAAGCCAACAAGTTTAGACCTTATTTAGATTTCATCTCAAGTTAGGATAATGCTTTGATAGATGCCAATAAAAAAGTTTCGACAGTATAGGGAGAAGTGAATAAAATACCAGCAAAGGTGGCTAAAAATGTTGTTGAATTTCTAAGCTCCTGGTCAGATGATCTAGTCAGCAAGTATGGTATCCAAAAGAAATTTTCCATTATTTCTAGGGCTAGAAAAGTGATTGCTAAACATAGGATGGTGGACACTATAATGGCCAAGATTGACATTATAGACCACACAGGAAATGAGGTGATTAAGTTGTTTAAGACACTAGTAGATAGAGGGGTCCCTTTCTTCTAGGAAGAAAAGGGACCATTATTGTCTCAGAAGGATTATTTGGAGCAATTTGTTAGTTGCAGATCAAACAACAGCAAGTTTCAAGACATGCATCAATCCTTGTCAGACACGATAGTCTTTGATAAATTGGTCGGGGAATTTGAATTACTGTTTGATTTTAAGCCACTTGTGCTACAGTACCTGACGTCTCATACACAAAAACTATGGATATCAAAGTACAAGTGCATGAAATGGTTGTTGTGACCTTCCCTACTCCTAATCAATGGAGGTCAATTCAACAATATGGGTCAAACAATTCTAGGACGCAACCATAAAGAAAGCCTTGGATGACAATGCAAGAGTTCTTCTCCAAGGAATGCTCATTTGAAAAGTCACCTCTTCCATACTTTGTACAATTGTCACCAGCTAGAAAATACAAAAAATCTTTTTATGCATATTTTCCTCCAACAATCCGCAAGTTATTTTTCTGTTTATGTAAATCGTGGTAGATATGCCATGTTCACATTTGTTAGAAGAGGTTCTTCGGTTTGTAACAAATTTTGTTTCGAATGTCGGTTTTTGAGGTCCAAAACACTATAAATGTACCTCCTGAGGAAATAAAAAGGGTTGGAACCAATGTAATTTTTGCGTTGTATGCTTTCAAGAGATTTCTAATAAAGTTGCACAACTGAAGTTGGTGTTTTCACAGGGATTCATGTGTTGTTTCATGTTACAGTTTGTTACTTTATTTCTCATGTGAACGTTTTCTAGTTTATCTCCTCCATTATGTTTTCTTTCATGTCTGAAACAAGTCTATAACAATTTGGAATTCATACATACTCTGCTTTGTCCATTGTTTTAGATATCCAATGAAGCTTTCTGCTAAAGTTAATACAAATTTCATTCTTTAATGCCCTATGTTAATGGTTTGTTCTTGTTCTACTTTTTCCACCGGACAATTATAATTTGACTGTGACCGAATAGCTATCTTTCCTTTGTGTTAGAATCACCTCTGTAATTTCTTTTATCTCCATTTCACACCTTGACTCTATTGACCAATGGTCCTATGTTTTGTTTCAAACAATCTTACAAACAATTTATATTTTCACTTGTGCATATCTGGCATTGTTGATATTTGGTGAGAGATCCCTCTCTGAAGAGCAGAAATCCAGTTCTCTCTTCAAAAGTGGTTCTGTTGTTAAATGGGAATGATCCTTCAAAATCTTTGGTTAATTTCCAGTGATAACAAATTGGTGTCGTTTCCAGGGATGAGGTTGAAGATCATCACGGGGAGAACGAAAAGGATTGCAAAGTTTCAAGAAAGAGATGTCTATGGTCAAACATAAGTTTCTGCATTCACAAGAAGCTTGTAAATTTTCCGCGGGGACTTCAAAATCATTTTGAGAAGCATTACATGAGACATCCTATATTTTAGGAGAGTAGATACGAGAGGTAATCCTAATATTGAAACCTTGCAAACTGTGGAAAATCCAGAAAGAATACTTAGGAATAGAAATAAAAAAACGTGAATATTTTGTTCTTTGATACATCATCATCTCAAGATTTGGATAACATAACGGAATATGAATGTGCAACTAGTTTTGAAATATTAATGACCAAATCAAAGTCTGAGTCTGACCTAAAAAAAGTTGAGATTAGCCCTAGTAGATTGGAATCCTATCTTCTTGACTCTTTGTGGCAAGACCTTGAGACCTCAGTGAAATCTAAAAATATAGTCCCTATTTTTTAGAACGTATAGTTTCCCAACCCCCCACTTGCTCCTAATCAACCTACACCAATGGCAACTGCCAAGTTTCCTCCATTGGCCCTACTTGTCATTCTGCACGACCTTCCCTTAAACTATGCCCAAAGAATTTCACTATATGACAGGGAGGAGAATGTTTCTACAAAGTACCATGTAGGTAAGTTTGATGATTTCATAGATTTAGAGGAAGTGGATCATGAGGATTTCAAGATGAGGCTGTTTGCACAGAGTTTGTCTAGGAAGCCAAGAAATGTACAAATATTTACCACCTAGGTCTATTCCTAATTTTGTCAGTTTCCAAACTACATTTATGGAAAGATGGGAGGATAAGTAGAGCCCATTACAAGTCTTGTCCCTGCACAACAATCTCAATAAGGGGGGTTTTGAGTAAGTCCATAAATTTTCTAGAATATTTATGAGAGCCTATAATTTGATACCTACTAACATTAAGCCCTCACCCGGTGCTTCTAAGCTTCATTATCCCGAAGCCTTTGATAATGATTTTGTATTATTGTTGAGAGAAATAAAATCAGCTGCTCTCCGTGCCATGTTTACAGATTCCCTATAATTAAAGGCCAATATGATGGCATGTGGGAAGATAAAACAAAGATCATATGTTGACAGGAGGAAAGGTAGAGAAGAAATACACCCCACATCTTCTGCTTCTTCATATAGTGATATAAAATTTGAAATGATGCTTAAAACAATAGAAAATTTAATGGACCAACTAACTGTGGAAGCTAAGATAGTAAATAAAAATAGAATGAACCTCAGATCCGAAATACAAATTTTAGAAGGTCAATCCCTCCCCCATTCCAACAGAATAGACCAAGACACATGAGGAATCCAATGAACCCAGAGGAACAGTTGATAAGACCACCATTCCTTGAAAATTATTGGATGATAATGATGGTGCAAAGCCTATCTAAGACCATATTCATCATTTTGGTGATTTAGATTCTGAAATCTATTTGACCGAAGAGGAACACAACATGTTTGCACCAGAAGATGACAAGAATTTAAAAGGGGAGTTGGAACAATACCATAAGGGGTATATGCATTCCATAGATGATGTTAGAAAAATCAAATTGATGGGTAGATATGTTGTTATAGATAAAGGAGGTTTAAATACAAATCAGCCTTCAAGCAATCAGGCCAACACAAAAAAATAAATGAAAAACAAAAAGAACCGGTTGTATATAAAGAAATTGGAAATGGGACTGAGAAAGTAAAAGAACCAAAACAAACAACACCTGTGGAGCTAGATAAACTTTCTTCCATGTTTAATTTACAAAGTGATATTGCTAAGTTGAATATTTAAATTTATTTTAATGAACTGCTAAGAAATCAGGAGTATAGAGACACTATAACAAAGATGACCAAAAATCAGGGAGAAGCTCACCTAGATATTTTAGAAATGACAGAAGTCAATCCTACTATTATCTTGCGATCTAAAATTGATAGTGTTGATAGTGAAGATGAGGAAGTACCACCCTTTTACATGAGTTTAAATGTGCATGACATGGTATTGCACAATGCTATGTTAGATTTAGGTGTTTAACATAATTTGATGCTATACGGGGTGATGAAAAGTCTAGGGCTTGAGATTACCAGGACTTATAAAGATCTGTATTGTTTTGATTCTTAAAGAGTTAAATGTCTAGGTTTGATAAAAGACATGGTAGTATCCTTGAATAAGTTACCATCTAAAACTATGGTCATGGATGTTGTCGTGGTCGATATTCCTCCCAAGTTTGGTATTTTTTTGTCAAGTTCTTGGACTTCCAAGCTAAAGGGGAGCTTACAAATGGATATGTCTTATGTAACAATTCATGTTCGTAATGAAAACAAGAGACTGCATAGAGAGAAAATATTACCTTATGTTGTAAGCATTCAGGCTCAGCCTGAAATTCATCATGTTTATGCTGTTGATACAGACTTAGGGTCGTCTATTTTCTTCAATGATATATTGCCTTGTAACTCAAAACTTATTGTTCTAGGTAAATGTAAAAGGGATAAAAAAGAGACAAGTGAACATGAAGCTTTGGAAAGAAAACAGAAAGGTGAAGGACTGTGGAAGATGTATTTTGATGGCTCTGTGTATACATAATTTCTCCCATTAGAGATACTAAAGCTTATTCTTACAAGTTGGTATTTGAATGTACTAATAATGTACCAGAATATGAGGCTTTGTTGTTGGGTTTGCATGCCTTGAAGGATTTGGGAGCTAAAAGGGTCCAAACCTTTGGAGATTCAGAACTTGTGGTCAATCAAGTGAATGACAACTACAAGAATAGGAATCCTAGAATGAGAGCTTACCGAAATGAAGTATGGGATATGTTTGGGAATTATTTTACCTAACACATCATCCAAGTGATTCCTAGATGTGAGAATACTGTGGTGGATTCTCTGGAAACCGCTACTGGGAAATTTGAAACTCCTATTGCAGGTAAGAGAAAATACAAAGTGTAAATTGTGAATAAGCCCTCCATACTTGAAAACACCAAATACTAGCATGTTTTTGAAGATAATATGTAGATCAAAAGGGTTTTGGAACTGTCTAGTGAATTTGTGAATACCCGCATAGATGAAGAAAATGTCGACTCTGAGAATGTCCTACATGTTGATGGAGATAAAGAAGAGATTGTTGGAACAAAGAAGTTGAAAGGCTCTTTGGGGGGGAAATATATAGTCCAATTGAAGATTAATCACATCCCTAGAGGTATGATTCCCCTAGAGTCACTTTTTGACCAAAACGATGTTTCCATAGATCCTAAGGTCAAACTTGCTGAAAATGTTGTGGAAGATAAAAACATTGGCACCAAAGATGATGCGAAAATTGTAAGGTTATCCAAGAAATTACATGCCAAAGAAAAAGATGAATATGTGAACTTAATGAAGAAATACATAGATGTTTTTGCATGGAGTTACGATGACCTCAAATAGTATGGCACTTCCATTATACAACACATGATTCCAATCAAGCCTGGAGAGAAACCATATAGGTAGAAACTCAGAAGAAACAATCGAAATCTAGTGCCTATAATTGAAAGGGAGATTAAAAAGTTGTTTAATTCAAAAATAATTGTAACCCTGAGGTTTTCAAAATGGGTTTCCAATTTGGTTTCAGTTAGGAAGAAGATGGAGAGATAAGACTGTGTGTGGATTTCAAAAAATTGAATAAAGTCTCTTTGAAGGACAATTACCCTTTACCAAAGATGGACTAGATCCTGCAAAGGGTGGTGGGCTTAGAGAGAATATCTACTATGGATGGGTTTTCAGGTTACAACCAGGTAAAATTGTTACCTGAATACCAGGAGAAAACTACTTTCACTACGCCATGGGGTACCTTCATGTATCCAAAGATGCCATTCATATTATTGAACTTTGGAGCCACTTTCCAGTGTGCTATGGATATTGCTTTGGCGGCCGAAATGTACAAGTTTTTGGTGATTTACATGGATGATATTACTATATATTCCAGGTCTGACAAGGATCATATCAAACATTTGGAAATGGTTTTTATTAAATGTAGAAAGTATGGAATTTCCTTGAATCTGAGAAAGTCTAATTTTGCTCTAGAAGAAGGTAAACTGTTGGGGCATATTATTTCCATGGAAGGCATAAGGATTGATCCAGATAGGGTGAATGGCATATTAAAGGTGGAAGAGCCAAGGAGTAATAAGGAAATACAATCTTTCATTGGACAAGTAAATTTCTTGAGAATATTCATTCCTAGTTTTGCTGAAATCTTGATGAACATTACTAGTATGCTGAGAAAGGATCATGAAATAAAATGGATAGTGGAAGCCAAGAAATATTTTAAGGATATAAAACAAGCCATTTCAGAAACCCCTGTGCTGGTAAGTATGGATTTTGAGAAATACTTTTTAGTATTCTCATATGCTTCAGAGCATACTGTGGCATCAGTCTTGTTATAGAAAAATGATCAAGGTGAAGAAAATCCTATAGCATTTTTCAGCAAGATATTAAGAGATGGAGAATTAAAATATGATACAATGGAAAAACAAGCTTATGCTTTGGTTAAGGCCTTGAAGGATTTCAGAATTTATATTCTCCATTCACATATAATTGCATATGTCCCCGGTAGCATGGTGAAGAGTATTCTTACATAGATAGATTCGGAGGGGAGAAGAACTAAATGGATTGCAGTGCTTCTGGAGTATGACATAGAAATTAAGCCAGCAGAATTGATTAAAGGGAAAGGATTGGTTAAAATGATGAAGGATTCCCATTGTGACTCTCTACAGCTAAATTTTTTAGCTAGCTAGTCAAACCAGCCAAATACATAAGTGCAGGTGGGTCCTGATTTTCTTGTCTCTCCTTAGTATGCTGATATTGTTTATGTAGAATTTACAACCTCCTGCAGGGTAAAGAAAAACAAGGGCGAGGTCTGTGAAGCTGAAGGCTGTGAAATTTTGTATCATAGATCAATATCTTTATTGGAAGGACCCTAGTGGAATACTGCTAAACTGTCTTCTAGAGAATGAAGCTCAACAGATAGAAAAATATTTCCATGAGGGAGATTGTGGGGGCACCATTCCTGGTAGGTAACAACAAATAAAATTATGAGAGCATGATTTTATTGGCCTTCGTTGTTTTTAGATGTGTATAAAGAAACCACCAAATGCAATTAGTGCCATATTTTTTAAGGAAAAGGGAAGGTGGTTCCACTCCCCCTCAACCCTATATCAGTAGAAGCACATTTCTAGCAATGAGTTTGGATTTTATTGGGGAGATAAATCCCAACTCCTCAGGAGAGCATAAGTGGATTTTAATAGCTACTGGTTAATTTACAAAGTGGATTGAACCGATGCCCACTAGGAGAGCTACAGAAGAAGTGATCATGGATTTCCTGGAAAATAATATTTTGGAAAGATTTGGTTGTCCTAAAATAATTGTGACAGATAATGCACCTGATTTTAAGTCAAAAGAATGATTAATTTCTGCAACAAGTATCACATAGGCCTAAGTCATTATGCTGCTTATTATCCACAGGGTAACGAACTGGTAGAATCCTCTAACAAGAGTCTGGTGAGGATTATTAATAAGTTGTTGGAGTACAACAAAAGATCCTAGCATATGAAGTTTAAATATGCCTTGTGGGCTGACAAGATCAACATAAAGAGGGCTATTGGTATGTCACCATTTCAATTGGTGTATGGAGCTGAGGTAATTTTTCCTACATCGCTAGGAGTCCCAGTTATAAAATTGTTGTAAGACTAGCAAGATGAACCTAATCCCATGCAAAGAAGGATCAACCCGATTATTGATCTGAATGAACTGAGGGGTAAGTCCTATGATAAGGTATAGATACATCAGGAGAAGATGAAGAATACCTTTGACAGAAGAATAAAGGTGGATTTTTTTTAGGTTGACAACCTGGTGTTTAAATGGGATACCCTGCATGAAGACAAAGGCAAACATGGAAAATTTGATCACTTGTGGGTAGGACCATACCTCATTGCAGCACTAAGGGGTAACAATGCTTTCATTCTGCAGTATCAAGATGGGTCATAGTATGAAGGAGGAGCAGTGAATGGGAGATTTTTGAAGTATTAGCCGGAGTAAGGGGATAGAGTTCCATGTATTATAGTGTAAATATTTTTACTTTTTTAGTCAATACAGATGGTGAATCAGAAGATTTGAAGCCCGTAGAGAAGGCCATAAGATCAAAAGAGGTGACCATGTTTCAATTCTATTTTCTTTCAGAAAAATAAAGTAAAATAAAAACAAGGTCATAAATGGATTTGGAAACTGGTATATGGGGTTCTTTGCTACCTCACTAGGAGGATATCATCCCTTGTGGAGCCAATTGTTAGCATCATGTTTAGAAATTTGGATTATAGAAGGTTTTGGGGGGAAGAGACGTTATCGAGAAATATTGGAAAGGAACCTTTAGAGTTAACAGAGGTGCTGAAGGAATTTGTTGCAGAGCATTCTATCGTCGGAACAAGCAGTAGCAGGAATGAGGTAAAGAACAACGTGAATTGATCACTCTGATTCATAATGATAAAGATCAACATTGAAAGGGAATTTCATGAGTCAGAGATGCTAGGAAAAACATGGTCATTGGATTTGCAAAGTGCGTTAAATGGGAACCATAATGGAAGGTTGAGATTAAATTAAGGATAGATCAACGGCGTCAGAGCATTTTTCCTAGTGGACATGCTCGTCCACAAAAGCTTTTCCAAATTGCAAAATATGTTAAAGGGAGAGATAATCGAAGGGCTAAGATGAAAGGAAAGATAGATCTATGATCATGGTAAATTTCATGATCTGAACTAACACAGAAGGGGTCAGGATTTTAATCCATGAAAAGTTGTAGAGCCCACCAAGATCGACGATCATGAAGAGAGAACGATCTTGATCGACGGATAAGAAACATTCCGCGATTGGGAGTGTTAAGCCAAAAAATCTCTCGCTCCACTCTACATGGCCTACACCACCTAAGGACACCCATTCAAGACCCTCCATTAGACCCCCACACCCTCAAAATGGATTAAGGATGAAGAAAAGGGCTTAAAACCCCCAAAAAGGAGCCTAAATAACTCTCATAGGGGCTAAAGCCTCCAAAAAGGGGCTAAAACCCCTTAAAGGAGCCTAAAACCATAAAAGGAGCTAAAGTTAGGGTAGAAGGGGATAAAAGGCCAAAAAAAGGGGCTAAATCCTAGACCAAGGGCTTAAAACCCTAAACCCCCTGAAAAAAGCTATAAAAGGAGGGTGGGGGGTCACTCTCAAAACACACCTCTCTTGCATACTGTTATGTTGCCTATGGATGCCTTGAGACACCTTGGCCTCTCAAGCCACCCACATCCCTCTCCCTTCCACTCACCTTTCCCATTGAGCCATAGCTCCTCTCCCATTGCTAAGTGAGATAGGGAAGTGCTTCCTTCCAGCGAGGGCATGGTGGGCCATTTCACCAAAGAAGGTATAATCTTGTTTTGTTTATGCATTTTGTTTAATAGTTTAGTTGTTTTCTGACCCATGTCTCTTTGTAGGTTTGTTTATTAATATGTTTTTCAGGTTTGTTTTTGCTTAATAGTTGTTTGCAGGTTGCCAAGGGAAAGCCCTAACAGTGTTTGCAAAGGGGCTCATGGCCACTATTTTCTTTCTGTCTTTGCTTTCTGTTTATTCTGATTTCTTTCTACATTTTCAACACACAAGAACCTACCCTTATATCCTATAGATAGAAGGGAGACATTCCTTCCCCTGTAGCAAGGATAAATCCCTGCTATAGAACTGGCGACCATACCAGGTCGATCCCACAGGATCCCTGGGTTAGTTTTCAAAGTTTTAGTTTCTTGTTCAGTTTTTTTCCCTAGGTTAATTTTTCTATTAAATGTAGCTTAGATTTCTATTCATTTACATTTTTAGTTATTTTTGAGCCTCCTCAAGTCCAATCGAATCCCAGTTGGCAACAGTACCAGTTACTGTTTTCCATTCTATGATTTGCAAATCACTCAACTGTGCAAAAACGATCGAACCGAATTTCTAAAAATTCACCTGTGTTCAGGCTCGTTTTTTGCTCAAATAGTTGAGCCATTTGCGAATTTTCCTACCATTTGGGTAAAAGGTCATGTTTCCGAAGTCAGGTTTCAACCGTTTGATGTAATTCCTCACGGTTTGATCAAAATCCACTTCGCAAAAATAGGACCTTCACAGGTGTGTGACCCATTTTTGGGCTTCACTGTTTTCTTTTATAGGGACTGTCAGTGTGGGTCAGCCACCTATATCCAGCATTATAGTTCAATTTCAGTTTCTGTTACAATTTACTACAATTTCCTGTACAAACAATGTGTGAATTACAAACAAATTTTAATGGCTTAATGAATGTAACTTAACTCAAATCGACAATAAAATTAACAGTCTTGCTTACCCTTATTCCTCTACCCAGTCATCACCCTTCAAGGTATTCTGGGATATGAAGAAGGGAAAGCTCATATAGTCCTAGGCCCTTCATTGAATATTGTTCTAAACCATTAAAACTGAATGACCTGGAAGGTAGAGGGGGTAGAGAAGGAGGGCTTCTCATGGCACTAAGCATCCTCCCTGTTGACCAACCTTGCATCTAGAAGGTGACCTGTGGATCTATGGATGGGATTAGTCCCATTGTGCTGAGATCCTAGCACCTTCTCTTGGTTGAAGAGGAATATCAGTGTAAGTTAGTCATCTAGTTAGGCCATCAACATTTAGGGTTAAAAATGGATCTGTTTACAAATTTCTGATTATTCAATGCTTGCACAACAATGATATGAACTCTACCACAATATGATGAATTCATAAACCATTTGCAACCACCTAATACTAGGAAGACAGAAAAACAAATACACCATACCAAGTAATCAACCCAACTTAGTTCATGACGCTGAGAGAGCCTTAAAATTTATCAATTTACACTAAGTTCAAACAAATCTTCAGTCTTTGAGGACATAAGTCTCTGACTGCTTCAACCATGGGAAGTACTTGGGCTCTGCCCAAAAACTCATTGTGAGGAGTACCACGGGAACCCCAAAGTAGCTGGTGGCTGAGAGGAATTGCCAAGTGAAACGAGCAACAACCCCCACCGATTGAGTAGAAATGCCTGGGAGGAAAAAGCCAAGAACTATCTTCTAGTAGTCTTGGTGGCCAAGTGACCACCTAGAGCCAATAGGAAGCCATTGAAACTGGGGTCCAAACATCATTCCCATCAGTTTGATAAACATCTAACACAATTGATCTCCCACACTCTTCCTCACGCCTAAGAGGTGAACTACCACCATTCGGGACATTAAACCAACACTGTCGAAACTATTCTCAGTGATCTCCCACACCATCAGAAGGCCACATAGCCTCTTATTTAGATTTAGACCCATACCAGTCTAAACCAGACCTCCATACTGCACCATCAAGCCCCATGGCTGGTGCAAATCCGAATCCATTTTCCAGCACAACCATAGCAAGTGGACCCATGTCCACACCACAACCGATACCCAAAAACCCTGCAGGTGGCCCAAGAACACTCATGCAAACTGTCATTAGTCAGCTACCACCACCCATAGTGACCAGCCAAGCTGGCCCACTTGCAACACATGGGGGCAGTGGCCTTTCCACACACATTGCCCCTCCTGCCATATAGTGGGGTAGTGGACCATCCACTTACATTGACCCTACTGTCATACATGGGGGCAATGTACCCTCCACCCACACTATTCCTCCCACCACAATTGGGGGCATTGGCCGATCTACAATGGCACAACCAACACCCCCAGTTATGCAGGAACATTATGCACCTTTAAACCCCACCACCATCCCTTCCCCATCTAACATCAACCTAGGGTCTTATTTGCCTTTCATGGCTCATCTTAACTTGCCTTATTTGGCTCGATTGACAAACGAACCCATTCGTCATCAAGCTTTTTAGCCTCCAATGCCAACTAAGCTGCCATCAGACATCCCCAAGTTTGAAGGCAAGGCAGGGGAATGTCCCCAAAACCATATTATGACATTCCATCTATGGTGCTCGTCCAACAACATCGTAGATGATTCCATCAGGCTAAGGCTATTAAAACACCCTTACAAGTGCCATGGCCAAATGGTACATTGAACTACCACAGGCCAAATATCCATATTTCAACTCCTTAGCTTTCATGTTCCTACAGTAGTTCCGACTCCATGTCAGATATGATGAAGGGGTGGAGATCATGTTATCCTGTCGCCAAAGCACTGTGACACATATAACCGACCACATCCATGAGTGGCAGTCATTAGAGGAATTTTGGGGTCTAAAATGGGCCTCCTAAGGAAAATAATAAAATAATATTGATTAATTTTGGAGGAAGAAAGAAAAAAACTACTTTTTGTGTTCGTATTTTCGACATATCTCACTGTGTTTTTACTAAAATTTCGATCGGGAGAGCTTGTTGGATGCGGAATTTGATTCTGCATCCAACGAGTACCCACACTGCATACTTTTGATGGACCCCTCTACCCCAAAAACAAGAAATACTTGAAAAAACATGATGATGACATCATCATCAAGTTTTTTCAATTATTTCTTATTTTTGGGGTAGTGGGGTCCATCAAAAGTATGCAGTGTGGGTACTCGTTGGATGCGGAATCAAATTCCGCATCCAACGAGCTCTCCTGATTGAAATTTGAGTAAAAACACAATGAGATATGTCGAAAATACGAAAAAAAAAAGTAGTTTTTTTTAATGACAAATATGTCAATTCAACCATTATGGTTGACTTATTTTAGTGAAATTATATTGGTTCTTGAATTCCAACTCACAAAAACTTATTTTGGCACGTTTTCTTATAAGGCCCATTTTAGACCTCAAATTTCCTCTAATGGATGTCGCAGCTTATGTAAAATCCAACTTGACGACAGGATCTTCTCGAATTGGTTCCTCAAGACCTTGCTCCCACCCATAGAAAAGAACGTCACATCCGAACGTCACCAATCCAAAGAGAAGGCCATACTGAAAGCCCAACAGTTTGACCTTATCTATGCCCAGTATGGATATCTATACACCATCATTCCAGACACCCCCCATCCAAACACCTCCTACTGGGATGCACCAAGGCCATGCCATGCTGCAAACGGCATCATAGGCTCGCTCTCCCAATAGCCATAGCACCGTCCGACACTACCTGCCATTACACCACAACCAAGGAAAACTGCTAGTGTTGCTTACCAAAACCAAGATCCAAACTGTGCAAGAATGATGTCCCAGTCTAGAGCAACAACTTCCTATGCACAACCTGTGCCACCGCAGCAGGCTCAGGCCATGGCTTGGCCAACACAGCAGTATGCGGGGAAAATTCCCACATTTGTGGCACTACCACCCCCACAAATCTACTACGCACCACCAATACAAGCAGTTCAATCCCTTGCCCCTGCTCCACCTTCTCTATTGGGACAAGTGTTTGCACAACAAAACCATCCCAACCATCCTACCCCCAACAATCAACAAGGGAAAGCTAGAAATAATCGGCCTCGGAACCAGGCCAATAACCAATCGTAGGGAGGTGGTCAACAACCAAACCCTCCAAACAATGTCGCAACAAATCGACCTGCCCAAAACCCCCCATGATAGAATGCACCGAGATGCAATGCCCCGTTGTGCACAAACCAACCATGTACACTCTGTGAGGTCTATGGGCACTACACATTCAAGTGTCCCCTCATGGGCTGCGCTAAGCAGGCCATTCAGAAAAAATTTCAACAGGATGCCAACACTGCAAATCAAGCCCAACCAAACCCAGCAACACAAGGACCTCCTCCTATGGTGCTTCAACTCCCACTACCAGTCCAAGGATTGGTGGAAACTGCACCCCCTCCCCAACCCAATCCCAACACTTCGGGGGCACCTCCCATAGAAGGAACAGGTATTCAGCACCTGCTAGCCATGACGACTGAAGACGTCAACTTACAAACTAGATGGAATCAGTAAGGTACCACCACTGAACCCCCTGACACATCAACGACATCTACGTCCAATTCAGTCAATGCACCTCTTCAATTACCCCCTTTCCCCTACCCCACCATACGTCGAGTGGCAAAAAATGCCACAGCTAGAGCTACTCTCAGCTATAGCATTGTGAATGATTTGGCCCAAACACCAATGGCCATGTCTGCTCTGGAGGTACTCAAAATGTGCCCAACATAGCAAAAAGTGTTACTAGCCACCCTTGGGGCCGTAGACCCCTCCAAATCCAAGTTGATCACATTCGACACGAAGAATGGAGAACCATGCATGCCATCGACCATTGCCTTCCAAATCTCAACATCTATCTAGAACTTGGTTATGCACCAGTGCATAGTAGATGAGGGGGCATCTATGTGCATTATGTCTACCCTGGTTTGGCAGAAGCTGGGATCACCAATTTTTCAACCATCCTCCACAACTTTGCGGGCTTATGATGGCCATCCCACTAAATCCCAAGGAATCCTCCCCCATGTCCCCATCACATTAGTCGGGAAGACAGTGTTGATTGACATAGAGCTTATGAACACTCAACTAGACTATAACCTTCTCCTCGAAAGAAGTTAAATGTACACCATGAGAACGATAGCATCAATTGTCTTCTGTCTCATGATGTTCCCCCACGAAGGGAATATTGTGACGGTGGATCAACTCACTTATCAGGATCCACAAGGGTTAACAACACCTGCCAATGTTATCCCTACCATCACCACTATTGAGCCACAAGGGATGACTACACATGCTAATGTCGTCCCTGCAATCAACATTATGGTTGACTACACACAAGCCTACCCATTGTTGAATGTGGACCCTAGGTTGTTTGTTGATCCCACCATGATGAATCCTTTCCCCTAACTGTCACCACCACTGACACAAAATGAGACTATGGACTTGTGCATGGTCTCATCCAACATTGCTATACCCAAACAACAACTGTAGCCACAGCCCCAACCACAACCACAACATCGTCTGCTGCCGCAACACCAACAACAGCCGCAACATCACTCAGAGCAACAGCATTTCGTGCAGCCCGCAGCCACAACCACATCCCCACATGCAACCATCGAGGAGTTATTTGGGCTAATCTCTATTCTATATGATTCCCTTCCTCTTCCCCCCACCTGGTGTCATGAGCAAGCCAGTAATGGCCACCTTAAGCCTACCCAACATTACATTGGGAATTTTGGTATGGTATCTTGATCCACTAGCTCAACCACCAATGCCCTAGGTTGTTTTAACCCCAGTGCAACCCATTGCGGTTGAGTCTCACCCTCCACCCAACCCACAAAATCCAACCATCGTACCCATACTTGCACCTCCCCACTCGAAAAGGGCCAGGAGTAAGAATGCCAAAGCCGCTGCTAAACTGTGACAAGTCCTGCCTTGCACCGTCTACAAGAAACAGGGCCATCCATCTCATAGTTTCCCTAAAATCCAAATGATCTATGTGCATTTAGATGCCATGGATACGAACGAAAACATCCCCATGGTTCAAATTCCAACCACACAGATAGTCAGAAACAAGGCATTGAGAACAAACCATGCTTGCACCCTCTATGGATTGCATGGACATTACTCTCACCATTGCCAAGACCTGCCTGAATTTCAAATGGCTCTAACTGACCTCCATCAACATTCCCTTGAGTCTGAAATCACCTTGATCAAAGAAGTGCACCCCCCACCACCTTCTTCAGACACCATGTCCATCTACATGATGTTTAGTTCTATAGACCCTCTTGTCTCCACCACCACCAACGGTCCATCAGATCTGTCTCTTCCATTGTTTCGGAAACCAGAGCTCCATCTATAGCCGTAACCTTAGTTGCAACCTCAACCTCAATTACCAGGGAAATAATGGGGTTCATTCCCGATCAACATGATCCTTTTCCTTTTCCTACCATCCAAGATCATGAGTAATTCTGTCTTGGCAACCCGCAATCTATAGGATTTCACACTGGGAGATCCGGTGTGGTACCTTGAACCACCTACCCTACCTCTAAGGCCGCAGGATGTGTTGACTCATGTCCATCCAATAGAGATGATGTTGCACCTACCTCCAGGTCCATCAAGGACTCCTCCCATCTCCAGGCCTGCCCCTCTTCCTCCAATAGAGACTGGGGCCAAGGCCACCAAAACCACAACCAATACCATTTACATGATCACTAGCACCAGTTTCCCTTCCATCTCGTCGGCTGTGGAAGATCCACCAGATCTATCCCGACACCACTTACGTGATGACGAAGATATATGTAAGACCTCCTTCGGTTTTACCCCATTCCATTTAAACCATAGTGTGGAATTGGTTCTTCCCATAAAAGACCAGATTCTATCATCCTTCCTTGCCAATGACCTTCGTCTTGGCAAGGGGGTGTACCTCTTCACTGACTTAGACAGTCGACTCTTGAAGAAGCCACGCAATGGGCTCCACCTCAAGAAATCCTATGCTTGATATAACCACTATGAGTCCCTTATAGCATAGTTTTTTCCCTTTTTTTGGGTTTGCAATGTTTTTACCACAAATCAAAGACCCCCATTTGGGGGTAGCACCATTAGCTTCTAATCTAGAGTCACCTGGAGCTTGTTCAAGACACTTCTCACACCTCTGAAGTCAAATTTCCACCCTCTATCTCCTTATGAGACCACTGTCTCATGTTTAACAAACAATATTTGGGACCGCTTCCCAGAAGTTACCTCGGTTTACAAGCCACATCATGGTGATGCAAGTGTCTGTGGACCTGTACTTACATCACACTTTCCTACCGCTACTCATGCAGGTTCTTGGGCCACCTCCCATTAAGGGTTACCATTTTTCTTCTTGTTTTGTATTTTTAACACATAGTTCCCTTCTGCATCCACCGCACCTTACCCGGATCTTTGGACCAGTGTCCACAAAATGATTTATTTTTCTTGCATGTATTTGGCATAGAAGTGCCCCTAGACTTGCATTCACATCGCATGTAGTCAAGTCCATCCACCGCAACACACACACATGCTCTCCTAACCTCTATTCAAGAGCCACCTCGGTTTGCATGCCTCTACCACACCGACTCACGAGCCTATGCCGCGATCTATCCTAAGAATGTATTGGTATGTTTGAGAACCTTCTACTCCATCCATACTATGCAGATGACCTTTGGAACACTATCCACCATCTTGACATGGGGCACCACCTGTGCCACCGCAATCGGTTGACCACACTGGATTTTTGTTTAAGCTCTTTTCTAACTCTTAAAAATAATGAAAATATTACCAAGCATAGCTGCTTCCTTTCCTGCTCGCTAAAATATAGGAAAGGGCATCTACATCATCTCATTTACCTCCTTTTGCATACCATGTAGACCATCAATTGAAAAGGAATTTGTTGGCACACTCAAGCCGAGACCATTCCCCTCTACATAATTTTATGCTTTCTCGAGTAGAGGGGCCACACTTTACGAAAAATCTCACCACGGGTTGTCGTTAAGCTCTTTTCTAGCCTTCTCATCAAGAAAAGATTGCCGAGAAAACCTGGTTTCATTCATGGTCGTAAAAGTATCTGAATGACCATCCAGTCGGTATAGGTTTAGCCTTTTTCAGACTGATTGGACTACCAATGGTAAAGAAGTCTCTCATCCCCTACAGGATGGGAAAGCTCTCCTATGTATACTTTTATCCTTTTTCGAGCACAGGAGACTACGAACAAAAAAGAGCCCCCACTAGATTCTTCTTTGTGCTTTCAAACTCTCTAAAATTGAAAGCACCATCGAGCATTTACTTTCTTGGGCTCACCAAGAATACACAAGATCGTACCATAACAGTGTCCCTAGACACCACCCCATAGAAAACAGTTTGGCTTTGTTCAAAGTACTCTGCAATGTGTCTTCCTTGGATCCCATCTGTTATCACTCTAGGAAACTCCTCTGAGTTGCTGCTCGAGGATGCCTGGTAACTTAAACTATTTTTTGGGTTTTTGATATGGATCAAGCCAGATATCCTATATAAATCCCACTCTCAAGACATGCATGAGGCTCACTCAATCACAAGGATTTTAGTTACAACTTATTCAGTTGTTTGACAAAAAGGTGCAGGAATGGAGAACTCACCAAGCTAGAAGACTTACATGCATAACACATGCATACAAATGGCTAAAACATGACAACAACGGTACTTATCAATCAAATCGCATAAACTTACCAATAGGATGACAACTATTGGCTTTTAATCAACTTGAAATCACCTAAATGCACATTCAGGCTTAAGTACAGTAATGATAAAGAAGATGGCTGAAAAAATAACAACAAAAGAGCTCATACTATGAATAAACTAGATGAGATGCTTGCTAATAGGATGGGCTTATAACACCCCAGATTCAAACCTTTATTAATAAAAAAATCATGGGCTTTATAGTCTCTTACAAAAATTACAAATCCTGAAAATCTGATCTATTTACATCAAAAATAATTGAAAGTAATAGTTTTTCCAAATTAGGGATTCAAACCCTTGCTAACTATTTGTTTATCTAATGCAAACATCTAGTTCATTGGGTGATCTTTTAATGACTAAAGTGATAGATGATAACCACCACTACTGGTTTGCTATGAAATTACCACCAACAGCCAGTGTCTCTACATTTACTGAAGTGATTTTCCTCATTTAATCTGCTGGATTTTTCTTTATCTTGTCGCCACAAATTTGGCGCTCCAAGTCTCTATTTTTCTGCCATTTACCGCCATGGTCACTGATCAAAGGATTTTTCCTGTGTTCTATCAACACCCCAAGTCTCTTTGTTGTCGTAGTGTTGGCGCTCCTTAGATCACCAGCGTTGCGACGACTTATTCTTTTATCCCATCTGTGCTCCTAATCTCAGCGCATCGGTGTTCTTTATAACTAACACATCGGCGACTAGGAGCCATAGTAAATAATGCATCGGAGCCTTTATCTTAACGTTGCCACAGTTTCGGAGGTAAAATGAACTAAATTTTACACTGCCAAAAGTTGATTGACGATGTGTGAATCAGAGCTTTAGTCTCCTATGCTGCAGACACTACGGAGGAGTTTAGTCTTAAATTCGTCGATCTGTAGTTCTCATCTTTCCCGATCACCGAGTATTTCTCCTTGTTGCACTATCAAAATGCTTTTCTGTCAATTGATCAGAAGCCTTGTTTGTTTGTCTTCCGTAGTTTCGGCCCCTTAGCTGAATATCTCACCGATACCAACTAGTGCTTTCAAATCCTAAACTACTTTCATCACTGTCAGAGGTGAGTAGGAGTTTCCTTCGAAGCCTTTAATCATTCTCTTATCTTTAGTTGTGGCTCCTTAGTGGACTATTTTTCCTGCTACATTGTTCTTAGTCCTTTCGACTGCCGAAGAGTTCATCTATTGATTGATCAAAATCCTTAGTCAGTTTTCCTCCAGTAGTTGCGGCTCATTAGTGGACTATTGTGCCGATGATTAGTGTTTGCAATTTTCGCCGCGTAGTATTTAGTTATTCTGATCGGCAATGATTTTCTGTTATGCACTATTAGAATGATTCTTTCCCGATCACCGAAATGTTCATCACATCACGGAACCCATAGTCTATCTTTCCTCCGTAGTTGTGGCACCACAATGAGATAAAAATATGCAACGTTAGTCCCTTGATCCTCCGATCACTGAAATTTTATGCTATGGCAGAACCTGTATTCAGTTGGTTTCCCACCATTTTGGCACCCTAGTGGACTATTGTGCTAAGGACTAGTGTCTTCTGACGCTGACACTATGGAAACTCTTCAGTTTTATCTCGTCGATCTGTAGTCTTTATCCTTTCCAACGTTGCGGCTCCGCAGTGAACTATTTCACCAACGGTTAGTCTTTATCCCCTTCGATCGTCGATGTGTTCATCTATCGTCACGCTGTCAGAATGTTTCTTGTCATCAATCGGAAGCCATAGTCATTTTTCTTCCTATCGTTGTGGCTCCCTAGGGAACTAGCTCACCGATTGTTAGTCTTTTAAAGTTCCGACTACTATTTTAAAACCCTCCAATGGTCTAAAAAAGTTACAGCAATACGCCTATCTGCCGAAGGGGTCTTCCACCTACTAATTATCTTCCATATTTCAGTGGCTAATGAGATGTTCTGATCCTCGCCTAAGCCACCGAAGCCACAACTTTGTGAAATTTACATAAAAAATAGAGGTCTTCAAAATTGTTAGTGATCTTCATATCCTTCATTGCATCATTTAAATTCTTCATACTATCAAAAATAAATTTATTTTATTTTGGGAGATAACATCTGGCTCCTACTTAGGGATGGAAACCTCCCTGTGGGGTCCCAAGAACCCCAAACCAAAATGCCTTTCCTTAAAAGCAACTAAGCAACTTAACACTATTCTTTATTGTTCCATTGAGCATGGAGTCTTATTCTGAAAGAAAAACAACCTACTATCTACTAATTTACAATCACAAGGCCTTAGAGCCTCAAATAAAATAGATTTTTAGGAACTGCCCATTTATTGGGCCATCAAATACCTCTTCACCTTCCAGATTCAGCAATTTGAAGGTGTTATTTTCATATACCCGGTCTATAACAAAAGGGCCAATCCATAAAGTGTCAAATTTTCCATTTTTCCCCTAGTCCTGTCTAACGACATCCCATTTGAGGACCCAATATTCAACCTAGAAGTCATATGTCTTTTCTCTTTTGTCAAATATGACGTTTATCCTCTGCTAATAAGCCTCTAATTTTTCTACAACTTTCTCCTTGATCTGTTGTAACTCCACCAAATCCATCATCCTTCTCATCATATCATTTGGTTCATCTTCCTCTTCCTGAAAGAAATTTTCCACTGGAAGGGTGAGCTGGATAGGGAAGATGGCCTTAATGCCATAGACTAACTTAAATGGAGAGGTCCCTATGAATATTTTGTCTATCACCCTATCAGCCCATAAATCAAACTTAAGCTTTGAATCCTAGCTTTTCTGATTTGTCTCCAGCAGTTTCCTAATGATTCTAACTAAGCTTTTGTTGGATGACTCAGCCAGGCCATTGCCTTGTGGGTAATAGGATGTGGAGTGCACCAGTTGAATACCCATTAATTCACACATTTTAACTAATGCTCCAGCCTTAAAAGCCTATGCATTATCATTCACTAATATTACTTGGAAACCAAACCCGCTGAAGATGTTCTCATATAAGAATCTCATGATGACTTGATGAGTGGCATTTCTGGTGGGTATTGCTTCAATCCATTTGGTAAAGTAGCCAGTGGCTACTAAGATCCATTTATGCTGTCCACTGGAAGATGGATTTATTTCACCTATGAAATTTAGACCCCATTTCTGAAAAGGCCCATTCACTGTAACAGGCCTAAGGGGTAGGGAATTGAGCTGCGGCTTCCCTACAAATATTTGACATTGGTCACAGGCCCTTACAAAAGTGCATACATCAACAAAAAGGGCTGGCCAATAGTATCCTGATTTTAAGATCTTGTGGGTTGTGGTTTTCCAGTAGTGGTGGCCTCCACATGTACTGGAATGAAAGTGATGCATGACCTACTGTGCTTCCTCTTTATCTAGACATCTTAATAAAATTCCAAATTGATCCTTCCAATACAACAAATTGTCAATTATGCAAAACTTAACAGATTTCAATTTAAGAGCTCGTGCTTGGTTAGGAGTAACATCAGGAGAAACTTCTAATTTAAGCAAAAATTTAATGATACCTGAATACCACTCATAGGAAGATATGTTCTTAGCTACTGCTGGACTGTTATTCTGATCTTGATTTACTTTTGTTTCAGCTACTACCATAGTCTGTACCTTTGCTGATCTGACATATGTGAAATTCATTCCCAACAGTTCACAGTTTTCTTTGGCCATGAGTTTGGCCAGACCTAATCCTTTTACCAACTTGGTGTGTTTCACCTCTACATCAAACTCAATGAGTTTGGCAATCCACTTAGCTCTCTTCCCATCAATGTCAGGCTAAGTCAAAACATCCTTCACTGCAGCTGAAGGGACATATGCAATGACCGTTGCATGGAGAATGTAGATTCTAAATTTCTTCAAAGATTTTATGAGAGCATAAGCCTACTTCTCAATTGGGTCATACTTCAGCTCAGCATCTCTCAGGGTTCTACTGAAGAAAGCAATTGGATGGTCAAGACCTTCATCATTCTTTTGTAATAGTATAGATGTCACTGTGTCATAAGATGCAAAAGAGAAAATGTAAAAACCCTTGGTATAGTCGGGACTAATCAAGGTTGGGGCCTCCATGATGGATTTCTTAATGTCTTCAAAAGAATTTCTTTCCTCGTCAGTCCACTTAATTTTTGCATCCTTTTTTAGCATGGCTGTTATGTGCTTTACTAGCTCGGAGAAATTCGGAGCTAATCTCTTGACAAAGCTTATCTTGCCTAAAAAGGACTGAATGTCTCTTTTTGACCTTTGTTTTGACAGCTGCTGAATTGCTTCCACTCTTACTGGATCAACCTTTACACCTTTTGATGAGACTATGTGGCCTAGCAGCTTTCCTTCATTGAGTGCAAACTGGGATTTCTTGGGGTTCAGTGATATTCCATACCTTCTGCACTTCATAAATACCTTCCTTAAATGCTGCAAGTGGTCATGATGGATGTGAGAGTAAAATATCAAGTCATCTAAATATATTAGCACATATTTATCTTTTATCCCTACAAAATCTAGGTCCATAGCTCGCTGAAAAGTAGCCTCAGCATTCATTAGCCCAAATGGCATTTTAGCATACATGAAGGTGCCCCAGGGAGTGGTAAAGGCAGTCTTCTCTTGGTCATCTGGGTGCATAGCAACTTGGTTGTATCCAGAGAAGCCATCATGGAAGGACATGACCATGGCCCCCAAGACTCTATGTAGTAGATGTTCGATCTTGGGCAGTGGATAGTTGCCTTTTTTGGAACACTTGTTCAGGTTTCTAAAATCCACACACAACCTAATTTCTCAATTTTTCTTTCTCACCACAACTAGATTTGCAATCCACTTGGAATACCTGATGGGGATTATGATCTTGTCTTTGAGGAGCTTGTGGAACTCTTTCTCAATCACTGGTAATAGAAGAGGGCTGATGGGTCTTAGCTTCTGTTTGAAAGGAATGGTGTCCTTCTCCAAAGGAATCCTGTGCTGCATGATGTTGGTGTCATATGTTTTTAGGTCACTATACTCCCATGAAAAGACATCAGCAAACTCTTTCATCAAGCTGCAATATTCATACTTCTGTTTAGCAGTCCGCCCAGTGGATAGATTTATTAGTTTTGGATGGCTTTAGCTACCTATGTTCAGCTCTTGGACAGCAGGATCTATCTCCCTTTTGGCTGGTTTGAAAGGGACATCATTGTGATCAAACAGTTCTTCTAACGGTACTAGACCTCGGGGTATGTAGTTGCTAGGAAATTGGACAATATTGTGCTCAGTCACTTTATCTTTTAACTTGAGCTGCTTGGATTCCTCTAGGTTAAGGTTTTCCTGGTCTATGTGTATGTCAAAGAATTCATCCACTAACTGAAGGAATTTACTAAGCTCCCCATCATTTTCAAACACCTTCCAAAATTTTACATTGTCTGGTAGATAGGGTCTGTACTTGACCTGAACATCATAGCTTAGCTTAGGGGGCAAGGGAGGAACAAAAATACTTGTGGAGATGGCCAGGGAATTAGCCAGGTGATTTAAATCCCAAGGAATATATGACAGTTCAAAAAACATAAATGAGTCTCTGATTTTCCATACCTCATCCCTGTAGGCCTTCAATCTCATATTTTCCATTTGAAAAGTGTTGTTTACCTGCTGTATGATGAGCTCTGCATCCCCAAAAATCTTCACGCACATGATCCCCATCTCCTTGGCTGCTTTAAATCCCATCAGCAAGGCTTCGTACTTTGCTACATTGATGGTGGTTTTGAAATCGAGCTTGTAAGATAGGTGAATGTTCTCCTTTCACTGGGAGATCAAGACTATACCTGCGCCAGCTGAGTTTTGGGCCCTAGCTCCATTTAAGTACATGGTCCAGATCACTGTTGTGATTTATTCTTTCCATGGATGGGTGGGATTAGTGAGTTGAACCAACATCTGCTGATTATCATCAATTTGCAAAATACAAGATCTGAAATCAGTGTCCACAGTGTAAATTGGGTGATTCACTGAGCAGCTCTCTTTGCTTATAATATATGCTAGCTGATTTTATCTCTATAGCCGCTTAGTTGCCCCTCCAAACATGGGAATTGTACCATATGTGACATCCATCTGGACGGTGCTGCCTAATATTTTGCTCCACGACCGAGACAGCAAGAGGCCGATTTTTGGGGGAATATCAGACACTAAATGTCCATCATTACGATTTTCAAAGGAAGCTGGGTTAAGTTTATAGTAAGATCTTTGATGAGGCCCAAGCATTTTACTTTCTTGGAGTCAAAAGAGAATAAATCATGGTAGGGCTTGCTAATGCTGAGGCTGATTTCATCCATCACATCCTTAGGCATTAGGTTGTGAGAGGCTCCTGAATCCAGCAGATAGTTATGGAGGATTTTATCATGGATGTTCAAGGATATATAGAATGGTGGGAAGGAGTCCTTTAGGTCTTCAATCATGGGGCTTACAACAGGCTTGTCATCTTGCATGTTTACAAATTCAATGTCAACATGCACCTTGGGATAAAGGGAATTTAGAATAGAGGTTTTAAATGCATCATTCTTCATCAAATCGATTAAAGGGAAAGGGATTTTCAATTTTTGAATTTCAAACTCAAGGTTGAAAGAATAATGGAGCTTGTCTGGAAACCTTACCTCATGAGCTGTAGGTTTGAGTTGGACTTGATCAGGTGTGGCTGGAGGTACTAGTTTATGCAATTCTTTGGATGAAACGACCACTTTCTTTGTAAAACAACAACCTTTCTAGTAGGTGTAGCAGACTACTTGATAGGTACAGCATTTTTCTTGAGGGGAGAAACCAACCTGGACCTTAGTTGGCAACCTTCCTGACTATCATCCTGATAGACAACCTCTTCAGTGATCTGCTCATCAATCAGGGCTTCTTCATATTCTTCCTCGGTCAGAAAAGAATAGTCCACCTCATCCTCCATGTAGGGGATATTATCTTCAACTTCTCCTTTGTCTTCAATGAATTATATCTCTTCTTCTAATATAGAGTTCTAAAATGGATCTCTTATGCTCTGGTCTTCCCCTTGATTTCTCTCCCTTCTGAGAATCTAAATAGGGGGGTTTCCTCTTCTATAAGGAACAAAATTTGGGTTTCAAGGAGCAAAGTCCCTTGGCCCCTTACCCCTCACTGGCATACGTTCTTGGTCCTTCAGTTTTGACATTTCAGCCATTAGGTTATCCAAGAGTTTGGTCATTTTTTCAATCTTGTTCTCTGATGCAGAAGACCCACCATAGTCTCCTGGTTGCTTTCTCCTGTCTACCTTCCCTTTCACCTTCTGAGATGCCAGAATGTTTGACTCTACCTCTAGGGCAGCATCCTGCATGAGTGATAAGGAGGAAGACCTCCTTTCTCTGAGTAGTAGGCAGAATTCAAATTCAAAGGAATTTGCATAATTTATCATAGCTGAAGCACCGGTGGGCTTAATATCAGTGGGGATCTTGTTGTACATGTTGTTGAATCTTTTGGTAAAATTGGAGATAGACTCACTGTTTTCTCTTCTGAGGTTGTTGAATTCTGTGATATAGTAGAGGTGGTCTCTCCTTCCTCCCCAATGTTTTAGGAAAATTTCATCTAGGGCCTCTATGCTTACCACTAACCCAGCATGAAGTTCCTTACACCACTTTCTAGCCTGTCCATCTAGGCTTTGCACAAAGACTCTAGTCCATACATATTCTTGTTCTATATTTATATTTTCAGCATAACTATAAAAATCCTCTAGATGTTCTTCATCAGTGAAATCCCCTTCCCTTGTAAACTTAGGCATATACTTGAGGTAATCCCCAGTAGGCATGGCTGCGAGAGGATTTGGAAAAACAAGGGGTGCATACCTAGCTACTAGGATCCTTTCCATCTTGGAAAATTGAGGGGTAGCCATATTGGAAATGGGTATGGACAAGGTTGTGGAAGGCAGCACTAATGAATATATTTGTCGAGAAGGTGGTGGTATACTTATCCCAGTGGAGTCACCAGGGATTAGATCTTCACAAGCAATAGTGCTTGAATATGCCCAAGCCCTAGATTTTTCTAATATAAAAATTTTCTGGGAATTAAGAGTTTCAGCAGAAGAAATAAAAACATAAATATTTCTTGAAATACCTGATGTAGCATTTTGTGCAGCACTGCTGGTCTATCTTAGTAAAGCGCTAGCTTTCCTCAAGATTTCTTATGGATCTGAAATGGGTGTTGTTGGTGGCCCCTTTGGGTTTTCTCTAGTACTTGGTCTTCTTAAAGCCACCTTTTATCAATGGAGTCACCAGATAGATGATTACAACCATAATAATGTCCAAGCCTTGTGTATCATCAAAGCATGGATCTATGTCACCTCCCAGGGAAGCTGAGCTTCAATCTCCTCTCCCCGGCAACGGCGCCACTGAGGAGTTTAGTCTTAAATTTCATCGATCTGTAGTTCTCAGCTTTCCCAATCGCTGATGATTTCTCCTTGTTTCAATATCAAAATGCTTTTCTATCAATTGATTGGAAGCCTTGTTTGTTTGTCTTCCATATTTTCGGCCCCTTAGCTGAATATCTCGCCGATACCTTAGTGTTTTCAAATCCCGAACTACTTTCATCACTGTCGGCGGTGAGTAGGAGTTTCCTTTGAAGCCTTTAATAATTTTCTTATCTGCAGTTGCAGCTCCTTAGTGGACTATTTTTCCACTACGTTGTTCTTAGTCCTTTTGACCACTGAAGAGTTCATCTATTGATTGATCGGAAGCCTTAGTCAGTTTTCCTCCCCCCGTTGTGGCTCATTAGTGGACTATTCTACCAATGATTAGTGTTTGCAATTTTCGTCACATAGTATTTAGTTATTCCGATCGGTGATGATTTTCTATTATGTGCTATCAGAATGATTCTTACCCGATCACCGAAATGTTCATCACATCACGGAACCCATATTCTATCTTTCCTCTACAGTTGCAACACCGCAGTGAACTAAAAACTGCAATGTTAGTCCCTTGATCCTCTGATCGCCGAAATTTTATGTTGTGGCAGAACCTGTATTCAGTTCATTTCCCACCATTTCGGCACCCTAGTGGACTATTGTGCTGACGACTAGTGTCTTCCGATGTCGACACTATGGAAACTCTTCAGCTTTATCTCACCGATTTGTAGTCTTTATCCTTTCAGACATTGCGGCTCTGCAGTGAACTATTTCACCATCGGTTAGTCTTTATCCCCTCCGATTGCTAATGTGTTCATCTATCGTTGTGCTATCATAATGTTTCTTGTCATCAATCAAAATATGTAGTCAGTTTGCTTCCCACTGTTCTGGCTCCCTAGGGAACTAGCTCGTCGATCGTTAGCCTTTTAAAGTTTCGACTGCTGTTTTAAAACTCTCCGATGGTGTAAAAAAGTTACAGCAATACACCTATCTTCCTAAGGGGTCTTCCACCTACTAATTATCTTCCATCTTTCGGTGGCTAATGAGATTTTCTGATCCTCACCCAAGCCACCAAAGCCACAACTTTGTGAAATTTGCATAAAAAATAGAGGTCTTCAAAACTGTTAGTGATCTTCATATCCTTCATTGCATCATTTAAATTCTTCATACTATCAAAATTTTTTTTTTTATTTTGGGATATAAAACCATCAATATCAAAAGTGTCCACCTCCTCCAAGTATTTCCCATCTGCAGTAACATTCCCTATATTATAGCTACGATCCCATTCCCATGAGTCAAGTTTCATTTGATGCCTGGTCCACCCTACTGTCATACTCTGAACAAAGGAAATTTGAGTCTACCATACTCCCTCTACCCCTGGTCAAATATTTCCCTCCCCCCCCCCCCCCCCCCCCCCCCCCCGCCATTCAGTGGGTCATTCCGTAGATTGTCTCACACCTTTTGGTTATCTCCCTCGCACTCCTAGTCAAGGAAACATCGTTGCCTTGACTAGGGGCAGCTCTCCCACTGTTGACAACAACACATATATTCCAGAGGATAGACCCATAGGTCCCTGTATCCTGGTTTCATTAACCTAATTGATGAGTTCCTTGGACCACTTGAGAGGAGTCCTTACTGCCTCTCGGGATAGTTGTTTCTCACGTGCTCGACTCCAACTACATCATCGCACTGTTTAGATTTGTACAGGGTTTGGTCTGCACAATACTTGGTCGAAGACCCTGGATGTCACCTGACTCTAGCACATTGATGAGTCTATTCGAGGGACCTAAACAGGTTATGTCCCTTGTGATTTTTGGTTTGTGTTGGAGACAGTGTTTAGAAGCCCCAGCAGTGCTTCTATATAGATTTATGATTGATGCAGCATACTTGTACAACAGAGACTCTGACTCTCAATCAGTGTGTCCATACAGCTATGTACCGTTCCATATCTAGCACACCATCAGTCATGAAAATATAGCATTCCATGAGAATTCCATGGGTCCAATGTACCAGATCATCATTGTATTCATCCTCACATCGAGGCAACCATCATTGTACCATCAGTTGTATATGATCAACTCTTGTATTTTAGAGCATACGTCAAATTATTCTTTTGACATTGTCATGAGCATGGGGATGCCCTCCTCATCCATATACATGTCACACATTATTTGTATCTCACCCATTGATGGGAACCATATTAATACAAAAACCAAAAGCCACCATACCCCAGCCCCAGAAGCACCACCCCTACGCAGCAAATCCTATGATGTCCATCAGCCATACGATAAGCTCCTACCCTCACACATCAAGGGGAAATATGTTAACCCAAAAAATCTCTCACTCAGCTCTACATGGCCTACACCACCTAAGGAGACCCATTCATTACCCTCCATTATACCCCCACACCCTCAAAAAGGCTTAGAAGAAAAGGGCTTAAAAACCCCAAAAAAGAGCCTAAATAACTCTCATAGGGGCTAAAGCCTCCAAAAAGGAGCTAAAACCCCTTAAAAGAGCCTAAAACCCTAAAAGGAGATAAATTTATGGAGAAAGGGGCTAAAGCGTGGACCAAGGGCTTAAAACCCTAAAACCCCCCAAAAAAGCTATAAAAGGAGGGTGGGGGGTCACTCTCAAAACACACCTCTCTTGCATACTGTTATGTTGCCTGTGGATGCCTTGAGACACCTTAGCCTCTCAAGCCACCCACATCCCTCTCCCTTCCACTCACCTTCCCCATTGAGCCATAGCTCCTCTCCCATTGCTGAGTGAGATAGGGAAGTGCTTCCTTCCAGGTAGGGCATGGTGGCCCATTTCACCAAAGAAGGTATAATCTTGTTTTGTTTATGCATTTTGTTTAATAGTTTAGTTGTTTTCTGAACCATGTCACTTTGCAGGTTTGTTTATTAATATGTTTTGCGGGTTTGTTTTTGCTTAATAGTTGTTTGCAGGTTGCCAAGGTGAAGCCCTAACGGTGTTTGCAAAGGGGATCACGACCACTATTTTCTTTCTATAATTTCTTTCTATTTATCCCAATTTCTTTCTACATTTTCCACATGTAGGAACCTACCCTTCTATCCTATAGACAGAAGGGAGCCACTCCTGCCCCTGTAGCAAGGAGAAATCCCTTCTACAGGGAGTTGCACACTCGATCAATGGAGGAAGAGTTGGCAGAATCTTGAAACTATTAGGTGTGGACGGTCCCGATGAAGGTAATTTGGAGATCAACGATGAAGATTGATTTTCCCAAATTAAGCTGCACATACTAGTCATATGGAAACTTCGACACAAATACCTTGCATATCAAAGGCTTATATCACAAAGAGAAAGGATCTATGGTGCAGATTGTATGGAGAAGCACAAAGATTATGCGGTATAGAAAATTATAAATAGGTCTACATGGAGTTGAAAAGGTTTGTCTTTTCCAGAGCCTTGAGATTGATGAATTCCCCAACTGTATACAGAGTGCTAGGACAATCGTTTCAGTCTTGTTGTCTTAAATTTGATGAATTTCTAACTGATAACATTCGTTCTTAGTTAGCTAATTTCCACAATACCAAAGTGTTAAAATTCCAATATTTTTGTTGAGAATGTTCTTATCTTACAATGAAGATGATTTACAGGTTCCTGAGCTAGAGATCACGGATGACATGACCAAGGACTACTATAAATTCATGAATTATTTGATGGAAAAAATAGATAACCTTTTCTTCCAAGAAATTTTTCCCAGGGTATTGCCTGAAATGAGGAAAATACTACAACTATCTCCTAGTAAGATGATAGGAGATTGGTTCCTAGCATAATTTGAAATAGTCCTAAGGCTATATGGTTTTGTGCATCATCCTTATGTCCTGCCAACCTTTCTGACTTCCTAGGTTTTCTCCTTGGAATTAATGAGGAAAAGACTCATTGTTGAAGAAGAAAACTTTTTGAACTCTAAGAAGGAATCAAGCATTACTTTCCCCTATGAGGTAGGGCCATACACGATCAATGATGATGTATTTGTAACTTTGGAATGTATTCATTTGTATATCTTATGTATTATACCCTGATGTTCTTATCAGGAAGTATCTATAATGTAAAAAAGTCATGTAAAGTCATTGAGGTTAACCCTCCATTATAATTTAGGGCAATAGTCCCCATAATTAAATTAAGTTTAACCCTCCTTGTTGATCAGAGGGAAAAGTCCCCACAGTTGTGGGGCACTAGAGTTGTTAGACTCTCCTAGAGAAGTTGTGCCTGGTAAGTAATTGTTAAGTGAGGCCAACTTGTTTGAGTGGAAATAAAGTGAACGGAAGAATATAAATAGAAGTGAGGATCTCCTCATTTCAACACACACACACACACACACACACACACACACACACTCATTGGGGTGCATGAGTGAGAGAGGAGAAGTTCTCTCAAGTGAGAGAGAGAGAACAGGTGTGGGAGATCATCTTTTCTGTCTTGGGTTTTTACTGCTGCTATTCATGTTGATTCTATCTCTAAGGATGTTGCGGGGTTTTCTCCTTTATGGTTTCCCTGAGTAAAATCTCTTGTGTCTATTGTCTCTTGTGATTATTACTGTTCATGTTATTCTCTTAGATAAGATCCTAATATCATATTGCTTAAATGATAAAAATATAACATGGATTTAGAGCTAACCTAAGAAGAAGACACTGTGCCATTGTAGAAGCTATGGATTCTTAATTTTTGGGTCTCTCTCTACAATCCATCAAAAAAAGGATGCTAGGATAACTCTCCATTGAAGGGCACACCTTTTTGTCGAAGCAAAATTTGATTTCGAGCATTTTCAATTTTTACTACGAGAAATTAGGGATTTTTACAGAAGAGGAATTTTTGAGTTAGCCCATCATAGGATTTCTCTCCTCATCAAAATAAAAGTTTAGAGACCAATATCGATAATTTTGGTTGGGTAAAACTATGGGAAAGTCAAACCCTAAATTGACCCTTGGCCAGAAAAACTGTAAAATACTAAAACGGGTACTTTTGGTACATTCGCTATATCTGGGGAATGAAGAAGTCTTAGGGGACAAAAGCTTTACAAGCTGAAGAAAAAATCCTGATGTAGCCTATTTAAAAATTTCATCCTTAGATTCACTATATTCTGGGAGATATGT
>LPNX010691765.1:124534-152273 GCA_001517045.1 Pseudotsuga menziesii | reverse complement strand
GTTGTCAATGCAGCAACTCAGTGTTTATGGTTGCAGGGTTTACTTAGAGAGTGTGGTTTCGAACCTGAGTACTCAACTACCATCTACTGTGATAACCAGATTACCATTCGAATCTGCAAGGATCCAGTTCAGAAGCAGAGAACCAAACACATTGAGATTCACATGCACTACATCAGAGAGCTTGTGCATGATGGCACCATTCACCTACTCTTATGTTCATCTTCAGAACAAGTAGCTGACATCTTCACAAAATCATTTTGTGAGAAGACCTTCAGCAATCTCAAATCACTGCTGGGGATTGCTGATCATTCTGTCAAAGCATGAGTGGAGATAAGATTCTACAATTTTGTTTTACAGTCCATGTTTAAGGGAGGATTTTCCCAAGTTGGTTTTGCCTCTTTCCTTGGTTGTATGGACATTGCAGTATGTAAAGGGTGACTAAGCCTTGTTGCTAGGCCCTATATTTTGATTTATTACTCATAAAGTCAGGCTTAAGGGGGGGTGTTAGAATAATCAACCCATAGTATTCACCCACTTAGACATTAATTCATTTATTTTGTCTTATTTGCCTAGTCCATGAGTCCCACCATGTGCAATTTGATAATTTCCTATCCATAGAGGTCAAACTGCCATTATTGACTCATGGAGCGCTTGGGAAAGCCTTGGGAATCAAATCTTCTTTATTCCTGGCCTCCTAGGTGCCCCTCTGCTTTTTCTGCTTTATTGCCTGCTTTTTCAGTGTTTTAAGGCACATAGGAAAGCAAGACTAGGTGAGGTGAATCAGCTTTGTTGCCTCTTCCTCCTTCACTCTTTCCTCCATGAAAAAGCATGTATGAGCTTCCATTTGACCACTCTTTAGCTTGCCCATGCGCCCTTGCTAATTAATGGGGTCCTTGATAGATTTGGGATCAGCTTTTTACACCTATGGGGGATTTGCCTATTTTGGGTAAGCCTGCTTTATGCTAGATTTGGATTCTTCCTTATGCATTCGATTTGCTCATGTATTCTATATATTCAGCAGCCTATGTTATTACAGGGTTGGCTATTGTACACACAGTTAATATAATTTTGTGTTACAGCTCCATATTCAGTCTCCATTGTTGATAATTTTGCATGATCAATTGTTAATTGTTGTAGGTGAAATTAATCTACTGCAGGCCTGAATTTCTACAATGTTTCCTCCAAATTAGGGTTCCATCCTCTTCTAGGATTCATCCCTAAAGAAGACGCCTAGGGAGAATTGCAATATCTCGGGCTACAAAGATCCAAATGAAATTTATTTAGATGTTCCAAATAGGGAATGGACTTTAATTTATGTGGTAAAATTTTCAGATCCCTAAGCTGAAACAGTGACATGCGGTAGTCCGTACAACTTCACTATGTTGAACAGTACTGAAACAAGTCACCCTGGGAAAACACTCATACATACAAATTGGTGAAACCAATTCTAGTAAAACCTATGATGTTGGAAATATGAAAGACGAGGTTACCTTAGTATGAAATTGTAGACATAGAGGAGTAGTAATTTCGAAGATACCACAGAAACAGTATCATGTGTTTCTGTAGAAGAAATTGGTAAACTAGAGCTTCCTATTTCGAGAGCTTCCCTCCACTATTTTCATAAAATTATTACATTGGACAGCTCACCTTGAAGAGATCTATATTTATATCCAATCAAATCTGAAATATTCCAATTTTTAAAAATTAGGGTTTCTTTGACAAACCCTAGATCAGTTAGCTCCAGAACCAGGATGGACACCTCAAATCGGTAAGATCTAATCTTTTGCTATTTACAAATTTTGAGGTTCTCATTTCAAAATGACTAATTACACTAGCTTGATGACAATCTTAGTGAAACTGACAACTTCCAAGCATGGAAGCATTGGATCTCACTGGTTCTTGAAGAAAATTAAATTGGACACCTACATAAGTGGAAAGGTTCCAGTTCCAGAGGGAGATGAGGCTAAAATCCTTACACAAGAAGAAATTGGTCAATTCCAAGAAGATCATTGTTGATTCAATCAAGGATCACTTTATACCACAAGTGTGTTCTTTAAAGACACCTAAAGAGATGTTTTGATTCCTTGACCAAGCTATTTGAAGGGAAGAACATAAATCGAAAGATGACTTCAAGACACCAGTTGAAGAATGTGAAGATCGAGAATGTAGAAACCATAGAGTCATACTTTACAAGGGTCTCGCAAATCAAAGAACAACATGAAGCAGTAGAAGAAGAAGTGGAGAATGTAGAAGTTGTGATAACCACCTTGAATGGCCTCCCAAGATCATGGGATTAATTTATTCAAGGAATGTGTGCCAGAAAGAAGTGATTACTTTCAGCAGACTCTGGGAAGAGCACACACAAGAAGAAGCTCGACTCATAATAAGAGAAAATAATATGGGAGCCACTGAAGATCAAGCTCTCACCATCCAAAGAAGATCCCTCAAACAATGAGGAATACGAAAGACTCAACTCTTGAAGAACCTCTTATCCATCTTAGCATTTGGATAAGAAATAATGAATGAAGAAGATGATGAAGATGAAGGCTCAAGAAGGAGTCTACTCATGAAACAAATAAAGATAAGTATTCAATTGTCATTTCATGATATTGTTTTGTTATGATTTTGTTTATATTTAGTTGATTTGTTATGCATGATAGAATTTTTGCATTGAGGACAATATACTACTAATATGGATGTGACAGGTAAGTATCCCATGGTGCTATACAACTCTCCATTGCTACTTATCTAGAATGAAACCTCTTTGTTGACATATTGGATTAGTGCACAATCTCAATGTTGTCCTAGTAGAGATGGAAGGCATCTAGAAAGTTTCCATGAGATATGGATGAACATTGTATTGATTATATCTTAATGCAAAAAAAAATTTCATTATGAACATACCTTTTGAAATGTTTCTAACCATACAACTAATGCATTTTACTTGTAGGAAAGATCACATACAATCACCTACAAGAAAACAAGGATGAGACTTGTTCCGAAGAACAAGTGACGACTTTCCAAGAAAGAATACAAGATGAAGAATAATATGACAACACTTTCAAAAGAAATAAAGAGACCTCGGAGACACTCCAGTTATGTGACACTGTTGAGAGACATCATTGATGTAGAGCCTTCCATTTATGAAGAGGTAGCCAAGAAGAAATAGAAGGAGAATACCAGTTCAAGAAGAATGATGTCTAGGATGCAGTATCGAGACCCGAAGGTAAGTTCGTAGTTCCATCATGTAGTATATGGAAACATCGTGGGATACAAGGAAAGATTTGTAGCACGAGGCTTCTCACAGAAAGAAGGCATAGGCTATGAAGATACATTTGCAGCCACTAGAAGTTAAGACACATGACATGTAGACTCATGTGTGCAAATTAAACAAGGCCTTGTACAAGCTCATAAGACACCCATGGGATAACACATACATGAGGAGTTTGAAGATAACCTAGAGTGATGAAGATCTTAACCTTTTCTACAAGGTTGAAGATGAAATCCTATAGAGGATGGCAAGCTCACATATGGGTGCAAGAAGAACTTTTGAAAAGGTTCAAGATAGTGGATCTTGGTATCGAGTGACCCTAGATGGATACATAGAATATTAGTAGTAGAGGAAGCTACTTGTCACTTTGGTACAGAATGTTTCAGTGCATAGAGTACGAAAGACAGAGGGAGTATGATGCTCCACTTCAAACGGAGTGACTGCAAAAGATCCTAAGGTTCAACATGGTATGACAAGATGGATAGCTTACTGATGGCTCTAGGCTTTACTAAGAGTAAATCGGATTCCAACCTTTACTTCAAGGTTGAAGGAGGAAGACTACTGATGCTCCTATTATATGTCGATGACTTGTTCCTGACAGAAAAGAGGAAATCATTAAAGTTGCAAGAAGGAGACTTGCTGTCAAGTTCGAGATGAAGGACTTGGATATGATGCACTACTTTATAGGCATAGAGGTGTCGAAGAATGTAGGTCGAATCTTACTAGGAAAAGGGAAATATGCAGTAGAGATCCTGAAGAGGTTCAGGGTGATGGACTGTAAGGACATGACCACACCTATGGCATCGAACCTGAGGCTATTGAGTATTGCTTCATCAGAGTCGGTTGATGGCACAATGTATCGTCAGATGATTTGTTCCTTGATGTACCTGACAAATACAAGAACAGATATTTTCTTTGCTGTGAACACATTAAGCCAATTACTGATAGATCCAAGACATGTTCACTTGATGGTTGAAAAGAATGCAATGAGGTACCTGAAGGGTATAGTTGAGTATGGGCTCAAGTATGATACAAATCATAAGATTAACCTGGAGGGTTGTGTGGATTTGTATTGGGAAGGAAATGCCATTGATAGGACGAGAACTTTGAGGTGCTACTTCAGTATGAGATCAGGTGTGATCTCTTGGCTTCGCAGGATAGAGTCCTGCATGGCGCTGAGTATAGCCGAGGAAAAAGATGTTGCCACTTGCTATTTGTGAGGTAGTATGTTTCTTTTGAAAACTACTATTTGATTTGATTGATGTGACTTGCATTTTTGTATGATGCAGAGAGGATCAGTGAACCTTCAATATGTGATCCAGATCGAGATCTCTCAAAAGAAGGAGTTCTAGCATAGTCGATGAGATAGGTTGTCTGAGCATAAATACTAGTGAAGCTCATAGGTTTCTCAGACATAATCAGTCTTGTAGGTTGTCCTTAGATGTAATCAGTCCTAGAGAATCTCATAGGTTATCCTTGGATGTAATCAGCCCTGATGTGATTCTATGCTAGAAATGGCCAGAGTGAAGTTTGAGTACTTCAAGGAGAAGCTTGGTGTTCTCCAAATCGAGGTTCCTTCCAAGGGGAAGTAATGAGTCCATGATCCCATCTGACATGATGAGAGGATTGGTTCCTTCCATGGTCATATGTAAGCACTATTCCCTTCTGAGATGGTGGAAGGATGAGCTTCACATGATCAGATATAAATGTAGAGACATTCTGATGTGATTGTGGGATGTGTTCCCACATGATCAGTGTAGAGACATTTTGATGTGATTGTGGGATGTGTTCCCACATGATCAGTGCAAATACATTCTGATGTGATTGTGGGATTTGTTCCCACATGATCAATGCATAGCCATTCTGATGTGATTGCAGGATGTGTTCCCACATGAATAGATATTGTTGTTGTAATTATAACTTTGAAATGTATTCACTTGTACATCTTATGTATTGTACCTTGATGTTTATTCCAGGAAGTGTTTGTAATGTAATTGAGTCATGTCATGCCCCAATGTTTTGATCAAGAGATTCTATAATGTAAACAAGTCATGTCAATTCATTGTGGGTACCCCTCCTATTGATCAAAGGTTAAAGTCCCTGTAATTATGGGGCCCTAGGGTTATTAGACTCTCCTAGAGAAGTCGGCCTAGGTGAGTTATTGTCAAGTCGAGAATTAGTATAAATAAATATTGAGCCTCTCTATTTATCACACATTCACTCACACTCAGTTGTAGCGCATAAATAAGAGAGAAGAAGTTGCTAAGACGAGAGAGAGAGAGAGAGAGACTACTGCTATCAAGAGATCATCTTACTGTTTTGGGGTTTTACTTTTGGTGCTGATTCTATCTCTGAGGAAGTTGCGGGGTTTTCTCCTTTATGGTTTCCCCGAGGAAAAAAATTGTGTTCATTGTCTCTTATGTTTGATTGTTGTGCTTATCATTCTCTCAATCAAAGATCTTAAGATAATGCTAGCTTAAATGATAAAAATCTAACATAGTATTAGAGCTAACCTGAGAAGAAGACACTGTGCATTTGTAGAAACTAGGGCTTCCTAATTTTTGGATTTCTCTCCACAAATTTTTAGCAAAAGAAGGTTGGGTGGACTCTCCTCTCCAGGGTGCATCTTTCTGTAGAAGTAGAATCTGATTCTGAGTATTTTCAGCTTTTTATCTGACAGTGATGCTGAAAATTAGGGATTTCCACAGAAGTGGAATTTTTGAGTGAGCCCATGCCTGGATTGATCTCCTCATCAAAATTGAAGTTTAGAGATGAACATCAAATCTTTTGGTTGGACAGAACTTTGAAAAAGTCAAACCCTAATCTGCTCTTGAACCATCTCTGCAGAAATTCA
Organism: Pseudotsuga menziesii; assembly: GCA_001517045.1. Taxonomy (NCBI): domain Eukaryota; kingdom Viridiplantae; phylum Streptophyta; class Pinopsida; order Pinales; family Pinaceae; genus Pseudotsuga; species Pseudotsuga menziesii. The sequence goes on along the minus strand of LPNX010691765.1, from coordinate 146,148 downwards.
GCTCCAGATCCAGATCTGACATCTTAACTTGGTAAGATCTAAATCTTTTGTATGTCCATTTGAGTTTCTCAGTTAATATGTGTCATCATACCAAGCTTGATGAAAATCTTGAGGGAGCTGATAACATCTGAGCCTGGAAGTATAGGATCTCCCTAGACCTGGAAGAAAATGAGTTGGACTCCTACATCAATGAGGAGGTTCTAGTTCCAGAGGGAGATGAGGCTAAGGCCTTACACAAGAAGAAATTGGTCATGGCTAAGAGGATTATTGCTGATTCAATCAAGGATCACCTCATACCATAGGTGTCATCTCTTAATACACCTAAATCTATGTTTGATGCCCTAACCAAACTGTTTGAAGGAAAGAACATAAACCGAAAGATGACTCTAAGAAATCAATTAAAGAATGTAAAGATCTAGAATGCAGAAACCATCCAGTATTACTTTACAAGGGTCTCTCATATCAAGAAATAGCTTGAAGCAGTGGATGAAGAAGTGGAGAATGTAGAGATTGTAACAACCACCTTGAATGGTCTCCCTAGATCATGGGACTCCTTTATTCAAGGGATCTGTTCCGGAAAGAAGCTAGTCAAGTTCAGCAGACTATGGGAAGAATTCTCACAAGAAGAAGCTTGAATAGAAGATCAAGAAGAAAATATGGGAAGTGAAGATCAAGCTCTCACAGTACAATCCAAGAAGAGCAAAACAACTCATCACCATGGTAAGAATATTTATCCTAGAGGTAATAGCAATAATCTACCTAGATTCGGATATTATACATGTGATGAAATAGGACAATATGCTAGGAATTGTCCTAAGAACAAAAGTGGCTCTCACAAGAAGAAGGGAAACACGAAGAGACATCATGCTCACACTACAGAGGATGATGATCCTCCTAATAAAAGAGCCAAACAAGAAAGTGATGAAGAATATGTTCTGATCTCTGCTCTTATGGGAACTATCTCACATGGAAGCAATGATTGGCTTATAGATAGTGGTGCTTCCAAACACATGATAGGATTTAAAGAATCCTTTGTGAAATTATCAGAACATGAATCACCCCACAAGGTGAAACTTGGAGATGAATACCAGTATCCAATAAAAGGTAGTGGTGAATTCTCCTACAACCTAGACTCAAGGAATTCTATGAAAATGAAGGATGCCCTATTTGTACCAGAACTAAAGAAGAACCTCCTCTCCATATCTTCATTGGATGCAAAAGGCATGAGGGTTTCATTTGTAGATGGCAAAGTTCTTGTGTGGCCAAAGGGAAAAACTATTAATGATGCAGTAGTGATTGGGGAACAAGAAGGAGGTTTATACAAATTGAAGGTACAACCACAAAAAGATTTGGTTCATGACTCAGTAGAACCAAATGAACTTTGGCATAGAAGGATTGTACATGTGCACTATAGAGCACTACCACCTACAAGAAAAGTTGTCAAAGGTATTCCAGAAATACAGGAAAAACATGATGGTGTCTACAAAGTATGTGTGAAAGGAAAGAACACAAAGAAGACATTTCCAAGTAGCGAGAGAAAGGTAAAAGGAATCTTGGAAATCATCCACTCTGATGTATGTGGACTGATGTCATCCAGTTCATTAAGCGGGTATGTATACTATGTTTCTTTTATTGATGATTTTTCTAGAAAGACATCGATATACTTTATGAAGAACAAAGATGAAGTATTCAACAAATTCAAGGAATTCAAAGCCTTGATTGAGAACCACACTAAAAACAAGATCAAGACCTTTAGATCAAATAGTGGCAAAGAATTCACATCAAATGAATTAAAATATTTATGCAAAGATTTAGGGATTAAGAGGGAGTTATCCACTCCATATAATCCACAATAGAATTGGGTTGCGTAAAGGAATAATAGAATTATCATCGAAGCTGTAAGAGAAATGCTTCATGATCAATATCTTCGCATGCATCTATGGGCAGAAGATGCCAGAACAATGGTGTATGTACAGAAACATACTCCACACAGAGTACTCGAGAACAAGAAACCTGAAGAAGTATTTTTCAGCAAGAAACCAGAAGTCAGCCATCTTAGAATATTCGGCTGTATAGTGTACATAAACATTTCGAAAGAAAAGAGGACAAAGTTAGATCCTTCAGGAAAGAAGGGTATATTTGTGGGATACTTTGAAAGCTCGAAGGCTTACAGAATATACTTCCTAGGATTCAAAAAGAACGACATCAGCAAGGATGTAACATTTGACGAAGACTCAGCTTACAACAAATCCAGAATGAGACCTGCTGAAGATCCTGAAGAAACAAAAGCACCCAGAATTCATGACACAACCATGAACGAATAAATTCAAGAAGAATATTAAGAATTAGAAGAACCTCAAGAGCCTATAGATCCACCTCAGGAGAAGAATCCTCACAAGAGGAAACCTACTTGGGTACGAGAAGCTATCCAAGGTGCAGAAAGATATGGGGCTCCATAAGGGAATCACATAGAAAGAAAGAGGACTAGGTCCTACTCCGGGTATGTAGCCTTATTATGTGACTTCATCGATAAAGAACCTTCCAACTATGAAGAAGTGGTAGAAAGGAAATAATGGAAGGATGCTATGATCGAATAGTATCAATCAATTATGAAGAATGATGTCTAGGATGTTGTCCCTAGACCAAAGGGGATGTATATTGTAACTTCCAAATGGACCTACAAGATCAAGCATGCTGTAGATGGTAGCATAGAAAAATATAAAGCAATATTTGTGGCTTGTGGCTTCTCCCAGAAAGAAGGAATAAATTATGAAGAAAATTTTTCACCTATAGCCAAATACCCTTCCATCAGATCAATACTTGCTCTGGCTGCAGCGATGAAATGGAAGATACACCAGATGGATGTCAAGACTGCCTTCTTGAATGGTGTAGTGGAAGAGGAAGTATATGTGGAGCAGCCACTTGTTTTTGAGACACATGATAGGGATTCTCATGTGTGTAAATTGAATAAATCCTTGTATGGTTTATAATAGGCACCCAGAACATGGTACGCCAGAATTGACATCTTTCTATCCAGTTTGGACTTTACCAAGAGTAAAGCAAATTCTAAACTTTACTACAAGGTTGAAGATGGTAACCCAGTAACACTCCTACTATATGTAGATGATTTGTTTGTGACAGGTATGGATGGGTTGATTTATGATACGAAGAGAAATCTTGCTACCAAGTTCGAAATGAAGGACTTGGGTATGATGCATTATTTTCTAGGCATGGAGGTGTGGTAGAATGCACATGGAATCTTCCTCGGACAAGGGAATTATGCAGTAGAGATCCTAGAGAGGTTCAGGATGATGGAATGCAAGGCCATGATCACACCTATGGCATCGAAGCTGAAGCTATTGACTAAGACTTCATCAGAAGTGGTTGGTTCCACTATGTATCATCGGATGATTGGTTCCTTGATGTACCTGACGAAAATGAGACCAGATATTTGCTTTGTTGTGAACACCTTGAGCCAGTTCCTGACAAATCTAAGACATGTTCACTTGATTTCTGCAAAGAATATTCTGAGGTACCTAAAGGGTACAGTTGATTATGGGATCAATTATGAGGCGAATTAGAAGATTAACCTGGAGGGTTATGTTGATGTCGATTGGGCAGGAAGTGCCATCAATAGGAAGAGCACTTCAATATTGGATCAAGTGTGATCTCTTGGTTTAGTAGGAAACAGTCTTGCGTGGAACTAAGTATAGCTGAAGCAGAATATGTCGTAGCCTATTCAGCCATTTGTGAGGTAGTATGGCTAAGGAAGCTACTATCTAATTTATTTGATCTCCAGTTGGATGCTAATTGTATATATTGCGACAACAAGAGTTGTGTGAAGTTGTCATAGAACCTAGTGTTCCATGACAAGTCAAATCATATTGAGATCAAATATCACTACATCAGGGATATGGTGCAGAGAGGAGCAATGAAGCTCCTGTATACTATGACGGATGAACAGATAGCTAATTTGTTGACTAAGCCATTAGCAAGAGTGAAGTTTGAGTACATTAGGGATAAGCTTGGTGTTCTCCAGATCTAGGTTCCTTCCTGGTTAGTTACTAGGAATTTTAGTCTAGGATTGAAGCTCAGCTTAAGTGCTGAGATGCCATTCTTTGGGAGAACCGAGGCACCTGGTCAGTTACCAAGAATTTCAGTCTAGGACTAAGAGCCTTTATTACATGGTTAATAGGATGTGTTCCTCCCATGGTAATATGTAAGTGTTGAGCCTTTCTTACATCGTTGATAGGATGTGTTCTTCCCAGGGTAAGATATAAGTGATGTACCTTTCTTACATGGTTGATAGGATGTGTTCCTCCCATGGTAATATGTAAGTGATGTGATTTTCTTACATGGTTGATAGGATGTGTTCCTCCCATGGTAAGATACAAGTGTTGTTCCTTTCTTACATGGTTGATAGGATGTGTTCCTCCCATGGTAAGATATAAGTGCTGAGGCTTTCTGATATGGTTCTTGGATGTGTTCCTCTCATGATCGGGTGTGAGTGTTGGGCCTTTATGACATGACTGGATTGGTTTCTCTCTTGCTTAGATGTGAGTGTTGGGAGTGATTTTCTAACATGGTGTTGGATTTGTTCCTCTCATGGTCAGTTGTAAGTGCTGGGTGAGCCATTTTGACTTAGGGTCAGATATAAGCACTAAAGAATACCTACATGGAGGCTAGGCCTATAACCAGCATGAAAAAGTGCTGGCTCTATAGAACTTCCTGTGACAAGAAGAATTAGGAGATAGCACCTGTGATGATGATCTAGCAGAGATGATCCAGATCCATAATGATCCAAATCCAGAGATGTTCTAGATCCAGTGATGATCTAGATCCAGTGATGATCCAGATCCAGTGAAGATGACTTGAAGATGAAGATGACGAGAACTCAATGATGATCCAGATGATATAGAGAAGAATACTTTTGCTGATAAATTGTATCGAGAGAATACCTTCTTAGTTAAGAGGGAGTGTTGTTGTAATTATAACTTCAGAATCTATTCACTTGTATATCTTATGTATTGTACCCCGATGTTTATTTTGGGAGGTGTTTGTAATGTAATTGAGTCATGGCATGCCTCGCTGTTTCGATCGAGAGATTATATAATGTAAACAAGTCATGTCAAGTCATTGTGGGTAACCCTACTATTGAGAAAGGGTTAAATTCCCCGGGGCCCTAGGGTTATTAGACTCTCCTAGAGAAGTCGTCCCTAGTGAGTTATTGTCAAGTCAAGAATTAGTATAAATAGAGAGTGAGCCTCTCTATTTATCACACATTCACTCACACTTAGTTGTAGCACATAACTGAGAGAGAAGAAGTTGATGGGACAAGAGAGAGAGAGAGACTACTGCTGTTGGGAGATCATCTTAGTGTTTTGGGGTTTTACGTTTGGTGTTGATTATATCTCTGAGGAAGTTACGGGGTTTTCTCCTTTATGGTTTCCCTGAGGAAAAACTTTGTGTTCATTGTCTCTTATGTTTGATTGATGTGCTTATTATTATCTCAGTTAAATATCTTAAGATAATGCTAGCTTAAATGATAAAAATCTAACAGATATAAGTGCAGAGCCATTCTATTGTGATTGTGGGATGTGTTCCCACATGATCAGATGTAAGTGTAGAGCCTTTCTAACAACATGAGGTTGGATGTAAGTGCAGATCATTTCTGACAAGATGATGTCAGATGTAATTGCAGAGCCTTTCTGACAAGATGAGGTTGAATGTAAGGGTAGAGCCTTTCTGAAAAGATGAGGTTGGATGTAAGTGTAGAGCCTTTTTGACAAGATAAGGTTGGATGTAAGTGCAGAGCCTTTCTGACAAGATGAGGTGGGATGTAAGTACAGACCCTTTCTGACAAGATGAGGTCGCATGTAATTGCAAATCCTTTCTGACAAGATGAGGTCAGATGTGAGTGCAAATCCTTTCTGACAAGATGAGGTCAGAAGTGAGTTTTGGGCCTTTATGACATGGGTTTTGAATGTGTTCCTCCCATGGTCAGATGTGAGTGTTGGGCATTCCTTTCTGACATGGTTCTTGGATTTGTTCTTCCCATGGTCAGATGTAAGTGATGGGTGGGCCTTTATGACATGGTTCATTCCATTGTCAGATATAAGTGATGAAGATGATGAAGACCTACATGGAGGATAGGCCTACAACCAACATGAAAAAGGGTTGGCTCTGTAAAAATTCCTATGATGAGAAGAATTGAGAGATAGCACCATTTTTTCAAGATGATGGAAGAAATGATGATGATCCAGACTTGATGATCCAGTGATGATCCAGATCAAGTGATGATACAGACTTGATGATCCAGTGATTATATCGATCAAGTGATGATCGAAAATTGATGATCTAGTGGCAATCCATGTGAAGTGATGATCAAGTGATGATATAGACTTGATGATGATCCAGTGATGATCCAGATCAAGTGATGATCCAGAATTGATGATGATCCAGTGATGATCCAAAATTGATGATGATCTAGTGATGATCCAGATCAAGTGATGATCTAGACTTGATGATGATCTAGTGATTCTCTAGATCAAGTGATGATCAAGACTTGATGATGATTTGGTGATGCTCTAGATCAAGTGATGATCCAGTGATGCTCTAGATCAAGTAATGATCCAGAATTGATGATGATTTAGTAATGAAGATGACTTGAAGATGAAGGTGACGTTATGATGATCCAGATTATACAGAGAAGAAGACTTGTGTTGATAAATTTTGTCGAGAGAATACCTTCCTAGTTAAAAGGGAGTTTTGATGTATTTGTAACTTCAGAATGTATTCATTTGTATATCTTATGTATTGTACCTAGACATTCCTATCGAGAAGTATCTATAATGTAAACAAGTCATGTAAAGTAATTGATTTTAACCCTCCATTGTAAGTCGGGGAAATAGTTACCATAATTGAGTTAAGGTTAACCTTCCTTGTTGATCAGAATGAAAAGTACCCATAGTTGTGGAGCACTAGGGTTATTAGACTCTCCTAGAGAAGTAGACCCTGGTAAGTAATTGTTGAGTGAGGCTGACTTGTTGTAGTGGAAATAAAGTGAATAGAAGAATATAAATATAAGTGAGGCTCTCCTCATTTCAACACACACACACACACACTCACTTACTCACTGGGATGCATGATTGAGAGAGGAAAATCTCTCTCAAGTGAGAGAGAGAGAGAGAGAACAACTGTGGGAGATCATCTTTTCTGTCTTTGGGTTTTACTAGTGCTATTGGTGCTCATTCTATCTTTGAGTAAGTTGCAGGGTTTTCTCCTTTATGGTTTCCCTAAGGAAAATCTCTTGTGATTATTGTTGTGCATGTTATTCTCTTAGATAAGATCCTAAGATCATATTGCTTAAATGATAAAATCTAGCAGTAAAGAGCATGTCTACCCTGCCACTGGTTGGTAACTTACTCAAAGGCATGGGATTCTCTCTAGAACAGGCTATAAACTATGACCCACATCAAGTAATTTCCAAAAGGAGAAAATCTCACAAGAGTAAGCATTTTGAGCATACCAAAATAACAGGGCTTAGAGAAGCAGCCAATTGGGATGATTCCCCTAACTCTACCACAATGGATCTCAGCATAGGATGAGACTCTATCTCACCCCTTCCAGGGGACAATTCTCACCAAATGGACCTATCCAAAGTAGTTTTAATGGATGGGAATGTTTCTTCCTTGGTCAATTATTCAGGAATTTCAATGAAAAGAGGACCTTCGGAACCCATGGAGATTGATGAGGTAGATACTGCTAGCATGCCCAAAAAGTAGAAAGTTGAACACGAAAAGTAGTTGGTATAGGTTAAGAAAATTAGTATGAAGGGATAAATTAAGAAGAAAAATGTGAAAGACAAACATAAACAAGAAGAGCCTGAAACAACTAACTTAGAGATCTAGAAGTATGTGTTTGATGGACAAACTCCAAACAGACATGCCTCTAAAGAAGATTGGATAGACTCTTATAGAGAAAGGGATGATAAACATTTTAATTAGACAACAAAGCTGTATGATGAAGTGGTACAGTTTCCCTACACAAACATGGCATTGAAGACTATGAGGGATCATACTACAGACACCCTTAGCCTGTCCTTCACAGTAGGAAACAAGGTGTTAGAGGTTAATGTGAACCTCAAAAAGGTTCCCAATACTGATATATTACACCTTTATAGAGAGACTAGTGACATCTTGAATACTACATTATTGAAGGCCACATTATAGATTTCCAAGCTAGCGTCAAACAAAGCAAAAAATCAAAACCTCTTGAGGAAGATAAGAGTTGAAAACAAGTCCCTTAAGGTCAAAATTAACAATTTGCAGAATGAATCAGTACAGATACATGGACAGTCAAATAAGAGAGCCTTAGCTCAAATATTTCTAGATGAGAAAGAAAAAGAGATCCAGGTAATTAAAAATAAGTTGAAAATCTCTTCCACCTAACTCATTTAGACAGCTGAGTTTGATGAATTTGAGAAATAGAGAGAAACATTAAACACTAAGCTTATAGATTGCAGGGCCAAGTAGTTGAAGCTTGGGGAGAAAGAAAAGCAATAGGAAGTGGATGCTAAGCTTCCGAAGGAGAGTGAAAAAGAATTAAAGTCTAAGCTAGCGACAAAGGAAAGAGAGCTTCAGGAAAAATGCACAGAGGTTGCAATTCAATCAGTAAATGTAGATGGAGAGGTAGATACCAGTTCTCTTTCTAAATCAATGTCCCAAATAGGCCTAAAAGATACCGAGCTTACAAAGCTGAAACAACAGATCAAGGAGTTAGAGGAGGAAAAAGAAAAAGAGGAATAAGGGAAGAAAGAGATAAATAAGAAATGTCAATAATTGACACAACAAAATGCCAAATTAAGAAAGCACGTGGTCGGTAACATGGCCTTGGAGGGTGCCAGGCATTTTATTTGGGACCAAATCATTGCAGAAGCCAACAAGTTCATACCTTATTTAGATTTCATCTCAAGTCAAGAGAATGCTTTGACAAAGGCCAAGAAAAAGGTTTCGAAAGTATAGGGAGAAGTGAATAAAACACCAGCAGAGGTGGATAAAAATGTTGTTGAAATTCTAAGCTCCTTGTCAGATGATCTAGTCAGGAAGTATGGTATCCAAAATAGAGTTTCCATTATTTCTGGGGCTAGAAAAGTGATTGCTAAACATAGGATACTGGACACTGTACTTGCCAAAATTGACATTGTAGACCACAAAGTCAAGGAGGTGATTAAGTTGTTTAAGCCACTAGTAGATAGAGGAGTCCCTTTCTTCTGGGAAGAAAAGGGAACCTTATTGTCTCAAAAGGATTATTTAGAGAAATTGGTTAGTTCACTAGTAGAAAATGAGAAATTAATGACTAAAATCAGGCTATAAACGACTAAGTTTTGAGTCGGTGACTAATAGTAGGAAATTTCCACTATCTTATAGCTAGTCATATTTCACTAGTCATTAATAGCTTGACTTAGTAGTCATTGATTTAGTCATTGATAGTCAATGATTTAGTCATTTATATTTAATGATTTAGTCATTGATTTAGTCATGGATTTAGTCATTGAGTGAGTCATTGATTTAGTCATTGATTTAGTCATTGATTGCAACCATTAATGACCAAATATACGACTAAATAAACTACTAGATGTTAACATATTAATGGCTAAGATAAATATGACTAAGATATAGGAAATTAGCTACTAATAGTCGTATATATGCAAATTTAGTCATTTTTGTAGTCACAAATTTATGATAGGGCACGAAGGAATCAAACCACCAACCTCCTGCCTATAATTAGGTAGGAACTCTACGATTGAGCTAGCACCCTTTAAGAAGTTGTTATTACTTGAAAATGATGATATTCAAACAAATTTATGATAGATATCAATCTACAAACTACATAATTATTACTATTACAACTTACCAATAACTAGTATTTATGATAAACTAATTCCTGAGAGCTATGTACAATTTTCCCTGTAACTAAAGCTAATAAAAATACTACAAATACTATTACCAAAGAGATTTAGTGATGAGTACCTCTTCCCATTCTTCATCACTATCATTCTCATAGTCCAAAGAAGAGTCCTTCCTGAAAGGATTTCGAAGCCCAATGCCATCACTGCATTAAAAACAAAGAGTCAGAAACAAAACTTTCCCTCTTGTCTACTGCAATATTAAGAATCCATGAGCTTCAAGGTGTTTAAGATGTTCCTCATCATGGGCTATCAAAATTAAAACACAACCTGTTGCTTTGATAATTAATAAACTTAAAACTATGCAAATTATATTCACCTTTTCTTTGAGAAGGTTCCATAATAAGCAGGTCTATGGTTGTGATCAAATTGCAAAAGGTTTCTTCTCTTATTGTGAAGCTTATTTTATTGTGAATCCTATTTTAGCTTTAAATCAAGTGATAAACATTCTAAGAGCCAAGAATATTTAGAAACTTATTGCTAATGGAGACTCGACGACTATCATTTGCAAAATTAGAGACTTGACTCCCTATGCACCGTAATGTCTAGCAAAAATGATCTCTAGATCTAGAATTCAAATAATTTCAAGTATTTTGACTTGGAGAATTGCAAGTATTGCAAATATTTAGCATTGAATCATTTACTGCTTCAAAGGTACCATTTTGTATGGATGAGTTATGATTTGTGAATCATTATTCCTTGGCTATAAGGGCACCTAATAGTGGATTCAATAACTAAAGAGTCATGTTGAAAACATAAAGAGAAATACCCTGCTACTACAACATTGCGTCTTTAGAGAAACCTTTAAAGGGTTGTATATTTGGCTTCTAGGTGATGATACCAGTTATTTGAAAGTCAGGACAACTGGTTAAGCATGAATTAAACTTGAAAAAATTGCAAACTATTAGGTATAACAAAATATATATCAGCTCTGTGTTGAGATGTACAGGATCTGAAATAGCTTCCATGATGATTGGACAACAGTTCAAAGAGATAAATAACCATTGATAAGAACTGAACTTTCATTAGAATGTATGGTCACCTAAAATAAGACTACACTAAAATTTAGATTCTAGTAAGCTTTTGAGATTGACTAAACCTATCAAAAAGGTTGGAGAGACTGGTATTCTATAGTGTTCTTATAATGCACAGTTGCATAAAGGCATATTCTTATCAAGATTTATGACTTTCAAAATGAATGAATTTACTTGACCATGAAATGCACATTTATGATGAAGCAAAGGATAGAGAAAATCATGATGAGGTTCATATTCCCCATTTGAACTGCCTACAAGAAACTATTTCTTCGCAAGGGTAATAAAGCATGTCTCCATCCTGCTTGAGTGGAATGTGAAAGTGTCCTGCCCTGATTATTTGATTATGAATTAGTTTTAAGTTCCAATTTCCTTCAGGCCCTATGGCATGTTTACTCCTTCCACTTTGACTTCCCATGTGGGATGCATTGCTTCTTCAATGGAATATAAGAGCCTCACTAAGACCTGGGTCTCATATTTTGGTGTGAAGTTATATTTACAAGTAAAAAGTTCAAGGTTCATGAATAATTGTTCAAAACATACCATTAGTACAGCATTATAACATAGGCTATGTTTCTGCGGGAGGATAGAGGCAATGCAGAGCAGACGGTAAGTGTAAGAGAGGGTTTGACCTCCCCAATTACGTTTTTTACTTGCCAAGTCCAAGAAGTTCAATGCAGAAGTCAAATTCAACACTATGGAAATTGAAGAACTCAGAGCAAGGGCCATGGCTTCCATACCCAACAAGAAGAGGAAGAGAAAGCTATTGCCGCCACACCCACTCTCATCTGGGAAATTTATTTCCACAAATAATTTGTTTGACAGAAATGGGACAGAACTACAAGTTTCTAGGGCACTATCAGTTCCATTATGTGGCCATAAGGAAAATGATGTCTTCTTATCTAGTTTACAAGATCTACATCATTCTATTAGATCTCCTGCAACAAAGAGAAAGATGATAACCTTGTGATTAGATTCTCTGATGGAGATAGTGACAGTGAGGGTGAAGAATAGAGTGGGAGAGTGGATCAAAGTGAGAAATATGTAGCATCAAGGGAAAATACAAGTCGGACTTCCTTCAAAGTAGGGAACTCCTCTAGGTAGGTGTGCTTTGACCCCTTTTCCATAGAAAAAAGCATAAAACCCCTTATAATATCCTCAAAATAGGGTCTTCTTGCCTAGTTACATATGCAAAATAATGATTAGGGTCGACATTCCTTTTCCTCAAAGCTAGTGCTCCTAAATTAGGCTATTAGCCATCTCTTACCTTTTTTCATGCAAGGAATGTGGCTTGGTCCCACATATCACTTATTCAAGAAGGGAACTCTTCATACTCTCCCTGTTTTGAGGTGTGAAGATAGTATTAGGACATCCTCCAAACTAGAAATCCTCCGAATATGTAGCCAATGACTCAGGTAATGTGTGACCTACCCCATAACTATCTTCAAAATCCCAGCACTCCTCCAAAGGATGATATGCCTTCAAATATGTGAAAAATCCTAAAATCTCCTGATTTCACAGGTGACACGGACATGGACCATGGGACCCCCTGAAACTGAGCCATCTCCAAGTGCATGCTATCTAGCATCAAAATAACCTTTATGCCTTTCAAAAAATAACAGTATCTAAGAAATCACTAAGCCCAAATCATAATATAATAGCAACTCTATACATGCATTATAATCTATTATCACAGCAACACCACCACCAATGTTGATAAATTTCTTAACCTCTGATACAAGAAAAAACAAGCACTTTCCTTGATCTACTTTAAGAATAATATATTTTAAAAAGTAAAGAGATGTCCAAACTTGCTCACTTTTTCCCAAATTCTCTCTCTCTCCATTATATCCCTATAATTGTAAGCCAAGTAAAGTCAATAAAACAAAGAGTAAATCGGGAATCAAATGGAAAATATTATGGCAAACTGCAGAAGAAAGGATTATTTGTTGTTGCTCCTTTATAGGATTAAGTAGAGAAGCCCGATAGTCAGATATTTAATTGGAAAAAGTGTAAGATGCAGAGGCATCCATGTATCTAACGGTGAGACATGCAGCATACCATAAAATAAAATGATTCTTGCAACAACTTTTCTAAATGGTGCCTACATTGAGGAGATCCATTTCTTCTTTTGTGGGGAAAAACTTTATGAGGTTTTCTACCTGATCAATATCTAAAACTGTTTCATCCAAAGCCAGTACTACACTTTGCAACTACAACACAACAGAGAAAGATAATCAGCAAAATAGAAAGGGAAAAGAGTTGCATATTGCTTTATGGATTTAACCCTTACATTTTTTCCAAGTAAACTCATTCATATAACCTACTTGGAATTCAGAACTGCAAAATCATAAAAATAAAATAGTGGAATAGAACTTAGAAAATAACAGCCTAAAAAACTATGTTGATAGTAAGGAACTACTGGATGGAAAGTTCCTATTCAAACAAATAAGACATTTAAACATTCCCCTCTCAGGTTGAGAAAAAAATTAAAATACATTGACGTTGACAACTTATGAATTCAAGGTGCCTGGAGATCATGCAAGTATGAAAGAAAATAATGCTAACATGAAAAAAACAAACATGTAGATTCAGGTATGAAATATCAAGGAAAAAAAGAAATTTCTAATTTTTTTCTAATATTACAAGTTACATGCTTATGCTGCCAATAGTCAACTGGTAAAAAAAATATTGATTATAGTCATAGAGAAGATTTCCAAGTTAAGATTCAGTTGGAATTGTCAGCTATAAAATGATTACAAAATTACAAGCTACCCATTATAAAACCTTAAATAAACATAATTGCAACATGTATTCCATCACAATGTTAAAACGCTTACCATTACATCCGGTAATGGCATTTTGACCTTGGTAAGCATAATTTCACAATTATTAGCCCTTCTTAAATCAATCTGCACACATCCATTATAACAAACTTTCTTATAACCTTAAAATAATACAAATGCTTTTAATGTAAATTTATCCTGTCATGTCAGACCACAAATACTAGCAAAGCAAAGATTTCAACCTGTATAAATATCACAAAAGTCTTCTAAAATAATATGTTTGCATTTCAAGTTGTGGAACTCCTCTCCTTGTTTATAGTCCTCAGGATTCTAATGAGTTCATTGACTAGGATGACTTCGATTCACTTGTGCAACCTATAGGAAAATTTATAATTATGTGAAGGACTTGGGAGTTGGAACCAATAACACCAAGGTGTGTGTATTTAAATCTCTCTAATATTCACTAACTTTAAAATACTAATTGCAGCGATTGAAATTGATAGCTACAAATCAATAAGTGTCTAGAATACATTACTATCACTTTTATGCATAGATTGATTTGTTTCTTAAATGAATTTAGCCATGAAATAAAACTTTTTCCAATGCCATACCATGCACACGTCTCATAATCTAGCTATTTTTCTGTCCAAGGAACATGAATTTTTACCGTAAATGTTTTCCAACAAAACATGTTTCAGAAGTCCAAACTTTTATAGGTTAAGCATTTTAGAAAAATAGAATCATGGACAGGTCACAGAATCATCAACTTCTAAAATATGGTTTAATTACCCATTTAACCTAGCACTTTTAGGGAACAAGATTTAGACATGTATTGATCTTCAAGAATCATTATCTCACTCATTTAAACAACATATAACATTAAAATATACAAAAAGAGAAAAAAAAAACTGTTATGTATGCATACATGTTTATGAAGGTAGGTGGTCAAGTGTGTGTATCCTCTACAAGAGAGGAAATATGTCTCTACAGATGTGTCCATGAACATTTTTTATAATGTTACCGAGGCTATATAATATTATAAGTTGGTGTGCTTTACTGAAGCTTCAATAATTGATAATCACTGAAAACCCAAAATTATTAAAAAGAGAAGGGGAAAAGTTAATTAGATCAAAAAGGGGCAAGCAAAACGGAAAGAATTGCAGTATTGCCAATCACTTGGACAATGCCACCTTGGATGTATCTTCTCATCAAGAAAGAAAATATTTTAAACACACTCAGATTCAAGGGATGCCATATTTTTTATTACATGAAAATAAGAAAGAAATGTGGAGGAACAATTCATTGAGCCTTATGAGGATTGTGTTGCTGTGGAGGAATCAAGTGGAGTCTCAGGAAAATGTGCTTAGGAGTCTATTGTAGGAGCGGAAATGATAGGAACCCTGGAATCTTTCTTAGATGAGAGTAATCAGACACATTCAGTTGTTTCACCTGAGCATACTGTTCTGGAAGACATCGAGGAAATGCCAGATTTGATATTTGATGTAAGCAAGGAATACAGTGTACAAAGTTCAAACAATTTGACTTGCAGGTAATTCTTTTTTCTAATTTATAAGTTAGTGCTGAAGCTGGGAAAAAATCCCCTTGGGCAATTTACCTGTTCCTATTTTGGTCCCATTAAACATCCATCCACTCTTGCAGCATGAGCAAACCTAACTACATAATTCTCAACCAAAGTTTTGTAACGTCCTCGAACCTCCGACCGGAGAAGAGGACGCTACTACACGCCAAAACATTTGGGCATCTAGCCCCATGAACATGTACATTCATAATCATTGTTGAAATGTTGAAATAAAATTCTTGAACTAAAACATGCATACATGATTACTTATCATACACAGCGGAAGCAACATACATTCATACAAGCATTCACATGTTCATCATGATCATTAACAGTAAATGGGATTGCAGAATTAAAATAGACAAATTTACTTATCTTATAGGGATCTTGTTCCACAACCAACTACATCGTTGTAACGTTCCACCCAACCATAGGCCCGCGTGCTCCTTAATCTCTTAGCAACGCTGCCACCCCCGAGCTGGGCATGATTCTCCAAGGAATAAGGAACTAATAGGCTTACACATAGCCAAGGTAACAACACCACAAGGGTACATAGTTCAGCCAAGCCAACATGGTTGGGTTTATCAGGCGAACAACAGATCAGCCAAGCCAACAGATTTTGGTTTATCAGGCCATCCAAGAGCTGGGAAAGGCTAATGCTAAGATGGTGAGCTCACTGAAGAGCTGCAGACACCAACACCAGAACCAACCTGGATTCTAGAACACCCACACACACCCAACACAAGGAAGTCAGTCCCTTCTCTGCAACGCAGTCCCTCAGACCCTAATCTTCCCTCCAGTGCTCTCCAGGGACTGTGGAGAAGAAATCTGGCTCAGTGGCTCTGTCCATGTGGTTCTCAACCCACCAGGTTTATCAAGCACCTCAGGCCCTCATTCACCAACCCCAAATAGTCCGGGGACAAATCCACTGCATGCAAGCAGCCAAACAGCTATTCAAGCATTTACAAGGAAAAACACAGTCACGCCATCATGGAAAACAACAGCTAACACACTCACATGAACCCACAGCAAACCAATATTTAATACTATCATTGTGAGATTTACACAAACTAGAAAAATGGGAAGAGAACAAAACTCCCAATCCGTGAGGGATGGAAAAAGACACAACTAAACAAAATGTGGAATAGAATTACGGTCACGACCCAGCAATAGAGTAACAGTCTTTAGCTCATGATTCAACGATGGAAAATGATAGAACATCGTGCATCCTAGCAATGGTGGAAAAGGCACAGAATCTGCATGAATAGAGGAAAGAAAACGATCCACGGGCCTTCAAATTCATGACGCCAAACTAGCATGCTCTCCAGCCAACAATCGGTCAGGTAGAAAGGGACCGAACCCCCATAATGGAATGTGGAAACGTTTTAACTGAGCTTGCGTGAGAGGAGAACGAGCAGACTCGCGATCTGGTGAGTGGACAGACCAACAGATGCGTCATGGGGAGAGGAGAGCAAGCATGGGCATTAGTGGTCTTCTTGCTAGCCATTCGCTGCCTCAACTAACAAAAAAAAGAAATAACCAAGGTGGTGGTGACACATAATTTTCCCCCGTGACTTAATGTTCCACATCCCCCCCTTTCCTTATCCTTTGGAATCATTCCCCTTCTCAATTTAGTTGCTGCGAACATAGCTGGTTGGGTTATTTAATTAAAATGCATGTTTACATGATGCCACAATTAAATATATGCCGCATGTCCCGACATACCATCAGTGTCCATTCCTAATCAAAACACAACATAACCAAATCTATGGTGGGGCCTTGGCCTTTAGCTCCGTACCAATATTATTTACAACATATGTATCCTATGTATTTTAATGCAAGCGAGGTTAAAACCGGGGTATTACAAGTTTGTACGTGGTGGCCAATTTCAAGGCTGCAACATGGAGGTAATCCTTGTAATGTTGATATAGGATGAGTTTCCACAGTAATTTTACATTTATAATGTTCATTTTTTCAATGGTTTCATTTCTATTCCTTTTTATCATTGGTATGAGATAAAAAGATATATCCATAGAGATAAATATATACACGACCCGATATTATGTGAGAATGGTATTTTTTTTTTTACTTGTAATTGATTTTGTGATTGACAACAATGCTAGCCTTTGAAGCATTTTCTATAGCAATATATGAATGTATGGTATCACCATGAAAATAGAATATGATATTTTTTCTTTCCAGGAAATTCCTTATGACAGGTAAATTTCCTTTTAAGGGCACAAAAGGTGCTTTAATTTGATTGATCATAATATCTATTAATATGGAGTCACCAGATAGGGATACACTATACAATCAAGGTATACATACACTTTTCCTAAGGACTTTTGTTTTTCCTTGTGACCTATTTCTTGGGGATATTATATATCCCATAGAATCTTGATACAAATTTAAACTATAACCTAATCCACCTAATAGTATTGACCCTCTTCCCTATAATAATCCCTAGCCTACCCTAAGTGACTGCTTAACCTGTAGCCTAGCTACGAACCTTAGGATAGACCCTTACACAACCCTAGTTTCCAAAACTAAACCCTATCCTCTGTCCTGCCCTTAGGCATGCCACAGAAACATTTATTTCCTAACAGCCCTGAATAACCTAGATACTAAGCCCTAGTTACTAATTCATAAACTAAAATCCCTTGGACCCTTTTCTTTGTCCTTGTCCATACCTCGGCCTGTGAGAAAGGATCGCTAATAGTCTAGATTAGAGAAATAAAAGTCTCATTCAGACTTGAGGCCTTCCCCTTTCGCAATCTAGACTTGGACCTTTACCCAGACCTCATCCTAAATTTCTTGGCCCTCCTCTAAAAACACCCAACATTGCTCCATTTTTTGGGTGTTGTATATTTAGGATGGTCATAAATATGCTTCCTAAAACCCCTCCTAATTCTATACAAACTAAATCTCAGACCCCCATTATTCTTGTAACTATTTAAAACAGTCCCATACCCTTCAGTCTGAGTTTAACAAGCAACATATCCTTGATGGGACCCTACATAAACTCATATTCAGGATGACCATGATGCACCTCAGTCATAGCTGTTATAACATGTAATTAGCAAGCCTTGAAGGTTAGTTGCGTTCTTGTCATAAATCCTAACATTGGGATAGTCTTGTCTCAAATTTCAAGAAGCATCTAGCAACACATATTGTCAATGTCCTACAAGTTACTCACAGTCCACAAATAAATAAGGCCACAACACTCTTATTCATACTTTCACTTGTTTATCACAATTTTTATTTAAGATACAAATAATAGTTGTTTATTGACATACTATGGTTACTACTGGAGATTGCATTTCTCATAAAAAGTGTCACAACTCTGTCATAGTGGATTGTAAGTGTTTAGAAGTTGATAACAATTGGTGCTTGATTAATTTGTCACATATTGGTAATCATTTAAGGATTGGGGTTACATTTCTATCATATATCAATTGGTATTGTATATTTTCCACACATTGTTTTCATAGTAGTAAACATACTTTGCAACAATTTAGATTTGCTAAGTAACATTTAATATATTCATTGTTGGATCTTTATGGATACTATTTTCTCAATTGAATTTGTCCTTAGATTCCTTGGAGTATTACTATGTGAATGTGCACTTGCAAGCACTTTCACCCTTTCACTTTTTCATACAACTAGTTCTTGATTAGTCTAAATATTATTGATATACTTTTTCCACTACTGGAAACTATCAAAGTTTTGAGTTTGCATTGATTATTGGAATACATACAGAGTGCTACTATGGCAAGCAAAGTATCTATTATGGGATCTAAGTTCAACAAGCTAAGCACAGTCTATACTAGTTGAGTTTCTTCCATTTTAATGAGAGTGGTGTCCCTAAGTGGGCATAAATTGCTGACCTAAATGGAAGATAAATTGATGTTGAAATAGATTTTATGCTTCTCACACAATTTAGTATTTCTGCTTCTCACACAATTTAGAGTTTCTGCTTGTGTGATGACAAATTATTTTTTTGGCTTGTGTGAGGACAAAAAGGGAGTGCCCAACAAGTAAGATATTTTGAGTATTGAGGGAGACAATAAAATCTATGCCCATGAACAGAGCATATTGTTCTGCCAGATTATTAGTGGGTATTCTCAAACCCCATTCTTATGTTAGTATGGTGTTTCCTCTGGTTGACAAGTGCATTATTGATTTTCAAATTTCTACATATTTTCTAGGCTCCATGAGTATTAAGTCATTAGAGAAGCAATCAAAATAGGCCTGTATTGTTCGATACTTCCTTTAGAGTTTCCTTTAATTGGATGTCATTTGAAATGAGTAAATGATTTGTCTATGTGGCATACTTTTTGACAATAATGTTTCCTTACATTGTTTGTGCTCTTGGACCCTGAAATGACCTAATAAATAATAAAAATAAACTTTTACTATTTAATATGTTGATTTTCATGGTTGTAGCTTGTAGGTGCACACTTAATTCCTCCCATTCATGGATTTACTGAAAACTTTATGGAAGAATTAGAATGTTACCTTTTTCTCCAAGCTGAAAGAAACAATACACTTCCGGTTCTACAACTCCCAGGATTTCCTTGACTGCTTCATCAAATAAACATCCTGAACTAAATATGTCAGTTTGTGATGTCCCTATTTGTTTCAGGTTTATTTTTAGGATTCTTCCTAATGACATTATAGATATACTTGATAAAAGAGAAAATTCCAAGGGCAAGTAAGCTTTATCCTCTATAAGAGTGGCATTCTAGTAATCCAGAAATCTAAGTAACTACATTGGGAACAGCCTCATGTTTTGTTACAGCTATGTATTCCATATAGTTCTTCAAAAATTCCATTATATTTGCACCATCCCATCTACCTTTCCCTCCTATTACGGACAGAGCTTCCTTCCATACCTCTTTAGTAAAGGGAGAGTCCATTAACATATCAATATGCTGAGCTTGATTCTTCATCATTTCTGTGAAGAACACAGAAGCTCGGCCCTTCAGTATATCTAAATTTATGCTTAGAATTTTATTTGATATTTCTAACCAAAAGAATAATCTAGATTTTAGGGGTGCATTTAGTTTCCACAGCAGCTTTCACCACCCGCATGCTTCACCTTGCTCAATTCCCAAGAAATTGGCAGTGTGACCCGGACTTGTGGTATAATTCAAAATGCAGGGATTTTTGACCAAATCAAAACATCTTCCAGGACCAGTCTGACATAATAGCTATGATATTTTTGAATAAAGGAAGTCCACCATTTTGTTTTATGACCATCTAATCCTAAAGTTTTTAAAACTTTCCATCCATGTTGACACATTGAGTTTTGTTTTGGTGCAGCTGTATCAGCTAATTCCAATATCTTCTGCTGTCTTAGGTCCTCAATAAACTCATCTGATAACCTGTAGCTAGCTGCTCACCCTCGCAGCCCAGCCATGGATAAATACCTATTGTTATGTGCCTTCCATTTTCTTCTATGACTTCCATTTCCTGCTTTCCAATGTAGCCATCTCCCTATGATATGAAAGGCTATAGCCAGAGCCTTCCAAATAATTGAAACATTTGTTGTGGGATTGATGAACCTTCTTATCCAATCTTCCAAAGAAAGAAGTAAAATATATATTTGGTTCTCATTACATGCTGCACCAAAGAAATAGGTAAAATATAAACTCTTAGCTGCATTCCCAAATTCATGAATGTTTTTTTGTCCCCACCCTCCAAAGCCCTTGGGTTTTGGCAACGGTACATAACTTTACAGTCAAGTTGACCCACAGGACATAAGAGGTGAATGTAAATGTTAAAAGGGAAACTAAACCTCTATAATGAAAGAAAATTGGGATTCATCACATGTCAATGGTCATACAACCCAATTCTGGAGATTGCCATTGCCAATTTAGATATAACATTGATTGGCAATAGTTTCAAACATATGAAATCAAAATAAACATCACTTCACTAGCATGAAAATGCTCAACCTCACTGCTTCTGGAATAGGAGGTTGTGCCCCATTATATGGTAAGCCCAAAGGCTATGAAGAGTGGCTGAAGAAAAACACTTATTAGATTAAAACATAATCTTAGATTCTTAACATCATTAGCTCAATTCACACAAATAACTAGATAATAAATGCATCTATAATGGTATTTACTCTGCCATGAAAGGGAATGAGAGAACCTATAGCGAATGTCTTGATCCCATATTTTGGATAGAACTACATATTTTCTGAGCCATTCAGCTCTTGGGGGGGTTACTAGAAGACATAA
>LPNX010691765.1:9197-117848 GCA_001517045.1 Pseudotsuga menziesii | reverse complement strand
TTAAACCTTTCACTCTTTTTTTGTGTGCCAAATTTAGTAATCCAAATGTACATACACAAATGAATAATTTACCTGGTCAAATGCAGGGTATATGTAATCTGTAAGTTGAATTTCCACTATTGCCCAATTTCCCTACACCAAAACACAAAAAGGTCAAAATCAGAAATCGGCATTTGCATAGCATATAGTTTAAAACATTGACAGTAACCAAAATCAGCATAGAAATTGATGACTAATCATCTTTGTTCATGCCCACATGTGACATACATCATGAATCACAGTGACACCTGAGGAAATTAATTAGTTTAATGAAGTAATCAAACTATAGCATCTACATTGACATCATGAATGATTGAAAGAAGAATGTGGAGAAACATTAGAGCATCTACATTGACAAGCTAGGTATGTTGTTATCCAAGAAGATTGTATGTATTGACCTTGGTGCTTAAAAGAGAAGTTTGGGTTTCCTTTGAAGGCCTGGGTATCCACTTGTAGGCATGCAGATGGACAGATGAATATGCACCATAAATTGCAAGCTTTAATCCAGGGTAGTGTCCTAGCAAGTTCCAGACCTGTGAAGAGGAAAAGAAAAAGATGAGGAAATGGCTGATATGCTCAAAGAAGCTGAAGCAGAATGGCTACAAAATGAGAACTAGGTACTTTGGGACTTCTGTATGTCAGACTTCCAGCATATAAATGTTAATATTATCACAATGAAGTCTGGCCCAAAAAATCAAATTACAGTACTCCTTCCAAGTAGGTGATGGGTGTGTCATGGAAAGCACCCTGCCTCCACAAGGAGCTTTGAAGCCCTTTCATCTTGTTCAAGGAAGGTTAGAGACTCAGCATAACTATTAGTTTGCTCTTTGTTTTGATTGTAAAAGGTAATGTAGTTTTATACAGCCTATGCTCTTGGTGTTTGTTACTTAAATAAGTTTTTTTTCAAGGGTTATTCCCATGTATTGTTTCTACTTCTCCATGTACATATCAAAATCAACAATCTCAAGAAACAATGCACATATCAAATTTTGTGTGTGTACACCCATGTACGTGATTTTCTTCCAAAACAGTTATGGCTATCAAATCAAAAGCAAACTGGTGATTTGGAAAAGCATCAAGTTGTAGCTATGTCACCTGTACTGAGGCTGATCAACCTTCTTTTTTATGAAAATATTAATTGTCCATACATCAACAACAGTACTTTCATGTGGAATAAATCTCCATCTTTCACTGCGAGATCCATTCCATCAGCGTCCAAATAAACAGTGCAAACTTAAAATATAGGTACTTTCCAATAGGGCACGTTGGTCCATTTGTGTGGATGACAGAGTGTCAAGTGTCCACCAGGTCTCCATTCTCGCAATGGTATGCCCCACCCTTAGAGAGGAGTATTGAAGGGATGAAGCCAACCGTATGTCTTGGGTGCAGCCAGTCAGGGTGTGCTTCTGGAAGTGCTTTCAAGGTTATGTTTTCATTTAGTTTAGGACTTTGCAATGTGCATTGGGGTCCAAACAATTTGACCCATTGGCCCATGGGACCTTGGTTCATGGATGAGGTTGGTAAAATATTAAGCAATCCAATAGGGTTTCATTCTTACTGTGAAATGTTCCACCCAAATAGTATTAATTTCAAAGGAATAAGTATTAGGGCCGAGAACAAGTTCTGTACAATTTCACCAAAATAGTTACTTGTTAGACTTGGCACAAAGTTAGTGCCCTGCAGTGCAAATCCTAGAAACATTTCCAATCAAGATAATAATAAAAATAAACTGGACATTCCAAATTGATGTTAATGGTGAGAATCAGTGCTAAATGCTAAACTAAACAATGGCAAACTTGGATCCCTAAGATGCTGGATACCCAATTCCTCCAAAAATAATTACGGTCCATCGATAGCATTGGATTTGACAGTCTCCAGTTGCAAGTGAAAAAAAACAAATACTTTTTGATCTGGGGATCTTTGCGTGACAAATTGGAGAATGTAATTGAGTAAATTCTTGTGATATATGTTTAATAAATCCACACCTGGCTAGAGTTCTTGGGATTAACAGCAGATGCTTTCCCTCCATAGCCTACAGCTCCAAATTTGTAAACATGTTGTGAAGAATCCTGCTGCTTTGACTTGACCTTTGAATTCATTGTCGCCCGCCACCAACGATCAAATTTGAAGGGGGCGTCTTAATTTCAATCGGAAGGTTATTTATTTTAGGAGCACATGAAAAAATGATATATTTTCAATTAAACTTATTTTGAATACATTAATTTGTCATATATATATCATTAATTTTATAGTTCACTAACATAACAACTATTTTATTGTATTTTTTCGAGTTGGAGCACACTTCATTATAAAAAAAACTACTTAGACTATGTGATAACCATATTGGGGCATCCGCTCGACCTTATGCATATTGCAAGACGTCGTAACTAAATATAGTCTTAAAGAATAACTAGAACCATGAGAGAATTACTTACTATTAACTATATACAAAATGAAGTCACTAAGCAAAACGAGGCTATAATATATATATATATATATATAACCAAAAAATTAATTTAAACTAGAGAGAGGGAAACAATCCAAACTTGAGAGATGTAAGAATCATGGGGATTGGGCACCTAAGAAAAAATAATACACAACTCATAAAACATTAAAAAAATAAATCCTAGATACCAAGCAAGTTAGCAATGCTAGCATAACCAGGGTTGGGGCATCAAATTATGTTGTTCAACACTTGTCGTGAAAGGATACATGTATGGGATGGAGGAGCAATGGAATCAATCCTAAGTCAAGTGAAGCCTTGCAACACATTGCATGTCTGAGCCTCAACAATATGCCTTTTAAATTGAACCAAAATACCAAAATAAGTTTACTAATGGCTAGATTTGAGAAAGTTCTAGGTGTGAGTATTTAAGGGCTCACGACTCTCAAATTTGCTATGTTTTGTACCAGTCCACAATTTAGTGAATCGATAGTCACAAGTAGGAAATTTAAGTTATTTAATGAAAAAAATTAATGTATATACCTCTATGTTGAAACCGTTTTCCATGTTGTTGCAAGACTCTACCCTCCTTTGTGTCTTACCAAAAGGCATGATAATTAGGAAGAAGACCTAAAATTATAGACTTCACCTTCAAAGAATCCATTGCAATCACATTCGTAAGGAGTGATAAGAATATCACAACAATCCAATGTGTCAAATCTCAGTTGATAGTGTCAATTAAATTCTTATATGGTAAATTTAATATAATACTTACTTATAGTTGTCTCTTACTCTTTGCATCTTGACACATTTGATATTTTATGGTTGTCTTTGCGCCTTGACCTAATTGATATTATAATGCGAGGACGTGCATGCATAATAATCCTTAGTTATGACTATGAGATGAGGATTATAGAGAAGAGGGTGTAAACATAGGTAATTTTAATATGTATTTTGGTGGTGACCGTTGAGGACAATTGTTGTGCGAAACCACAAATGTATAAAAAGAAAGAGTGAGATTACATCATAATCATGCCACCCATCAAATTGAAAGACTATTCTTGAGCCAACAATTGTTTTTTTAATTTTATTAATAACCATTGTGTAGGTGCTTTGGTCCAAATGTTTTTTCTAACTCATTGTTTCTCCATATCGTGTGCCCAATGACACCTCTCTATAGCATTGCATAAATCGACCTATGTACAGTTTGTGATCTTAGCTACATGCAATTATTTGTATTTGCATGACATCGAGTATTGTTTATAGTTGTCATGAGTCCATGATATGCATGCAAGAAATGAAGTCTTTTAGATCAGGAGGACTCATCAAACTGGCCTTTTGAAATTCATTTTGATTAAAAAAGAGTGGACATTGGTAGCGAGGTTCACATCGGTAGTAGGAACAAAGTTTTTAGCTTGTTTAGGGCCTAGTAGTAGACTAGTAGTTGCTATCTCTTGTTATAGTCGTAGTCGTTGACACATTGCCACACTTTAGATTGCAGCCCCATTGGGAGTCAGAGTCACATCTTGATGGCTAGTGTCTCATAGTGATCAATCATTACTGGTCATCTTGCACAGCTATGCAGTGAGTGCATGACATGAGTGAGTGAGTTATTATAATTGATCAAATTTCCAATATTTTGAATGACGATTTGAAATTTATAGCATAGGAAATTCAATATCTTGAGAAATTTATATGGATGGGTAATTTCAAATGTTGCCCTTCTTTTGAAATGTTGACATAAATTATGCCCTTCTTAATTAGAAGGGTAAATTTTAGATTTTAAATTCTTTTTGAAGGGAAATTTTAACTTTACACTTCTAGGAAGGGCTCGAAAGGGTTCAATTTTGAATGTTGCTTGCCACTCCTTCATGCCTGCTTAATTCCAAAGAGGAACTTTAACATACCAAGCGAGTGTTTTCTATGAATTTAAGTGGCCTGTATAATCTTATTTTCAATGAATTTCAAAGTAGATATCAAGAACTCAAGTCCTTTCCATGGATTTGTAAACTAAAACATTAATTTTTGGGGGGGTGTAAATATAATTATTGTTGTTCTATGATAATAAAAATAATAATATTCATGGATTTGTAAATGAAAACATTAAATTTTTTGGGGGGTGTAAATATAATTATTGTTGTTTTATGATAATAAAAATAATAATAATGAATTTAAAGTTCCTAGTAATTAATTAGGTTTAAATTTATGTTAATCATTCTAGTAGCTTATGATTTACAGTCTGAAACTTATCTCCCAATCACTTGAGGTGTTGATCTCTTGAGAATAATCAATGGTTTTGATTAGGTAAACCTATTTTGCTAAAGGGATTTTTTATGTACTTCCATTCCATTTGTGTTGAAGTTATTTCCTCATTTTCAAGAAATAATAATAATCTATTTTTAAGATCACAGTCAAGCGAGACACCAATTTTGTTGTATGAGACCCCCTTATTTATGGGACAAGGAACCTCCTCTGTGCAACTATTTAACTGTTGAAGTATACATAGGTGTACATACCCTACCCCCTTCCATATTTGAACATGTGACCTCTTGGGAGGAAACACATGACATTCTTAAACATTATACCCACTCAAGCTATTACTCTAACAACTAAAGTTGGGGCTTAAAGATTGATATATTCCTTCATGATATTTAACTTTTCTATTTTTTTTTGAATAAATATTGTGGGGAAATCCACTGGATGTGTCCCCACATTGATGAATGGAATCCCTAATAAACTTATCGACATAGATTAGTGTGACTATTAACCCAAAAGGATTCAACTTACCAGCACATAACTAGAAAAATTCCCAACAACATTGACGACAATCAGTTGAACTAATTATGAGTGTACAGGTTGACAACAATATTGCACTCAGAGAAGAGGCTTGATGCCAGCAAACACATCCACTAACATCTGGAGTTGTAGAGACCTCACTGGATGTCTCTAGTTGTGCACATCGTGAATCAAGACGGTGGTGACGTCAGATGCAAAATTTACCTCACCAATAATGCATAAAGGAGGTTTAACTTGATAGTGATAAGGAGAGGTCATCATTGCATTACACATATCATATTCTGTGAGGTGAGTACTGTTAGAGACCGAGGAATCGAAATATTTACCTGAAACTTCGATATGGGGTCGGGATTCTACCTTTATTGCATATGGATCTGAGACTGGTTCTGGGTCAAGCACCCCAGTTTAATTATAATTGAGTCTTTGATTGGTTAAAATATTGTTCTTGGAGCTTCCATCGGTTCAATTATTATTGGATCAACTGCTACGACATTTAAAGGAATTGATCCTGGTGAAGCTACGTCGATTAGTGTAGCTAGTTCTATGGTCATAAATCATGATAGTTATATTGAAGTTAGAAAAACACCTCAGTATGGGACTTGGGACTCATACATTGAAGGATCAACAACTAGCTATGATGCTTCTAGGTATCGATATGGTACTAGTTCTAGTACTTAATTCGTAGCTGTAGGAACCTTATTTCCTTTGGCACACGTTTAACGGTTTGCTTCAATGGTGTAGCAGGAATAAAAATGGTCAAGAGCAAATTCGTTCAATTTCTGTGTTGGATCTCTGAAGATCGAGGTGCATGGCACCAATATTACTAATAGAAGGTAGACAATTTACAAAATTTACTAAATTGTAACACTTCATTGTCCCAATTGCAATTTTCCATGACACAATTAAAAATGACTAATTCATATTCTTCTAGTTAGTCATTTTTTATGTCGTGACTAAATTAGTCGTTTATGTTAGTCATTTTCAACTCTGTCACTTATTTTCTAGTCATATTTGTTAACTGATGATTAACTTAGTCGTTAATTTTAGTCGTTTATAGTTGGGTCAATCAAAATTGCTCATATTTAGTAGTAAATCACTTGAAAAACCTGTGGTGACTAGAATTTTTAGTCACGTGGTAGCTAATTCCTCATTTTGTACTAGTGGTTGCAGATAAAATAACAGCAAGTTCTGAGACATGCAACAATCTTTGTCAGGCATGATATTCTTTGATAAATTTGCCAGGGAATTTGAATTAATTATTGATTTTAAAGCCGCCTGTGCCATAGTACCTGATGTCTCATACACAGAAACTATGGAGATAAAAGTACAAGAGCATGACATGGTTTTTGCGACCTTTCCTAGATCCTAATTTGGTTTCTTCATAGGGATTCATGTATTGTTTCATGTTACAGTCTATTACTTTCTTTCTCATTTGAACATTTTCTTTTCTCTCCTATATTATGTTTTCTTTCATGTCTGAAATAAGTGTATAATAGTTTGGAATTCATACATACTATGCTCCGTCTATTGTTTTAGATATCCACTGAATCTTTCTTCTAAAGTTAATACATAATTCATTCCTTAATGCTGTGTTAATGGTTTGTTCTTGTTCTTCTTTTTCCACCACACAATTATAATTTGACTGTAACTGAATAGCTATCTTACCTATGTGTTAAAATCACATGCATAAGTTCTGTTATCTCCATTGCACACCTTGACTCCATTGCCCAATGTTCCTATGATCTTTTTCAACCAATATTACAAACAATTTATATTTTCACTTGTACGTATCTTGCATTGTTAATATTTGGTGAGAGATCCCTCTCCGAAGAGCATAAAGCCAGTTCTCTCCTCAAAAGTGGTTTTGTTGTTACCTGGGAACGATCCTTCACAACCTTTTGTTAATTTCTAGTTCTAACAAGGGTAATTGGGCTTCTTCTAACAGAGGATCCTTGATGGAGAGCTCCAGTAGATGAATTGGTTATGGCAACCAAATCATGAATGAATGTTCTTCTTCCCAATGTTGGATTGCTACCACGACCTCAACCACCTACAATGTTAGTATTCTGGGTAGTTCTGGGGGTTCTGGGAATGTCACACTGTACTCTCCTCATATTCATGTAACCCAAAACATGCAAACTTAAAGACTGAAGAAAAATGAATAAATGCAACTACTATGGTGTCTAATAATTACCTTCCCCGATAATGGTACCAAAATGTTGGTCACTCTATATGCTAGTTAATTAAAACAATCATGCATAATGTTCAATATAAATTGTCAACCTAGGGAAGTCTTTTTATTTCAAAGATAATTCACACTCTCTGTTATCACTCCAAGAAAATCCTCTAGGTTGCAGCTCAAGGATTCCTAGTAACTTAAAAAAAATTTGGGTTTTCTAAGTGGATCAAGTTAGGTGACCTATAGGACCTTACACTCTCAAGACATGCATGAACCTCAATCAAGGATAAGGCTTCTCATTACCACTATTCAGAGAATGACAATATGGTGTAGAGATGGAGAACTTATCATGCTGGTAGATTCATACATAAAAAAGATATATATAAATGGCTAATCATGACAAGGAAAGCACTTATAATTCAAATCATCAATATGCCAATAGGATGACAGCTATCAGATGTAAGCAGGAATATTTCACCTTCTACGAACAGAAGTTGTTCCTCTGGTCTGAATGGTTCATATCCAGAACAAATGAGTGAACAACAAAGGATGAATACCTTCCCTATATGTCATAGACACCTGGAATGTTGCTTTGATAGTGAACCTATGCACTTGCAATCAGATCAAACATGAAAACACATCAAAGCTACTAGAACATAATCTATTTATCCATGTTAGTGACTAAGGAATCCAACAACATTTACATACGAAATCAGAACAACAGTAATGTGGGATGAAAATCATGTTTGCATTAAGATGAATAGAGAATTTTACAACCAATTAAGCCTTAGTGTCGACATGTATCTCCATGAAACCAACAATTTCATCCCCATAAGCTCCAACTTTTCTCTCTATGCTCTCAAGTGGATTGGGCCAAGTGGTCAATCCAATAGCATAACAATACCTCTAAAGCTCTCCCCCTCAACCATGGACATGAGCTTGTATTTATAAGGCTCAATGGATAGGAATGGTTGATATATTTGTGGATGAGGTGGCCTCTATGATCCTATGATGGGGGATCTTGATCTCAACTAACCCACAATGATAGGGATAAGGGAGGACAAGAGGCTCATGATCTAGAAGCCTCGAGAAACTTCTCTTTTTCCCATTTTACCTAGGGTACCACTTTTCTCCTCTTATGACAGAGTGGTTTAGGTTAGAACCGCTTATGGAACAAAGGCCAAAGGCAGTGGCACTGCTTATGGTAAACAAGATACAGGCGGTGTGACCAAGGTACCACTCATGGTTAACAGGGAAAGTGCGGTGCTGGATATTTTTATGTAAGATTGACAAACAACATGGGTTTCCACTCCAGATGCTGGGATTAAGGGAGAATATGTAAGTCAAAGGTCTTATCACATGGTGGTGACAGGATTTGGGTATAACAAGATTCCTCCAAAGCATGAGTCTTAGAGGGATACGATAAACAAGAGCTTTGAGAGAACAAGTTGTCACTTCACAATGAAAATGTTAGCTCGAATGAAGCATGTATTCAAATAGGCATCTGTAGTACACCAATATTTTTGACTCATAGACACAAGTAACCAACTCATGGATTTAGACCAATACAAGGCAAATCCATGGGAGGAATAAACAAGCATGGCTACTAGAATAAAACGTAGATCCATGTGATAGAGGACTTTAATTTGCACATAGCTACCAGACATACAACATAGATCTATGTCATACAGATGCAAATTTGAGCATAGCCACGACCATACAAATGTGGATCCATGCTAGATATACAAAACTCCATCACAACCTGGGGAAAAGCAATGAGCACTTTAAACAAATACCCAGGGTATTCGTCTCATCTTCTACAAAGTACGATTCTATCCATGTGATTACAATGATCTGAAGTCAAACATGGTAGAAACCACTTGATTACCAGCCAATGATGTGAACCATTAACAAGTGTAAGGGAGATCACCATTGATGTCAATGATTCCCAAGGTACCCTGGTACAATCTACTGAGTGTGAATAGATGTCCTGATGTCAAACACCCAGTTGATTCTATCAATCAAAGGCAAATGATGTGAACCTATGTCGAGAGCAAGAGAATCTGTCATTAAAGCATGCAGATCTCAAGGTACTAAGTTTTTGTTTCTAAGACTAGTTCTCGAATGATGAGCTGATGTCGATGGGAAAAGTCTCATCGAAGGAGGGCCATGATGAGTCCCACATCAACGACATGAAACTCGGTACATAGTTCTAGAATGATGTGAATGTAGTAACCATAGGACAGACTCAAAAGTACTGACACAGAGACTGTTTTGACTGCAGAGGTAAACTTCTTCAATTTCCCTTTGAACATCAAGCGGCACGACAAAAGACTTGGCAACATGACTGGACGGGACAAACAATGCGATAGTGGACAATGCGTTCTTTTGAAAGACTCAAAGGAGTCACATGACTCATGAAAGTGGATTGTCATGGAGATTAGCTGAATACCTAATTGACTGAAATGATATGCAAGAAAGTGCCATGTTCAAAGGTAATGACAAACTACTGCCATTTATTTGCAAAATTATTACCTTCCCATTTCCCCATCATGATCCATGAGTGCCTCTTTTTGGTTTTATGAGTTCAAAGAGGGTAACAAACACTTAGTATAGCTTGTTCGAAGACAAGTCCAAACTCATATGTTTTATGAACCTGAGAGAGGAGGGGTTTGTTCCCGAAACGAGTCTCTCAATGTTTAATTTAACGAGTCCAATGAAAGAAAGCTCGGTATTGTTCATGTTTAGAGAGTCTGAACGATTACCTAAGAAGACTCCAAAGGGGTCCTTTCTCGTATGATTTAGTCCCTAAGGCCCGAAAAGGTGTAAAATCATACCTTAGAGAACTCTTCTAGTCATGATCGGCTAAAGTGTTCCTTTTTCATAAATAGTCTATCCAAACCGAAAGAGATAACCTAGTGTCGGAAATACGACTCTTCGAATAATTTAATGAGCGTGAAGAAGACAATATCGCTCAACAATATTTTCATATTTAGGGTGCCTAAAAAGAGTTTAAAGAGGACTCCATGAGGTTTCTTTACACAATCGACGAGCCTGGAAAGAATCGGAAATGAACTCGATGATATTTTCTTATTTAAGGCACCTGAAAAGGGTTAAAAGAAGACCCCATGGGGTTTCTTTACACAATGTCAATTTTTACAAGCTTGGAAAGAATCAGAAATGGACTCAGACCTTTGATACTGGGTTTAAGGAGCGCGATCAAAGTGTCGTAAGAAACGCTCATCGACTTTTTCCATTTTATGGAAGTACCAAAAAGTCATAAAGAAACTCCGAAAGCTTTTTTGCTATGGTTCTTCTATCCTGCAATTGACTCAAACAACAAGTGTTAAATGCACTGATAACTAACATCAAGGGATTACAACTGATAAATTTCAAGTAAAAAGTGATTTTAAATCACAACTCCATCATGTCAAACCCAAAAAATGCATATATAAGCCATGTAAATAGTAAAAAAACAAATCATTTTACTATTTACCCATAGTGGAGAACATTTGGAGCACTTTCCTAGTCAAATCTTCAGCTATTGATACCGGGAGTTCCCACCATCAGATTTGAGTGCCGTCAATTCCAACTAACAGTTAAAACCTTACTCTTTCTTTTCATAGTCTTTATTTTGAGTTTTGATGGGGTTTTGGGCTTGTATCGAAAGCCCTAAAACCATAGAAATGGGCACCATGCATACCCCTTGCAGGATACACAGTACCTTACTAGAACCATTTCTAAAACAAAGCTGATAGGAAGTGCCACCACCTGTCTCCAATGGTGCACAGGTGGTTCCGCCTATGGAGATTTAAAAATGATAGCATAAGCAAAAATAAATCATTCTTTTGGATTTAAATGATTAAGGATGATTCTAATATGTGCGATGATTGTTTTTGGTAGGTCTTTGCTGATTAATCATGGTGATATGGAAAGAAAGACAACATGATAATGATGACGTTTTCGCTGAAAGGAATGCGGTTTGTATAGCCGCATTACGAGACTGTGGGCTCCTGAAATTCTTCCAGACCCCAAGCATGGTATCACATGAGTAGTTGCTAGAGCACATACTTTGGATGTGGAATTTGGAGCAGCAGCACTTTGAGGTTGGGGCCCATATTCTGACAGTGGAGGTAGAGGACATCTACTTCTTGACTAGTCTCTCGAGACAAGGTGCCCCCATCTCACTGACAGGTTCCCGAGGATGGGATATTACCACACCAGATTTGATAGACCATTACTATATCCCAGGGATGAGGACATCGAGGAAGAAAATCCCCATCAGAGCAGTGATGGATAAGCCTCTACAGACTGTCCTATTTACTATGCAGAGAGTGACCAGGAGTCAAGGTGTGCACTAGGATTCTAGGGAACACATGTTATATGCCATAGAGGCCATGGCACCTATGGTATTCAAATGGGTGGAAGCCGTGCTTCTGATATTCAAAGATCAGCTGACTAAGTGTCGGCAGGGAGAACTGAAGCAGTTTGGTTTTGGTTCCATTTTAGCCTGCTTCTTCTTCGAGCGGGTACCACAGATGAGACCTCAGGTGGTATTCACAGAGCTAAGAGCATGGGAACCCCGTATGCTGAGGTGGGTCCAGATTATGGCTCATACTGGAGTGAGTAGGGGGAAGGTGAAGTTCGGTGACCTATTCTTTAGATGGCTCTGAGATTAGATCCTCATGGTGGAGGTTTATGCTTACGTAGGCACAGACTTTAGCGGAGATCCTAACCTACCACTCCCACCTAGCAGACAGTAGGGTGACATCGGTAAGAAGAAAGAAACCCTAAAATGGATGAATTTTTTTTATGTTTTTTGATGTTTTATACTTTTTATCTTAAGTAACGAGACCTAGATATTCTCATGCAGATGTTGGAGCAGCACGACCTGGGGGAGATTCCCCATTGGATAGACAAGATGGATCCCACTTTGTACCGTAGGGTGATGATATCACCAGTGAGTTAGAGGAAAACTTGGAGAGTTTGACCTTGGATATCCTTGATGCTTCCATTGATGAACTCCTTCTGAGGTATCAGAGACCCACAATGGGAGTACCGGGTCAATTTAGTAGGCTACTGCATAGAGTAGCCCAGGCGGTGATGTGCTACCACAAGCATCACTAGACATTGTGTGTATGAGATATCTACTGAAAGCTGATAGCTTCAGGATTTTGTATGGTGATTTTTGTCTGAAATCCTACGTGCTTTAGATAAGGTCTCGGGACCTATTTTTGTAAACTTGTTCATATATATATACAGACTTTTTCCTGTTGTTTATATGTCTCAAATAGTGAATGTATTTTACATGAGTTTTGTGTGTCTTTAAATGTTTATTTACAATGGACCATGTTTGATTTTAACATCATGAATGGGAAATATGCCAATGTAGGATGCAATTAGCTAATGAGTCAGCAACTACAATATGTTCCCTAGGGATATGCCTATAAGTGATGGTTTCAAATGATATTTCTAGCAAGCGTACTCTCCGGAAGAGGCGAAGAAGCACAGGGTTTCTAATGGTGTAGACATGGTTTAGATGACAAACCACGAGTTGTGAGTCCATCAAGACTACTAGATTGTGAACATCTTGGGAGGTGGCTTCAGTCAGAAGAATGATGACTGCTTGATACTCAGCAATGCTATTGGTAGTGGGACCAATACAAACCGCTCCTAAACTGACCAAATATTCAACTGAGGAATAGAAGACCCAAGCAGCTGAGTCAAGATTCAAGGTGTGGTGGCAAGCACCATCAACAAAGCCGTAGAAATCTATCTGCTCTGCATGACCAAAACATGGTATAAACGGATGCAGACACTAAACTCAAAACCATCTTGAATATATTAAAAGCACACTGAAAGTCAAGCAAGATACATATATACAAGATACCATCCAAGAGAGACCTAGGCATAGTACCTTTTTAGGTACAACCCATTGTGAGGTTGCCCCAAAGGGATTCCATCGTAATCAACAAGCTCATAGGCTCCTTTCTCTAAAACTTTAGAAATGACGAAAGGTCTGTACCACATGGACTCGAACTTACCCTTCCCTATTTTTTCATATCTTTGGTCGTAAGTCAAAACTAGGTCACCCTCGTTAAAGGTACGAGGTTGGATAGATTTATCATACTGCGCCTTGACACGTTTCTTATGTGCCTCGTTAGTGAAGGGAGCATCTCTTTGAGTCTCATCAAGGTTATTTAAGTACAAAAATCTTTCTTCCTCTACGGAAGTGTCTGGGAGAATTTGGATGGAAAGTTGAAAATATGGAATCTGACATTGAATCGGTAAGATGACTTCAAGTCCATAGATAAGCTGGAATAGTGTGAAACCAGTGGTTGTTTTCACCAAAGTCCTATAATCCCAAAGAGCGGAGAAAAGAATGTGGTGCCAGGTGGATTTATGATCTCCAACCATCCAACGAAGGATAATTTTAAATTTTTTTTTAATGGCCTCTACTTGACCATTAGCTTGTGGATAATATGGCATAGAGTTTTCATGGCAAAAAACTAGCTTGGCACTCAGTTCCTCCATAATTTGATTACGGAAATGTGATCCGTGATCAGTAACGATGGACTGTGGGACTCCAAATATAGCTATGATATGATTGAACAAGAAGAGAGCGATGGTTTTATCATCTTATACATAAGTAAGCATGGCCTCAGCCCACTTTGTGAAATAGTCCATGGCTACGATGATGTAACCATGCCCCCTGGATGAGGTAGGCTTACAATGCATAAATTCGATCCCCCATTTGGAAAATGGGCCAATGACAATGATGGGGTGTAGCGGAGCAAGATGGGTGCACTTTTTGGGATAAAAATGTTGAAAAGGTGGGTATTTCTTAATAGCCTCATGACTGTCTTTGAAGACGGAAGGCCAGAAATAGCCAGCGCGAAGGATTTTTTGGGCTGTAGACATCCCAGATAAATGATTGCCACGTGATCTAGAGTGGAAATAATTCAACATGTGTTCATCCTTCTCATGGGCGAGGCATCGTCGGAGAATAAAATCAATCCCACATCTATACAAGGTATCATTTAGGATGAGGAAGTATTTCACGTGGTGATGAATATGGCAGCGATCATCGTGTATAAATGCGACTGAAATCGTTGTGTTTGGAGATAAATAAGCAAATCTCCATACCATGGATCGGTAGTGCTGATCAAGAATATAAATTCATCGAGAAAAGAATCACTGGGCTTAGATTCCATTGCATCACAGGGAAGATCACACATGAGCTTGGAAAAGACCAAGGAATTCTTTGATGTGGCTTAGGCAAATTGTAGATCAAACTCCTATAGTATGACTATCCATCGAGAGTACTTTTCCCTGAGCACCTGACGAGTCAGGATGTAATACATAGGGTTCTGGTCTACCAATACAGTGGTTGTGCGGAGCAAAATGTAGTGACAAAATTTTTGTACATCAATGACCGTGGCCAATGGTAGCTTCTCCACGCATGAATATCGGGTTTTAGAATCCATAAGATTCTTACTAGCATAGTAAAGAAAGTGCTCTTGACCATTGGGATTTTCCTGCACCAAAACCAATGGTAGTAGCGGAGGAAGCAATATACAAGAGAAAGTCCTTTGAATAATCTTGGGGGTATATCACGGGTGAATGATTCAAAGTGTGTTTGAGATTATCAAAGGCACATTGGGCTTGGTCACCCCAAAAGAATGAAGTGTCCTTTTTAAGGAGACGCATATAACCGTGCGTTTTCTCTACGAAATTGCATACGAAACGGTGGAGGAAGTTTGACTTCCCTTGCAAACTTTGGAGTTCAAGGAGATTAGTTGGGGCTGGTAGAGCCAAAATGGCAGCAATTTTCAAAGGGTCTATCTGGATTCCATCTTTGGATACCACAAAACCTATTAGACGTCCCGTCTCAATGCAAAACAACATTTATGCTAATTGAGCCATATATTATAATGACGACATCTTAGGAATATATCTCTAAGATGACCAAGGTGGTCCTCCCATAGCTGTGAATGAGCATGAAGTTCATCAAGGTATGGTTCAACAATATGTTTAATATCATGAAACACATAGGACATCGTACGATGGAACGTGGCTCCAACATTTTTCAATCCAAAATGTAACTTCTTATATGCAAAGGTTTGCCATGGGAAAATGAATGTTGTCTTGTGCTGATCGGTGGGTAATATCTCAATCTGATTATAGCTAAAGAATCCATCCATAAATGAGAATATGACACTTACAGCATAGTTGTTGATAATCTAATCAATGTGCGGAGTAGGAAAGTTTTCCTTGGGACAAGCTTTATTCAAATCCCTAAAATAGATACAGACTCTAATGGTGCCCTATTTTTTATTGACGGGGGAAACATTCGATAGCCATTTCGTCATGGGTACTCGATAAATAAACCTAGATTTG
The DNA here is from genome assembly GCA_001517045.1 of Pseudotsuga menziesii. Lineage (NCBI taxonomy): Eukaryota > Viridiplantae > Streptophyta > Pinopsida > Pinales > Pinaceae > Pseudotsuga > Pseudotsuga menziesii. The sequence goes on along the minus strand of LPNX010691765.1, from coordinate 101,991 downwards.
AGAAGTTTCTCAATTTCATCTTTAATCGCTGCGGCCTTTCGTGGATGGACTTGCCTTAGTTTTTTCCTAACAAGCTTGGCTAAGGGATAGGTTTTAATCTCATGGACCACAATGGATGGGTGAATCCCCGGCATCTCTTCATAGGACCAAGCAAAAATATGACAGAATTCCTTGAAAAGTCCCCTGTATGCTTCAGATTCATCTGCCGAGCAGTTCTTCCCAACATGAATATGCTCGATGGTACTAGGCTTGGCTGATATGTCAATCAGATTCATCTAAGTAATGTTGCAAAGGTTTCCTTTAGAATCTATGTCTTGCAACAATATGGGACTTTTGGGTATGTTGACAATATCAGTAGGAAACGGAGATGCATAATCATGGTTAACCGAACTGGTGTTGGGGAGGAACATGGATCTATGATGGTGATCTTCCCAAATGGACTCATCTATACTCATGATCTCCATAATGGACTCATTGGAAGGAAAATTCTCAAAGAGATAATCTAGAACAGGAAGAGATGGTTCTAACTAGTAAGGTAAATGGTAAGGATCTGAATCCACTAGATGAAGGTCACCAGTGTGATCATCGGAAAGGTTTTGAATGGTGCCATACATTGCTTTGTGTTAACTCAACGAGATGGACTCAACAACTTGTTTTCCCTTAGGCTCACAATCATATAGACTGTCATGGAATCCGTGTTATGAGGAGTGGATGGAAAAATCCCCATAAGGGATGAATCCTTCAACATGCCTACCCCAATCGACTGGTAAGGAGGAGGGGACTGACCTAACATGTGGATGTTATAACCATAGAGGTAGTAACATCTGGCATACAGAAATCAAGCTGGTTAATGGTAACAATTCTCCCTAGATGCAGAAATTGGACTGTTCGGAATACTGTTGAAGTGACAGCAGTCATGGCATATAACGAATTTCTTCCTAGAAGTAGGTTGTAGTCTAATGGGGCATCTACCACTTCTACTTGAATTGAAATGGTTTTTTCATCAAGCTTGACTCTGAGAGCTAATATGAGACCATGGGGCTGAAAAACTCATCCATCAATGACATTTAGAGTCGTAGGTGATGTTACAAGATCCGGAGAGCCGAGAGATTTCCAACAAGACAGAGACAAAACTGAGGTCAAAGCTCCTTCATCTAGTACCATTCTAAAAACATTCTTTCCCACTACTTTCATAATGATATGAAAATCAATTTTATGAGGTAACCTAGACTTATAGTTATCAACATTAAAATGAATCAAATTAGTATTATCCAGGTCTAAAGCTCCTAATGTTGTTAACAAGTTTTTGCGCTGTGTGGGACAACTTTGGAGTACTTCTAAGGTAGACATTGCACAAGGTGCCTGAGTGAGATGTTCATCTACATTATAAAATTGAGAAGCTCAGGTATTAGGGTTAAATACAGCCTTTTGAAGAGTACACTTGGGTGGATGCAAAATCATGTCGAGAGTAGGCTTCTCAATGGATAGGGGGACAGTAGACAAGGATTCCAGAGAACTAGTAGAGGGAGCTTTCCCTAAAGAAGAATGGTCTTCTTTCTTGTCTACACATTTGTCATAATTCTGACTTTGAGTTTGTAGATTAATGGTATCCGAGGACATCATATAAATATCCTCTGACGAACTAGAGTTACCCTGATTAGACATGTGGTCTATCAGTTGTTGTTGAGAGGGAAAAGGATCCATGAGTACTGTGGGTGTGGGATTTTACTTCAAAAACTGGGGGATTTCGTCCCGACGGGGACACTCTTTTGTGAAATGGTCACCTCCGCATAGTAGACATGGATATTTTGCTTTTCTCTTGTCTTTATCATATAATTATTGGTTGGTCTTGGATTCTCCTGTTGGTTTCTGAGTTTTTTATTCTTACTTTTACCCTTGTTTTTATTATTGCCTGAGGTTTGAGTACTTTGAATAGAATTGACCTTGATGGAAACCTTAGGAGTTGAAAGAGTATGGGTGGTAATCTGGGGTTGCTTGACAGGTTTTGCTGCTGACGAGGACTCGATTAAACCAACAATCCCATCAATAGGTACTTTTACTGGTGTCTTGGTGGGATCAGTTCTTGGGCAAGGAGCTTGAGGAATCAAGTCATAAAGAGTTTCAGACTGGGAATAGACCAAGTCTAGATACTGGGCTCAACAAATATCCTTCTCTTCAGTAACGACACCGCCCATAGCCGCATCTCAGGCAATTGGAGGAAAATATTTGGTAAACCAATCAGCTAATAACTGATCTGGAATAGGGGCCTTAGTAAGCCTTCTTCACCTTCTCCACTAATGGATATGATCGAATATGTGGGTGGAGGTGTTATGTCACAGATAGGTTAAGATATCAGTACTTGTTTCATAATGGATAGGGAGCTAAAAGTGTGTAAGAAACATGGTTTCCAACGAGCCAAAATCCACAAACAAATGTTGTGGGAATTCAATGTACCACTTCGCGGCTGTACTAGTCAAATTTTGCTGAAAGATTCATAACTGAACTAAATCATCCATGAGGGAGTTTGAAGAACACCGTAGATGGAATGTCATAACATGGTTTTTCGGATCGTCTCCCTGCTTCCCATCGAACTTCGGGATGTCCAATGGTAACTTTACCGGAATGGGAGGACACGAGGGATTGTGTCGAATGGGGTCATTAATCAACTTGGACAGCTTAGGCAAGTGCAAAGTTGCTAAGAAAGGTAACTATAGATTAGGTTGCACATACTGGTAAATATTGATATGGCATATAATTACCAGTAGGACCGTAAATGGACTGATAAACAGGTTATTGTGATGAAGAACTACCAAAGAATTCACCCACAGGGGGTTGATTTCTAGGATCAAGACCATTAGGACCACCAGGGCCTCCGAGTGCAGGACCACCAGGACCTCCAATACCACTAGGACCATTGGGACCACTAGGACATCCGGGATCACTAGGAGGCAAACCACCAGATCCTCCAGGGCCACTAGGAGGTAAACCTCGAAATCCTTCAAAACCACTAGGAGGAGGGCCACCAAACCCTCCAGGCCCATTAGGGGAAAAGCCACCAGGCCCCCTAGGACCACCAAGACCATTAGGACCATAAGGAGGAAAGCCACTAGGCCCTCTGGGAACATTAGGCCCCCTAGGGGGAGGACCACCATGAGGCGGTCCTCCAGTACCTCCCGCAGTATGTATGGGTATCCCCCCCATAGCTGGCATGTAAGACAAGTTAGGCTGCCCCCATGGCATGAAATTATTACTGTGTTATGGAATTACAACATAAGGTATTCCTGTAGGATTGGATGGACAATTAATATTTCCTACATGTATTTGATAACCATAACCTTCTGAATATTTAATGGTTACAGGTTGTGCCCCCAAGGGATGACATAAACTGGATGGGGGATTAACCATATTAGTATGGGTGGGAGGGACATAAACTATATATTTTTCTATATTAGAGGTTTGTCCTTGATTAGGTACAATTTCGGTGCCAGATAATGTAGGCCGTGACGGAGGTTGCCCCTTTGCACTAGAAGGTAATGACGAAACGAGAATTGAATTTTGGGTCCCAGGTGCAGAAGACCTGGGAAGATTGGGAATCGACATAACATAGGAGGTGGTGGGGTTGGTAGTTTGACCTGGGTTGTGTGGTGTTACTGTGTTATCTATAATTGGTTTAATGGGTCTCATAGAATCGAAAAGTGAACGGTATCCCACAGGAACAACTGTGGAATGTGATGTTGGTGTGCCTAATATGTCATCTATTTTTCTTTCAATGTCCTGAGAATGGAGAATGGCTGCGTGGTATTGTCTACATTCTTCCTCATCTAGAGAAACTTCTCCAGGATAGTTTAAACAGGTTCCAAATGAGGCAATGGCCTATCCGATAGAGGTATCCCAAAATGGAGCATTGGGACCATAATCCGGACAGGTAGTATCATCAACATGACCTTCTATGGGAGAATGGAATGAAGTGTTTTATCGATAATTTTGTTGGAACAAGGGAGGTGAGTGTGAAGAATATGGTCCTCCACTTTCTGCAACCACATTATCTCCCACTTGGGAGGTGGTAGAAGCTTCTTGTTCGATAGCTTCCATTGGATTTTCTCCTAAACCAGGAATAAAATTGGGTGGCAAGCCCCATACTCTTATGGACTGTCTTAACTCATCCAGTTTGTACAATTCCTATCTAACCTACAGTCTGAAAAACTAGAAAACACACCAAAAAATTTCCCTACACAAGCTATAGGTCAAACAAGCACACTTAAAATGACAAGAGGAGTTCAAATAGTCAGGTCTCTCACCAAGATTGTCAAGAAGGTGCCACTCGCAATATACCTCTAGGGTACATGCATAGTAATCTCCCCGAATGTTGTTTTCAGTGTATGGCTCCAAGCAAGATGGCCAAAGGGCTTTTCTTAGGTGGGTAAGGTATCCTAGTGGGGTCTACCGATATACTCAAGGTACATGGGAGCTCGAATTGGTAGTAGTGTTGTCTAATGCATAACTGTACACAAGGGGCCTTCCGATATACAATCGATTACGTGAAGTACCTTTCTATATACCTCAAGGGTACGTGAAAGGTGGTTCGATATATCGACGGTACATGGAAGAACAGCGCGAGTCCCGGGATGTAATGCAGACAAATAACGACAGCTCCTACACTTAACGACGGCCGAACATGTCTCTAACCTATCACTCCAATTCCTATGTAAATTTTAACCTATAAATACCATTAATTTTAAAGTGGATGGTTAGGTGAATGCATGGTGTTTTGACAGAAAAAGTAAAACCATGCAATATGCATGTGCAAATATTTCACTTTACCGTTCAGTATGCCTACCTATGGGAGGGAAAAAGAGTATTTTCTTTTGTTTCAAAACCAAAAATATTTCCAAACAACAATCTTGAACACAAAATCACAGACAAACAACACTTTCCAAACTCATTTCTCTTTTCTGAAAGCAATAAGAAGGGGAAGAATCTCTTTTCCTAAAAGAAAAACAAGAAGCACACTACATGCATATGCACTCTATTTTTCAATTTTTCTTAAAACATAGGCAAATATAACTTAAAAATACCATATTTTTATTTTGATGAGATAGTACTAAATGCATAAGAGACAAAAGAGCATAAAGATCCTGAAATCTTGTGAGGCCAATCAGAGATCCAGTGTCTAATGCTCGATAATGATAACCTAATCTCAGTAAAAAAAATTCTTTTTTAAAGGAGGAAAAATAAGTTCTCTATGCAAACAAGAAATGAAACCTAGAGGCTAATCAAATGTTTTTATTTCAGTATATATAACAGAGATGAAAAAGAGATCTTACTAACACCCTAAGCTCTTCAAAAACAATAAGTCCTTTCACAATCACAACCAAAAAGCACAAAAGTGAATGAACAATCAATAAGCCTAATCTAGCTTTCGAATTTTCCAATCAAACCAATATTTAACCATAAAATTTCAAACCACAAGCATCAGACAAGCCTGACAGTGCAGGCTTGAAAGCGAATCAACTCAAATTTTTTGCAAAAAAAATGGGAAAAAAGAGGTCTTGGAATGATTCCTACCTGGCACTGCACTGTAGGGGTCTTGACATAGTGGTTCTGTACTAGCACCACTTCTCGCCAATAGGACTCAGGCGGTGGCACCGCGTGCTGCTAACTAGGTTTAGGCGATGGCACCGCTTCTCGCAAACTGCATAAGCACGGTTCCCTGTATAAATCCAAAACATAAAGGAGAACAACATATAAATTCATAAAAAGACCAAATCAAGGTAAAAACTGATAGATTAAAAATAAAAGAGAGCATAAAAGGTCAAAATAATTCAGATCTAGACAGATCTAGAAGTTTCAAACCAAAATCCACTAAATCAAATAGTAGATCAGTCAGATAGTAGATCTGACTGAAGAGAGTTGGAGAAGGATCCTGGAGTCGGATAAGAGTTGAAGAACTAAGGAATATCAGATCAACTGATACATATAACTAATCCCTATCGGAGTTTCCAGATTTGTAAGCAGGAATATTTCACCTTCTACGGACAAAAGCTGTTCCTCTAGTCTGAGTGGTTCAGATCCAGAAAAAATGAGTGAATGACAAAGGATGAAGACCCTCCTTGGATGTTGTAGACACCTGGAATGTTGCTTCAATAGTGAACATGTGAACCTACAATCAGATCAAACATGCAAACACATCAAAGATACTGGAACATAATCTATTTATCCATGTCAGTGACTAAGGAATCCAACAACATTTACATGCGAAATGAAAACAACAGTAATGTGGGATGGAAATCAACTTTGCATTAAGATGAATGGATAAGTTTACAACCAATTAAGCCTTAGTGTCAACATGCATCTCCATGAAACCAACACTTTCATCCCCATAAGCTCCAAATTTTTTCTCTATGCTCTCAAATGGCTTGGGCCAAGTGGTCAATCAAACAGCATAACAATACCTCTAAATTTCNTGAGCTTGTATTTATAAGACTCAATGGATAGGAATGGTTGAGAGATTTGTGGATGAGGTGGCCTCTAAGATCCTATGATGGGGGATCTCGAGCTCAACTGAAACACAATGATAGGGATAAGGGAGGACACGAGGCTCATGATCTAGAAGCCTCGATAAACTTCTCTTTTTCCCATTTTACCTAGGGTACCGCTTTTCTCCTATTATGATAGAGCAGTTTAGGTTAGAACCACTTATGGACCAAAGGCCAAAGGCAGTGGCAACACTTATGGTAAACAAGATGTAGGTGGCGCAAACAAGGTACTGCTCATAGTTAACAGGGAAAGCGCGGTGATGAGTATTTTTATGTAAGATTGACAAACAACATGAGTTTCCACTCCAAATGCTAGGATTAAGGGAAAATATGTAAGTCAAGAGTATTATCACATGGTGGTGACAGGATTTGGGTATAACATCAGACATCAATTAACCTGAATAACACATTCAATCATAAGCCTAGACTAGAAAAAAAATGGAAGTTGAACATATGATAACAAAAGAGCTTGTGTTAAGTCATGAGAAAGAAGAGAAGTGTGACAATACTAGTGGTCTACAAGTCCCCAAAGTCAAACCATTTCAATAAAGTAAATCTTAGGCTTTATAGCATTTACAAAAATATTTAGATCCTGAAAAATTGGATCTGATTTACTAAAAATAAACAAAATAATTGTTTTTTGCACAATTAGGTCAAAAAACCCTAATTAACTACTAGTCTAACTAAATTTAGAATTCATTCACTGTTTGAACCTTCTGATAACTAAATTAAGTACTGGAAATCACTACCACTAGTCCTCTGTTGTTTAAGTCACTATTTCACTTTGACACTTAAGTGTTGGTGACCTTTTCTACTTTTATGTCACAACAAAACTGAAGCATACCTTCCCTGATATTTTCTTCAACGCCCTTCATCTTTATACTTCATCCCTGAGCTATCCATGTTAGCCCAAAACTGGTCCTTTGTGTCAAAATTCAATCCTATGCCTCTTTCTGCTTTCGGTGGTTAAGAGGCCAAAATATCAGAACTGTTAGCTGCCAAAAGCGGTGCTTTCGATGGCTAATGAACTGCCTCAACGTCCGCATAAGCCCCCGAAAGCCCTATTCTTCAAAAATTCTTAAGCCACCTCCAAAAATTTTCTTTCAAGTTTGTCCGCTTAGCTTTATTCTTCAGCAGGCTCTATGCTAGGAAGGTTAACAGTAGCCTGGCTTACTTCTAGAGGATGAAGGCTTACTGCAACTTTAGCTATGGTTTCCAATGTGAGGTGAGTGCTATGGTTTAGCTTGGCCTCCTTCATCTGCAATCTTTGAATCATAATCATTCTATACATCCTTGTGTTGTCTTTTAGGTATATTTTATTTAGTCTTTTTAGGAAAGCATACCTTTCTCTCAGCTCTAGGTAAGAGTTATGTAGCAACTTGTTCCTACTGGTCAGTGTAGAATTATTTTTCTTTATCTCCCTTTCTAAAATATTCATCTCATACACTTGCCTCAGAAACTAATTTATACTTTGATTCTTGGGCTTGCTAGAGGAAGCCTTCTTTGCTGGTTCATTTTGCTCTTTTGGTGTAGGTGATGGGAGTTCTTCAATCTATGATACAACTTGCAATGCTAGGTCTGAACCTTCCTCTTTTTCCTCTTTTGAATCTGAGTAGGGCAGGTTCAAGATGTTCTCACTGTGTGTTGTAACTTCCTAGCCCTTTTCACTAAAATCCAAGTTTCTTTTGACCTTCTTGGCTATAGAAGAGGAAGGAGGTTGTTTTGCTGTTGCTAGGGATATAGCCCTTCTCTTCCTTTTCCCACTTCTTGGTTTGCTATATTTTTTAGCAGGAGACTTCCCATTTTATTCTAGCTGCATGCCTGTTTCAAAACTATTCCAAAATAAGAAATAATCCCATTCCATATTTCTCCTCTTCAGCAATTCTTGGATCAGAAGTTGGATAAGACCATGATGAGATAGTCTACCAACAATATCGGTTGGCTGAGCCTTCACCTGGTGTGTCATTTTTGCCAAGATCCTATGTAAGTAGAAAGGCAAATTCAGTGGGATTTTCCCTGTGAAGTGGTTCATCAATTTAAAATGGTAAATCATGGCCCTGTTGTATCTCCCTTCACATTTTGTGTAGACCACAATGGCCTTTAGCAGTTGCTTCCACCTCTCTTCTAGCCAGGAGGATGGTACACTTTTCTTCCACACCACCCCTCTATGTTCAGGCTTCAGGTAATATCTGAACTCTACATCCTTTGGTATGGTGGTTTTAAACCACTTCTCTCCTGTGCTAGGGATTTTAGTCACTTCAGTAATTAGGGTTTCATCTATCATGAATTGTTCTTCTCCTATGACTACCTTGGAGCCATCGAAAGAGAGAGAAAATACCTCAACCAACTGCTGGTGTGAACCTTGAGTCTTCTCACAAAACCTACAACAGCCAACATCCTTGAAAAAATGACAGACTTATGGATGTGCCTCCAGGTAGCTGATGTCTCCAAACTCTTTCTTGAGAGAAAGCCCTCCCTTCTTCATTTGCTGAAGGTCACTCCTGGGTAACTGCAACAATCAATTCAAGTTTTGTGGGATAGTGTTTTTAGCAGTATGCTTCTCAGAGATGGTTTTCTGGTGGTGAGAAATGATAAAGTCGAAGGTAGAGTGTACTGAAGAATGGGCACTGATTATGAGGGCTTTCAACTTCATGATTGATGCTTAAGTCAGAGGGCGATGGCTTTAGTTGATCCTTTTGAGACCCCTTGCCTAGAAACCATGTTAAAATCAATCCTAGATACTCAGTGGGACTTTTTGCAGTTCTGTGGATAGATGGAGGGAGAAGGAGGGTTTCAAATCACATAAGTCCTTATCAGTTTCAATAATGACCTCCTCACTCATTTCCTCATGCCTTGATGCATTCTCCTGTCCTTTCGATGGTTTATCACGCCCTTTGATGATTGTTGTTTTGTTGACGGGCTCTGATTTGATAGGTTTTTAATCATTTCTCTCTTTTCACCTTTTCGATTGTTAAAGGCCTTCAAGAATTTGTCTGCTAGCCACCAAAAACAAGGCTATCAATGGCTAATGAAATGCTGACCTATTCACCCAAGCCACCAAAACCATTTTCCAAATGGTGCTGAAAATATTGGCTTTTGGTAGATAATGGTCCCTCTAGCTATCCATTTTAACCGCCAAAAGAACGGCCTTTCGGTGGCTAATGAAAGCTCATATCTTTCACCTAAGCCACCGAAACCACTTTTTTCACAATGCTTTTTACCTACTTTCAATGGTTAACACCCTTCTTGGACTATTCACTAAGTTGTCAAAACCAACACTTTGCGGTGGCAAATGAGCTTTTTGAAGTCTTGCCTAAGCCACCGAAAGTGATTTTACCATTTACTCGATCGGGCTTGATTTTGGTGGTTAACCTTTATCCTGCGTTAAACTGTTAGCTGTCGAAACAAAGCCTTTCAGTGGCTAATGAGCTATTAAGAACCCTGCCTAAGCCACCGAAAGCTAAAACTCCCAATTTCTTCAACCATAGCAAAACCAGAGACCCTCAATTTGTTAGTCATCTTTAAATCTTTCATAACATGACTCGAATTCTCCATAGTATCAAAATAAATTTATTTTGGGAGATAACATTGTCTATGCTTAAACACTAAGTAGTTGATGAACTGATTGAACTACCCTACTTATATATTTAGTCAAACCCGTCCCATAATTAAACTAATCTAAACTACCTATCTCAGAATTCAAAATTGCAATCACTCCCTAAAAATTCAATCCAGCAATGAATGATTAATGAAATTATTATCTATACTTACTTTTGCATAAAGTTAAATCCTAATTTACTAGATTATATGAAAATTCATTGTGACGAGTTTAATCCAACCTTAATCTAGGAATAAGAAATAATAGGAATTGAATCAAACAACTCTAAGTTATAGTCTACCTGAATTAGAAAACCTAAGAAAGAAAAGTGTTTGAAAGGAACTGACGAAGAGTTTCACTATAACAACTATCACACACAAGCTTAAAGGAAATTAACCTACATAGTCAACTATCACACCACACTACTACAGCTTAAAGGAAATGCAAGTATTGAATATTAACAGAAACACAACAATTGAACATTACTATTGTAGCTACTGAAACAAATGCATCTAATGTAACTTCCACACCACAAAACAAAATAATCAAAACATATAATTAACTTAGCGATCTCTGTGGGAAGGTGGGCCCACCCTTTGAAAAGAGATGTTGAAACTAACACAAGTTAAAACACAAAGATCTGAAGAATTCTTCTCCATAGATTAAAATGGTGGAATGAAAGTACAGTCTCTGTTACAACTCACACAATAAAATATGATATTATCCAACCCCTGGCTCTGAATGTTTCCCAGTACTTATACATCAACAATTGTAACCCTCACCCACTAATATCGAGTAGCCATGAAGATCTACGATCTTCACGCTTTCCTGTTACATGCGATGTTACAGCTGTGGGTGGAATTAAAAAAAAGCAAGGAATATAGGAAATTATGTTTCCTAAGCTAGTAAATGAATAACAGAACCAATTCAAGATATGCCCTAATGATTGCATCTAACTTTAAGTAGTGGCTCTTTGTTGTAGGTAATTCTATTGTATCCATGCCTGTTGTAGCCTGCGTGGAATGATGACCCTTGGTCGGATCCACGTGTAGAAATGGAACTGGTAGGGAACAACTAGCAGTGATCTCTCATCTCCTCTTTGGACCACTCGGACTGCTACACCTATATTCTCTCATAGCTTGCACTATCTTTGTAAAATCATAATGTGTTAGCATAATTCAAGAAGCGAAGTCCTAATTATAGCAATCATAAGCATGAATAAGATGAAACAATAATTAATCATACCTTTGAATATTTAGGGCTCAAGTGAGGAAATAATGTTTGTTTGGTGTGCAGAATGGAGTAAGACAAGACAAACAGGGTATAATGGATGTGGTTAAAAAGGGGCATTTTGGGACCCAACACTATCATGCTTAAAACCTACAAAATAAGAAACTAATACAACTACGTATCAATCCCTTTATAATAATCCCAGTTCATAACCCACCAACTACACTCAAACCCTTTCTTTCCGAACCCACTAACACAATTACCCCTAACCACCTAATGCATCTCATATTTCACCTTAGTGACATATGCACCCAATGTACTCCAGTGACACACATAAGGAACAACCCAATATAACTTGAATACACATGAATACCTAACCTACATATAAGCACATATTAGATACATTAAAGGATTTACATATATTTCACACCTATGAAACTCACTTCCTTACCTCACGTTGATGATACTTATATTTTAACAACCCCCTATAACACTAATCCATATAAATTTAACCCCATTTATGAATAACCCCCAAAACCCGCAATGCATAACCTACTAATAATCCTAACCCTAAATAATTGATTGAATTTGCAACATATATAACACACATAAGCACCAAACACACCTAAGCAATTGACCCAAATAAGCACCTTACCCACATGAGAACCTAACAATCATTTGAAGGAAGCACAAAGTTGACACACCTAAGTGATGTACCTGTGTGGCCCACATAAATTAAATTGGTATTTGGCATGATGAATTTCATCTAATGAATATATGGTATGAATATATATCATCTACAGAAAAATAACATAGAGTTCATGCATGATCAACAACACAAAATAAACCATGTGTATGAATAACTGTATACCCCCAAAAAAATTACAAATGACTTGAATACTTCTCAAATTCAAATCAAAGAGATTAGAAATCTCGAAAAGATAATTTTTGCAAGTGCCTCCTAAGAAACCATAATGAAAAATAAAGGAAAAAGATAAATATAACAAGGATCATAGGGATATCATCAACGAAACATCACCTTCATTTTTTCTTGAGAACTTTGAAATCTAAAAAACAACATTAATTGCTCAAAATGCAAATATAGTGAAAAATTAAGGACGGGTCAAATGATGTGGAACACTAAGGATATAGAAATGTATTAATAGTTCAATGTTATTTTTTTGAGTGCCACTCTTTGTATGTCTAATTCTATAATCAAAATCAAAATTTTGTAAATTTTACTCCTACGTGCGAAAAATGCATAGACCCTTACTAAGAAAAAACCCTACTTTCCAAAATCATCCTATAATATGATCCTTCAGACATCGAACTAGAGGATGGGGACACCCCTAGAACTCTCTCGATTTCTTGTATTGAACGGAGTCAACTGTTCATCAATACTAGCCATGTTCATCATTCTATGGCACGTTGAATCTCACCTCCTAGAGGCTTTCAGGGACACATGTTGAATCCCTACCCAGGGCATATCATTCTAACCGTGCAACAAAACTAGGTTTCATGAGGTCCATCAAGTTTGTTTTGAAAGGTTACACATTGGAATGCTAGACACAAGTTCTCAGTTAAGTAATTTTCAAAGTTGACACCTATGTGCAAAAATTGAGCATTACGCTACTCAACAAAAACCTACTTTCCAAAATATACCTAAAAGAGGATCTATGGGTCATGGAACCAGAGCAGAGGAGTGACCCTTACAGCATCCCGATACCCTGAATCTAATGGGTTTGATGGTTCATTGATCCATCCAAGAAATGGTCATCATTCTATGGAACATTGAAGCTCACATCCCATAGGCTTTCAAGGACACTTGTTGAATCACTACCCAGGGCATAGAATTCTAAACGTTCAACAAAACTAGGTTTTGGGAGGTCATGAAAGTGTATTTAGGAAGGTTCCATGTAGGAATTCTATCCATATGTTCTTGGTCAAGGAATTTTCAAATTTCACCCCAATGTACAAAAATTGCACATTCCATTACTCATCAAAACTCTAGTTTCCAAAATCTACCTAAAAGAGAATCCATGGTCCACAGAGCCATAGGAGAGGGGCACCCCTAGAACTATTACTATTTTCTAAATCCAAATTATTTTATGTTTCATCGATCCTAGATATGGTCATCATTCTACGACATGTTGAATCTCACCTCCTAGAGGCTTTCAGGGACACCTATTGAATCCCTACGTAGGGCATAGAATTCTAACCGTGTAAGAAAACTAGGTTTTGAGAGGTCCCTCGAGTGTGTTTAGGTAGGTTCCACATGACAATGCTAGCCACAACATATCAGCTGAGGAATTTTCAAAGTTGACCCCTATGTGCAAACATTGTACATTCCATTACTAAGTAAAACCCTACTTTAAAAATTTACCTAAAAGAGGTTCCATAGGCCATGAAACTAAAGGAGAGTGGAATCCCTATCACTATATCAACATCCCAAATCTAATGAATTCAACAGTTTTTCAATGAGAGCCACGGTGATTATTTTATGGCACATTGAAAGTCATCATCGTGAGGATTTTAGGGACACCTATTGAACCCCTACACGAGCATATAATTTTAAGCGTGCAACAAAACTAAGTTTCAATAAGTCTTGGAAGTGTTTCTATGTAGGTTCCACATGGGAATGCTAGCCACAAGTTCTTGCCAAGGAATTTGCAAGTTGACCCCTATGTGAAAAAATTGCACATTTTGTTACTAATAAAAACCCTAGCTTCCAAAATATACATAAAATAGGATCATTAGTCCATGGAACCATAGGAGAGGGTCACCCCTAGCACTATACCGATATCTTGGATCTAGTTGAGTTAATGTTTCATTGATTCGATCCATGGTCATCATTCTATGGCATGATGAAGCTCACCTCCCAGAGGCTTTCAAGAACACCTGTTGAATCCCTACCTTGGGACATAAAATTATAACTGTGCAACAAAACTAGGTTTTGGGAGGTCTTGCAAGCATGTTTAGGAAGGTTCCACATGGGAATGCTAGCCACAAATTCTCATATGATGAATTTTTGATGTTCACCCCTTTGCACAAAATCTGCACATTCACTTACTAAGAAAATCCCTAGTTTCCAAAATATACCTAAAAGAGGATCCCTAGTCCATGTAACAACAAGAGAGGGCCACCCCTAGAAATATCCCAACATCTTGAATCTAAAAGATTTGATGGTTTGTTGATATGAGCAACATATTTTGTTTTATGTTTATTTTCAACTAGGTCCTTATATCCATTTAGGGTTTGAATGTTTGATACTATATATTGGTCAATGGGGACCTTGAATTAATGCTATTAGTTATCTATAGAAGACAGTTACTGGATACAAACTAGGGTTTCTAGGATTTTGAACACAAACTAGGCTACAAACCAGGGTTTCTAGGGTTTAGAATTCAAACTAGGGTATAGGCTACAAACAAGGGTTTCCAGGATTGGCAATAGGGTTTGTAAGCTAGTAGTTCTTGGCTAGTATTGGATACAATTATTAAGCGTGCAAATAGTTTATACCCTATATCAACGCCTGCATTACAAAGTTTCATGAAAACTTGGGGTGTTGACTAGTGTCTTTGGAAGACCAATTTCAATATTCAAGGTGGAGGTAAGATCCATATGCTAGAGGAGGGGGCTAAAAACTAGGGTTTCCAGTGTTTAGAATACAAAAATCGGTTTTTTTATTCTTGTGCATATTTGTAGCATAATGGATTAGACAAAAATGGATGCATATGAATATATATGTACAATGATTTTTTTTGCCATCATATATAGTTGCATGATGAAGTTTTTTGGATTCTTGTGCATATTTGTGCATAATGATTTATTTTTGGAATTTGTTCCCTAATGTAATAATTTATAGGGTTTGTAGGGTTTAGGATAGAAACTAGGGTTTAGGGTACAAACTAGGGTTTCTATATATTTGGAAATTAGCAACAATGTAGTTGAGCATTCCTGCACAATAGCATTATGCAATGCACATAATATACGTATATATTTTTCATATTAATAACCATACTCAATGTGGTATCAACAACAACATGTGTTACAAGTAGTGTTTATTTTAACATACCATGGTTTGCATTTATTGAAGAATCTTTGACCCAAGATATGTTAATTATGTCCATGCCTAGATCTCTCATATAATTATGTTTATTTCATGTCAAGAAAATGTTTAATGTGGGCCTCATGGTCCCTTCAACCCCTTCTCAATTTTAGTACATATTTTTGGTTAGAAGAAAGTATAGTCTTGTCATGCCAAAAATCCTGCACTAGTCCCTTTACTGAATCAATGAGCTTAATATTAGAGCATGGAAAAATGCCATTGAAGGCCTAGACATTTATTTAACGAGAGTCAAGTTTTTAGCTTCTATAATAATTCCTATAGAGTGTTTTGAAATCCAAATTAACAATTTTGGATGTATGCTTAAGAAGACGAGGGCCCTTGGTTCTTTTGTTCATGATTGATTGTGTAAACACGTGACGAGATGCATTGTGATCCTTTGAATGAGATTTATTTCAAAATGTACTAAATGCATCTACTTAAATTCTGACAATATGAGAACTTGGTTTAGAACTGTTGATCATCATTATCCTTAAATTTCTCCTAACAACAGTCATACAGCTAGGTTTTAATAATTTTAAGAATAATTTATATTTATCTCCATCACATATAGAATCAAAATAGTTAGCAAGAATATATTGAGTTGATATGCAATACTACATTTATATAGCGTACCTTCAAGTGAATCAATGATACTTTCATTTACCTATGTACTTTTTTGAGTTCTTCGATGTGAAGTTTCTAACAGGGGTAGGGAGGTTGGAATTGTACCTTGTACCATATCAGTCGGTTGTCTTTTCATTTCAACATGAGCTTCGTGTCCTTTTCTCCCTTGTTGGGATATGGATGGTGGAAATTGGACATCCTCTTCGATGGTCTCAACAACATTCTCCTCTTCAAGCATATGGTCTCCATACACCAACTCTCTAGCTTCGTCACTTGTATACCCAAATCCGAGTAAACCAACAATGACTTCATGCTGCATTGATATGCACCTATGCTTTTATATTTTCCCAATGCCATGCAGTGCTTGTTCTTCCAGTTCCGTGGAAAATGAATGTCCTTGAGTGAATTCTTCTTGCTTTCTTGTTGTGTATTGGTAGGAAGAACTGCGGAATCCTTGACAACAAAAATTGGTTGAGTGTCCATAGATCATGTTCAATTACTCATGTCATTTATTTTATTTTCTCTAATTTCTTCAAAGAATTCATTGGGTATCTTCTTCATTACCAATTTTCTTGCTCACTCGCATGAATTTCCCATCATCACAATGATCAGTGATCTATGGTTCTTCGCAATGGCAGTTTCCCAAGATTGTTATGTTTCTTACTCACTTATGTCAAGATAATCCACCAAAATGACCAATGAAATACTGACTTTGATTCTCCTCAATTGAAAGAAAAAAAATGATGGATATGCTCTATGGTGCTCCTCAATGGGATTTGCTCCAATCTTAATATGTTTCTTTCTCAATTGTGTCAAGATACTCCACCAAAATGACTAATCAAATTTTTAATTTTGATTCTCCTGAATTGCAAGAAACGAAATGGTGGAGATGCTCTATGGTGGTCCCCAATGGGAGATTCCCCAAGCTTGTTATATTTCTTGCACAATTGTCTCTAGATACTCCATCACAATAAACAATGAGATATTACCTTTGATGTTCCTCAATTGCAAAAACAACAATGGTGGAGATGCTATATGGTGCTCACCAATGGGAGATTCTCCAAGTTTTGTTTCTTTCTAGATCAATTGTGTCGACATACTCTGCCAAAATTACCAATGAAATATTGACTTTGATGCTCCTCAATTTTAAGAAAAATAATTGTGGATATGCTTCATAGTGCTCCTCAATGGGATATTCACTAATCTTGATATATTTCTTGCATAATTGTCTCTAGATACTCCACCAAAATAACCAATGAAATATTTCCCTTGATGCTTGAGCTACAATTGCAAGAAAATGATTGGTGATGATATGGATATGGTTTATGGTATTTTTCTATTGAATTATTGAACCTTTTACAATGTTTGGTGCTCCAACCAATCCGTAGACACTTATGATGGAGATGGTTAATGCAATCAACAATTTGTGCATTGTTTTTGTAATGAAGAGAGTGAATGCATTGTATGAAACTTGAAATTACAAGTGGAATGTGTAAATTACTCGAAACATGTTAGAGTGTTTCTCAGATAGGGATTGTTTTTTTTATACTTCAAAAAAACACGTATGCATTATGATCAAGAGAAATGCATGCATCTTTTTAAGTAAAACACATACGTGTTTTCTTCAAGTAACATTTAGCATCATTTAAGAAGGTGGTTCCATGGCTAATGGATCATTAACTATTTAATACACATTGGAAATAACTCCCTAAGTCTTGACCCCTCCCACCCCTCCCATCTTCCCCCTAACTCTAGTTTTAAATATCTTAGGGATGTGTGTGTGTGTGTCAGAGAGAGAGAGAGAGAGCAGGAGGGAGGGAGGGAAAGGAAGGGGGGTTGTTTTTGGTTGTATTTGGACAAGAAGAGGGAAAATATAGAAAAGGAGGAGGAGGGGGGGTTTAGGAACATGCGTAAAAATAATTCATGTGCATTTTTTTTCACTAAAATGCGGGCGCATTTTTATTCTCTAAATTGTGCACACAATATTTAACATTACAACTATATTGTTTGGTTTAGTGATGATAACATTAAAAGATTGGGGGGGGTAAGGGATTAGAGATATAATGATAGGGGCTGTTCAAGGATTAGAGGTAGAGATAAAGTGTTAGGGTTAGGGGTTGGACATTTAATGGTGTTAGTAGTAGGGGGGAGACATAGGGATGTGTGTGTGCATGTGTGTGTGTGTGTGTGTGAGAGAGAGAGAGAGAGAGAGAGAGAGAGAAACGATTGGGGTGTTGTATTAGAGGGAGTGTTGGACCTAGGTAAGTTACATAAAAAAAATTCGATAAGTTTTGAGAATTTAGGTAGAGGTGTGAACAAGGTGTGACGAAGAGGAAATGAAAATGGCCTTCTTCGAAATTTCTCTCATTTTTTCTAGAAATATTAAATGTATGTGGTAAGCTAGTTAGAAAGGCTATCCCCTTATGGTTAGTGGGAGAAGGATATAAAATCATCCATTAGAGGCTATAAAAATGTAAAAGGGTTGGCATTTAGAGGGTTTTCGAGATAAGATATAGCCAACCAAGGTTAACTTCTGAAGAAGTTTGTAATGTTGTATGTTGTAGTGTGAAGAGTGAATAAGAGTCATGGACATTATTTACTATTAGTCAGAAAGAATTTTGTGTGGATGTAATGCATTTTTTTGGGGATATGTATGCAGGTTGTGTGCACATACCAAATCATTCATGACATGACTCATGCCAAATGAAGAGCGCTTTTGTGGTTTTCTCTGTTATGGGTTTCCAAGTTAAATTCTCTTTGTTGAATAGTGTATATTGTTTCTCTATGTGATGATTTCCGATTTGTTATGACTGATAATATCTTTGTTTTGCATGATTAAATGGAATCATAATTAGTTAAATGTGTTGGTATATGATATTAAGAATGTGTTATGTTTCCATATGTTGTTGTTTATACTATATGTTGAGGATGCTTTACCCATCAATGTCATTGGGTAGTGTGTAGAATATTGGCATGAAAATATCCCCTTTTATGCCTGTAGAAGCCTAGTTCCTAAAGTCCCTATAGGTATCTGGGGTGAGAATTCACTTGTGTCATAGGTGTTTCCAATGATTTTATGCTATGTCAGGCTCATGCCTTTGCATTTGTTGGTTGGGATGGATGGTTGAACCTGGGTTAGTCAAACAGAGACAACAAATGGTTATATTGTTGGCACCAAGATCATCGTGAAGGGGACATGTTTTGGAACCCGATGAATATTGAGATTCAATATTGGGTTGACCATAAATCCCAAGGATTTGCATAAGAAGAATGTAAGGGATCGTGGTTGACTCTTGCATAATGGTTAGGAAGGTACGTTATGTAGGTATTCATGAGATTTGATTCAGTGAATTCACTGTTATATTGTATGAATGGTTGGAAAGGATAGCATCTCAGAAGACAAATTTTCAAGGTGGAGAACCTAGGGGGTTGACTCCTCAACTCATTCGATGGCTAGAGTGTGTCAGTAATCTTATCTCTATGGTTGTTGACTAAATTTAGGTTGATAGTATTTTGGAAGGATATATTACTAATATAGTTGTAGATATTACTAAGTCATATAATAAAGCTGAGAGAGAATTTTTCCAAGGTACTAGAGGTAGATATTTGAAGTCCTTAAAAGTGTGGATTAAAATGCTAGTATGTGAAAAGGGAATCTTGACAATGGAATTTGATGAGTAAATCATTATGTGCAGAAAGCATGGGTAATAATGGGAAGGATTATTGGACAAGATGGGAAGAGTAAGGTGAGATGTTCCCAGGTGATAGTGAGGTTGATGAAGAGGGCGACCTCCTAAGGAGTGAGAGTGGTAAACGGAGAATAATTGCGACAAGGAGAGAGAGTTGTAGTGCGACCAAAATAGGGGACTATGAGTTGGTGCCATAGCTTCATGAAGAGTCTTGCGAAAAAGAGGAGGAGTAACAACTTATTTTTGAAGACAAGGAAGAGGTGACAGATCCATACCATGCCTAAGACTATGACATACCCACAACTTTGTGTATGTCTATGGTACCATAGGTAAGATCTAAGAGTGTTTCACAGTTCCTTTTGTCGAATTAGAGTAATAGTAATACTCAAGATAGTGGTAAAAACGTTCATACTGGTGGTCCATATAATTTAGGTTCGCCAATACCCCAAGTGTATAGAATGGATCGAGATGACATGAAGTTTCCTATATTTAATTGGAATGGGTTGGAAGACCCTGAGAAACACTGGTTTTTGTGTGAGGTTGTTTGGAATGTGAAAAGGATCTATGATGAGGCCATAAAAATAGCTTATATGATCACAACATTTAGGGTTCGTGCTCTTGATTGGTGCGTGAATTTTTATGCGGTCCCTATGGGAAACCCTCAAAATTCATTAGATCATATTCAAATTGGGTTAATAGATGAATTTAAGATGCCCAAGTATGATTCATAGTGTATCAAATAGTTGAAGGAGATCAAGTAGATGTCAGGTGAGTATCTTTGGGACTTCGACCAGAGACTCAATACCCTAATGGCTAAGGTAAGATTCCATATGTTTGATGTCCAACATAAAGAATGGTTCATTTTTGTGTTGTTAACCCATATCAGTGTCCCCTTGACACAACAGACAATGGTGTCCCAGATAGAATCTCTCAATATTTCTATGAAGTTAGAAGCCTCACTAATTGGGGAAACTAGCATATGAATAATGCAAATTTAGACACAATTAGCTAACCTATCATTGTAAATACAATATATCAGGCATGGAAAAAGAAATTTGTTATGAAATCTAGTGTGCAAAATGTTAAACTAAATTCCATCATAAGGATTCATGTCCATCCTTCCTAGATTACCTTACGTCAGGTGCACTGAATCCCTTAAGTTAACAAGGGATACCATGGCGTCGAGTATTCCAAACAAGAGGTCGTCGTTCGAAAGAATGTATTTATTTACAGAATATAGTAGGTAAATGTGCTAGTATTTATTGTAAGTTTTTTCAACCTATGGGCCATGATGAAAAGGACTGTAGGGAATACTCGTTGCTTCAAGAAAATACAATGGATACCTACTTAATGAATAATGATGATTACATGCGAGATGAATGAGCTCATGCAAAATTACCTTAGCCAAGGGGGGGAGGTTCTTTTAGAGACCGAGGATGAGGAGGAGGATTTGGTCAAGGGTGAGGCCAAACTATTTACAATAATTATGAATGACAAAGACACTATGCTAAATAATGCACCAATCCTACATTGACATGTTCAAATTGTAAAGCGCCTAATCATACTATTTAGGATTGTCCACAACTTATTGCTAAATGGAAAGACAAAATCATAGGGAACCAAAACCAACTCCCAAATGCAAATCAAAATGTTCAAAATATTTTCACTGAGACTCGATAACCAACCATTATTCTTTTAACGAAGGGTAGTGCTGCGACTAGAGATGATTGAGGAGCATCATGAAAAAATATAACAATTTACCTACATTGCAATAGAAATTACCATTTGGCATCCAGGAGGAAAAAGGAATCCTCTTTGGTGCATGAAATTTTTTGTGAATATAAATTGAGCTTTGACATCTGTTGATTTTTCAATGTTAAACACTGGACCAGTCATCGAAATTCCACCAAGTTTCGACCAATCACTTCCAAGAAAGTTGACCGAAAAGGTAACAATTTTGAAGGATTTATTCAAAAGTTTTGTATCCATTGTCAAGGATGAAGATGATTTTGAGGAGATATTGGCTCTAATAGAAGAACCCCATACAAGTCTATGAGCAGAGAAAATTTTCAATCATATTCATAAAATAACAAATAGTGGTCAAGAGCTATGCACAAATGCTTAAATAAGTGATTATGAAATGGATTTTATTATTCTTGACTTAGGGTTAGATGTGAACATCTTGAAAAGGACAAAAAAATGGGAAACCATGGGGAAGCCTAAGTTAGTGTGTTCTCCTATTCAACCGAGGTTGTCTAATCAGTTCAAGGTTTTTCCTATTGGTCGACTACCATAGGTTCCTATCTAGCACCCTTATCCAACACTTCGAGGTATTGAATCGGCTATTGAGAATCAATTCATCATAAAATTTAAGAAGTGAATTTTATCATTTGAAGACTTGGATATGTGGTTAGTCGCCCCAATCAATCCTTTGGAGGGCCAACGATATGTTGAGCCAGTGAAGGGTGAGTATCAAGGAGGGTACCTGGATAACATTTACAATAATTCATATATCCTACATAAATCCTACAACTAATATAAAATTGAGTTGGCATGTTATTTATTTTTCATTAGATTCAGGTGACACCTTGGAAAATTGGAAGAATTGGTTTCATTAAGTGTCGATGTCGAAATTTACAAGAATAATGAAATATTTACGACGAGTGGGTACTGAGGTATGTGATATACCTATTTATGAATAATTACCTAATATGGATACATTTCTCACTAAATTTGAAGAAAAGGTATTGGAACCTTAGCGATTGTTAGCTCTTAATGTTGCCTTGAAAGCTACACCAGTAAGATGGTAAGTTGTTCATAAACAATTTATTCCATAATGACCCTAGTGCCAAAGGCTATTATAAATCATGTTTGGTGAGAATTTTTCTTATGTTGGTCCAAAGTATACATGTTTGATGAATCTTATTGAGCACCTTGAAAATGTTGTTCAATGTGGAGAACGATGCCTAGATAGGAAAGGGTACATTTGTTTATACATGTTGTGGACATGATACCAAGAAATTTGTATACATCGTTTGAACTGTGATGGGGAACTATAGAATGGGATGAGTTAGCTAATAGTTTCAAGCATAATTTTAGGTTTACCGATGACAGTCTGGTGATTGATGTTGCTTTGCAAGTTATTACATAAAATATTTTTTAGGACATCCTTGTTTCGGTGTCAATTTTTCCTCAAAGAAATGTGGCATTCCAGAGCTGGATGGAGTGTTAAAACATAGATGGGGAGCCTAACGATGATGATCCACGTGGTATTCATATCCCTGAATCTGAAGGTAGTCGAGAAGTGGATGGATTGGGCCTATCAACTAACAATTTTTTGAAAACCCTTAAAATAAAGAAGGTGAATATTGGTTCCCCTGAGAATCCAAAATTTGCAAATATTTGGGATTATTGGGATGATGAGACAATGGGGAAAATTACTGATTTATTACATGAGTTCCAATATTTATTCCTGACAAAGTTCTAAGAAATGAAGGGTATCGTCGAAGATCTAGGTGAATTAAAGATTCCTCTGAAACCATATGTAAGGCATGTTAAGAAATGCACATATGGATTAAACCCAAGATAAAAAGAGAAGTTCAAGGAAGAGTTAGATCGAAGGTTGGATGCAAGAATTATTGAACCTATCTAAGAATCATAATAGATTTTCCCAATGGTTGTACAACATAATAAAAATGGTGAAGTCTATATCTATGTCAATCTAAGGAAACTAAATGATGCCTGCCTGCATGATCTGTTTCCTACACCTTTTACATATGATGTCTTGGGAAGTGTAGGGGGAAAGGAGGTGTAATCTTTTACTGATGGATTTTCTGGGTATCATCAAATTAGGATTGAAAAAGAGGATCGGCATAAGACCAAATTTGTGAAGGAAACTAAATGATGCTTTCCCGCATGATATATTTCCTACACCTTTTACATAAATGGGCTATCAATTTTTTGGGTCCTATTAATCCACCAAGTGAGTGGACAAGTGCACAATATATAACTACTGTGACATATTATTTTTCTATATGGGATGAAGTAACACCAGCCAAATATTGTACTGGAGAAATTGTTATCGATTTTTTGTTTGACCATGTGGTGACTAGGTTTGGTTGTCTAAAACATTTAGTTAGTGACTAAGGTACGCACTTTGATAATTAATTGATTGAGAAATTAATTGAATAATTCCATATCTAGCATAGCACAAAAACACCATATCACCCACAAGAAAAAGGATTTGTTCAATCCTTTAACAAAATTTAGATCATGGACTAACTAATATCTATAATGTAAATTGTGATGACTAGGATCACAAAATACCCACAGTTTTATGGGCTTATTGCATGACATGTAAAAAACTTACAGGGAACACTCCATTCTAACTAGTTTATGGGAAGGTGGTTGTTATGCAGATAGAATATATTGTACCCATCCTAAAAATAGCTACAATTAATGAGATGATAGATGTGGGTGTAATCGAAGAAAGATTATCTTAGCTGTTATAGTTGGAAGACGATCATTTCATTGAAGGATATCATTAGTGAGTCAAAAAAGAAAGATATAAGGATTGGCATGATTGCCACATTAAGTTCAAGCAATTAAATCCAAGAGACTTTGTTCCTCTCTACGAATTTAAGTTTGTAAAACAACCTTGTAAGCTTCATACACAATGTTTGGGACCTCTTGTAGAACAACAGATCACATTTTAATCAATCAAAAATGGGAGCCCCTTTTCACTTATTACGAAGAGAAATTTGAATTTTATTATCTCATTTGTGGGGTGTCATGTTTGGTGCCTTCATGCTTATGTTATTTCATGTTTTCCATTCAATAAAATTTGCTTGAAACATCTTTATTTTATGTGTTTTATGAATTGCAGAAAACTTATTTTTTGTCTTTGAAATCTGTCATTTCTGCAATATGGATTGCGGATGTCAGGAAATGTTTGTGTGATAAATATTGAATTTTGGTTCCATATTTTCACAACCTACAATGCATATTATATAAATCAGAAACTAAGATAACAAAAAAAAACCACATGTTCAGAACCCGCAACCCGCAATGTGGGTTGCAGATTGCGGAGACAATAAAAAATTGAGTTTGAAAATAATCACTCCCACTTTTCCACAACCTGCAATGCAGATTACGGATTGCAGAAACCAAAAAATAAAAATTTCAAAAGTCGTTCCCGCAATTTTATTTCTACCTTTCCCCACTTTAATCATAACCATTTCTTTCTTTCAAACTCCATATACTAGATTGATTTCGTTGTTGAACTTTTGGTTAAATATTTTGAATTTTTACCATTTTTTTCAACTCTTTCGAACGACGAATTTTTCCTTAGTGGACGGGTTTTACTGTAAATTTTGACCAAATCAATAAATTTACTTCCCTCCATCTAGTTAAGTGGTAAGTTGTTTAATCTTTTACTAGTAATTTGAGCGATTGAGAAACTCAATTCATTTCAATTAATCATTTTTCAAGCTTTCTTATTAGATTATTCAGTTTTCCTTCAAATATGGAAAAGAAATACTAGAACCAAAACAACCTTGAACGGCCTCAAAAACAAGGACCCAAATACCTGCATCCTTTCTGATACAAACATGAAGGTTTACGAAACAGATCATCTTGACTAGTCACATATTTATTCTATATTTGATAATGAATATTTCTCATAAATACAACGTGACCAGGGAGCATATTTAAATATCATAAAGTACCAACTCCATGCTATAGAAGCTCGACCTTCTTTGATTCCCTATACTTATGCTATCAAATGAATTATAGGTCATGCAAAGCCCCAAGACTGATCTTTTAATGACCAAGCTAAAACCCAATCGGCCTCCTTCCACCCTGAAGTGTTTCTCAGGGATTATGCACTTACAAAACCACAATAGTTGCTAAATAAACAATTCCTGGAGACTTCCGCAATCCAGTATGATTTTGAAGCAATGTTGAAATCATGGATTGAAAACCCTGCTACCTTCACACCCAAGGTCGACAAGATTTACCGTATTTCCTAGTTCAGGGAGCCCTTTTCTTTATTGGAAATAATTTTGTGCAAGCTATATGGGTTTCCAAATTGCACTTATTTCAAAGCCGAATGGGAACCCTTGGCCCATCATGTTCTCACTACAAGGGAATCCTTCAATTGGGAATGGATTTTGTTAATGGTTCTGAAAGAAGCAATTGAGATATATCATAAGACTCCTTCCTCCAAGAAACCAACATTCTATCTTTCTAACTATGTCATGGATTTTTTCTTCTTGGCTATGGATTTCCCAGCCATGGGATGGGATTGGACAAAATTTGGACCTATAGTCCATATTTATGGCTCAAATTTATGGGAGGATAACTTCATGCCTCTTGTGTACAACATCTTTGATCACTTTGTAGTATATATTATCAGAATATTTTCAAGAAGGATGCTACTACCTTTCCAGGCCACGACAAGACATTAATTTGCATAATAGGAGACTGGTATGTGGGGGAATATTTGTCTTCTATCAGTATTTTGGAATATTTCTCTTCTATTAGGCCATGAACTGAAGCTTGTTTTAATTAACGAATAGCTATAAGGAAAAGCTAAGGAACATGCAGGTTCAAAGTGAAGTGTTACAACAACAGTTAAAGGAATCACAAGGGTTGAATGTTATGTAGAGAAAATTGAAACCATTAAGTAGAAATTGAAAGCTTCAAAATATCTCTCTGCTACCTCCTCTTTCTCTAAATTCTCAAAGGAAAAATTCAAAGAAATTGCTTTCAAAATTTAGGAAGATCACAAGAATTTGTTGGTTGAATTGTTTGAAGGTTTGAACGATATACAAGAAACCTACAATTATTTCAAGAGCCACTCATGTATGCTATATTATCACAATCAAATAAGGGATGAGTAAATCAAGGCTCATGACAATGTG
Organism: Pseudotsuga menziesii; assembly: GCA_001517045.1. NCBI lineage: Eukaryota > Viridiplantae > Streptophyta > Pinopsida > Pinales > Pinaceae > Pseudotsuga > Pseudotsuga menziesii. The sequence continues at coordinate 75,283 of LPNX010691765.1, read as the reverse complement.
ATGGAATAACAAAAGTTCATTAAAGACAAAACTGAAAATGTACCATTGTTGGACAAGATCAAGATCAAAATGATTAAGTTCCCTTTAGAGGATTGGGAAAATATATGTGATGTAGTGGAATCTAGGATCCAAGAAGGGAATAGGGTCTGTAGCAAGATGCGGTTTGAATCTGAGAGCCTCTTAATCTTGTTGGGATTCCCCATTATGGATCCGATTGACAACACTCTCTCACCTAAGATATTGATTGACCAGGTTGAAAGGCAGCACTTGAAATTCAAGGAACGCATAGAGAAACTTGATTGCATCCACATGGAAGGGATTAAAGAGGTGATCAAGTCACCCATAGCCTCATAAATGAGGATTAATTTATTCCTACATGATTGGGAAAATGAAAAGAAAAGGGAGATCGAGTCCTTTACCTACAAATCCTAATTACACATAGAGCATGCTAAATATCAAGACATTGATGATTTTGTAGCAGGGGTTTCTCCTTGCTACAAGGGCAGGAATGGCTCCCTTTCGTCTATAGGACGGAAGGGTAGGTTCTTGGTTGAAAATGCATGAAAGAAAAATGGAACAGAAAGGAATAAAAGAAACAGAAAGCAATGGTAGTGAGCCCCTCTACAAATAGGATTATGGATTAGCTTCGAGAACCCGCAAACAACTATTAAACAACAATAAACCTACAAAACATGTTAGAAATCAAACCTGCAAGCAAATATGGGTTAGGAAAATGACTAAACTACTAAAAAAAACACATAAACAAATAGTGGTATACCTCTTCTTTGGTGCAATGGGCCACCATGCCCTGGCTAGAGGAAGCACCTCTCTATCTCTCTTAGCGATGGAGGAGCTATGGCTCAATGAGGAACATGAGTGGATGAGAGGGGGATGTGGGTGGCTTGAGAGGCAAAGAGTCTCAAGGAATCCATGGGGAGCATAATAGTATGCAAGAGAAGAGTTGTTCAAGAGTGACCCCCACCCCTCCTTTTGTAGCTTTCTTGGGGACTTTTAGGGTTTTAAGCCCTTAGTCAGGGATTTAGCCCCTTTTTTGGGGCTTTTAGCCCCTTCCACCCTAACTTTACCTCATTTTAGGGTTTTAGGCTCCTTTGAGGGGTTTTAGCCCCTTTTTGGAGGCTTTAGTCCCTAGGAGAGTTATCTAGGCTCCTTTTTGGGGTTTTTAAGCCCTTTTCTTCCTTCTTAAGCCTTTTTGAGGGTGTGGGGGTCTANGCCATGTAGAGCTGAGTGAGGGATTTTTTGGGTTAACAGATTGCCCCCTGATGTGTGAGGGCAGGAGCTCATCGTATGGCCGACGGACATCATAGGATTTGCTGCGTAGAGGTGGTGCTTCCGGGGCTAGGGCATGGTGGATTTTTGTTTTTGTATTAATATGGTTCCCATCAATGGGTGGGATACAAATAATGTGTGACATGTATATGGATGAGGCGGGTATCCCCATGCTCATAACAATGTCAAAAGAATAATGTGATCTATGCTCTAAAATACAAGAGCTGATCATATACAACTGATGATACAATAATGGTTTCCTCAATTAGAGGCTGAATACAATACTGATCTGAAAAATTGCTACATTGGACCCATGGCATTCTCATGGAATGTTATATCTTTATGAATGATGGCCTGCTAGATATGGAATGGTACATAGCTGTATGGACTCACTGATGGAAAGTCAGAGTCATTGTAGTACAAGTATGCTTCATCAATCATAAATCTATATAGAAGCACTGTTGGGGCTTTTGAACACTATCTCCAACGCAACCTAGAAATCACAAGGGACATAACTTGTTCAGGTCCCTAGAGTAGACTCATCAATGTGTTAGAGTTAGGTGACATCCGGGGTCTTCGACTAAATACTGCATGGATGAATACCCTGTACGAATCTCAATGGTGCGATGATGTAGTTGAAGTCGAGCATGTGAGAAAAAACCATCCCGAGAGGCACTAAGGACTGATCTCAAGTGGTCCAAGGAACTCATCAATGTTGTTAATGAAACCAAGGTACAAGGACCTCTAGGTCTATCCTTTGTAATATCTGTGTTGTCGTCAATAGAGGGATACCTGCCCCTAGTCAAGGCAATGATGTTTCCTTGACCATAAGAGCAAGGGAGATAACCAAAAGGTGTGAGACAATCTGTGGACCGACCCACTAAATCGAGGCGAGAGGGGGAGGGAAAGAATTGAATAGGGGCAGGGGGGGTGTGGTAGACTCAAACTTCCTTTGTTCATAGTATGACGACAGGGCGGACCAGGTAGCAAATGAAAATGACTCATGGGAATGGGATCATAGCTATAATACCGTGAATGTCACTGCAGATGGGAAATACTTGGGCGACGTGGACACTTTTGATATTGATGGAGTCCAAGGAAGACACATTGCAGAGTACTCTGAACAAAGGCGACCCAAAGTGGGAATGCTACCAAACTATTTTTTGTGGGGTGGTGTCTAGAGACACCATTGTGGTACAATCTCGTGGATTTTTGGCAAGCCCGAGAAGGTGAATGCTCGATGGTGATTTCAATTTTAGAGAGTCTGAAAGCACAAAGAAAACTACAGTGGGAGCTCTTTTTCATCGGTAGTCTCTTGTGCCTAAAAAAGGATAAAATTTTACATAGGAGAGCTCACCCATCCTTTGGTGGATGAGAGACTTCTTTACCGTTGGTAGTCAGTTCAGGCCAGAAAAGGTTAAACCTATACTGATTGGACGGTCATTTAGATACTTTTATGAGCATGAATGAAACCAAGTTTGCTCGGAAATCTTTTCGTGATGAGAAGGATGGAAAAGAGCTTAACAACAACCCATGGTGAGATTTTTTATAAAGTGTGGCCCCTCTGGCTGAGAAAGAATAAAAGTATGCAGAGGGGAACGATCTTGGCTTGAATACGCCAAGGTGGTCCTTTTCATTTGATGGTCTACATAGTCCACAAAAGGAGGTAAACGAGATGATGTAGACACCATTTCCTATAATTTAACGAGCAGGAAAGGAAGAAACTGCGCTCAGCTATCTTTTCATTGTTTTTAGGAGTAAAAAAAGAGCTTAAACGAAACTCCAGTGTGGTCAAATGATTGCAATGGCACAGGTGGTGCCCTATGTCGGGACGATGGATAGTGGTCCAAAGGTCATCCATGCAGTATGGATAGAGAATGTGGCTCTTAAACATACCAATACATGCATGGGATATATCGCAGCAGATGCTCCCGAGTTGGTGTGGTAGAGACACACAAACTAAGGTGGCTCTCAGACAGAGGTCAGGAGAGTTGTGTGTGAGTTGCAGTGGACGGACTTGACTACATGTGATGTGAGTGCAAGTCTGGGGGCACTTATATGCCAAATACATGCAAGAAAAATAAATCGTTTTGTGGACAATGGTTTAGAGATCCGTGTAAGGTGCGGTGGATGAAGTAGAAAATTATGTGTTAAAATACAAAATATGAAGAAAACTAGTGACCCTTAATGAGTGGTGGCCTGACAATTCACATGAGTAGCGGTAGGCAATAATGATACAAGTACAGGTTTGCAAACACTTGCATTGTCATATTGTGGATCGTAAATCGAGGTGACTTCTGGGAAATGGTCCTAAAATTTATTTGTTAAACATGAGATGATGGTCTCATAAGGAAATGGAAATTTGAGCCCGGAGGTGTGAGAGGTGTCTCAAACCGGTTCTAGGTGACTTTGGATTAGTAGCTAATGGTGTTTCCCTTGAATGGGGGTCTTTGATTTGTGGCAAAAATGTTGCAAAACAGAAAGGGAGAAAACTACGCTATAAGGGACTCATAGTGGTTATATTAGGCATAGACTCTCTTGAGGTGGAGCCCGTTGCGTGGCCTATTCAAGAGTTGACTGTCTGAGTCAGCGAAGAGGTATGCCCCATTGCTAAGATGAAGGTCCTTGGAAAGGCAAGGTGATGGAATCTGGTCTTTTATGAGAAGAAGTGATTCCACATTATGGTTTAAAGGGAATGGGGTAAAACCAGAGGTGGTCTTACAGATCTCTCCATCATCACGTAAGTGCTGCCGAGATAGATCAAGTGGATCTTCCACAGCCAATGAGGAAAAAGGGAAACTGGTGCTAGAGATCATGTAAATGGTATTGGTTGTGGTTTTTGTGGCCTTGCCCCCAGTCTCTGTTGGAGGAAGAGGGGCAGGCATGGAGAAAAGAGGAGTCTTTGATGGACCTGGAGGTAGCTGCAACATCATCTCAATTGGATGGACATGAGTCAACACATCCTGGGGCCTTAGCGGGATGGTAGGTGGTTTGAGGTACCACATAAGATCTCCCAGTGTGAAATACTATAGATTGTAGGTTTCCAAGACAGACTTACTCACAATATAATATGGTAGGAAAAGGAAAAGAAAAAGAAAAAGGAAAAGGATAATTTTGATCGGGAATGAACCCCACTGCTTCCCTGGGAACTGAGTTTGAGGTTGTGACTGAGGTTGCGGCCATGGATGGAGTTGCGGTTGTAGAAACAAAAGAAGAGACAGGTCTGGTGGACCATTGGTGGTGGTGGAGACAAGAGGGTCGATACAACTAGACATCATTTAAATGGACATTGTGTTTGAAGAAGGAGGTGGGGGGTGAACTTCTTTGATTAGGGTGATCTCAGACTTAAGGGAATGTTAACAGAGGTCGGCTAAAGCCATTTGAAAGTTGGGAAAGTCTTGGAAATGGTGAGAATAATTTCCATACAAACCGCAGAGGGCACAAGCATGGTTTGTTCTCAGTGACTTGTTTTTTACGGTTGGCGCGCTTGGAAGTTCAACCACGGGGAGGTTTTCGTTTGTATACACGACATCCAAATGCATGTTAATGAATGGAATATCAAGGAAATTCTAAGTTGGATGGCCCTGCTCTTCACAGATGGTGCAAGGCAGGATTTGTCTTGGCTCTACGATAGATTTCACATTATTTCCCTTGGCCCTTTTTTGGTGGGGCGGTACGGGTGCGGTGGTTGGTTTTTGTGGGCCGAGTGGAGGATGAGACTCGACTGCAATGGGTTGTATGGGGGTTAAGACCACCTCGGGCATTGGTGGTTGAGCTGGTGGATCAAGATACCACACGGGAATTCCCAATGTAAAGTTGGGTAGGCTTAGGGTGGCCATTACTGGCTTGCTCATGACACCAGGAAGGGGAAAAAGGAAGGGAATCATATGGACTGGAGAGGAGCCCAGATAAATCCCTAATGGTTGTATGTGGGGGTGAGGTTGTGGTTGTGGCTGCATGTAATTATGCTGCTACGGGTGATGTTGCGGCTGCTATTGGTGTTGCGGTTGGGGTTGGGGCTACGGCTGTGCTTATTGTTTGGGTGTAGCAGTGCTAGATGAGACCATGCATAAGTCCGCAGTCTCATTTTCTATCAGTGGCGATGACACTAAGGGGAAATGAGCTGTCATGGTGGTATTGGAAAACAACTGAGGGCCCACATTCAACAATGGGGAGGCTGGTGTGTTGTCAATCATGGTGTTGATTGCAGGGACAACATTGGTGTGTGTGGTCATCCCTTATGGCTCAATGGTGATGATGGTAGGGATAACATTGGCGGGTTTCGTTAACCCTTACGGATCGTGATAAGTGAGTTGATCAACCATCACGATCTTCCCTTAAAAGGGAACATCATGAAACAGAAGATAGTTGATGTGACCTCTCTCATGGCGTACATATAACTTCTTCCGAGGAAAAGGTTATAGTCCAGTTGAGCATTGACAACCTCTATGTCAATCAGCACTGTCTTCTCAGCTAATGTGATGGGGACATGGGGGAGGATTCCTTGGGATTTAGTGGGATGGACATCATAAGCCCGTAGAGTTATGGAGGATGGTTGCAGAAATGGGGATCCAAGTTTCTACCAAACCAGGGTGGACATAACGCACTGGATGCCCCCTCATACACTATGCACCAGTGCACGGCCAAATTCTAGATAGACACCAAGATTTGGAAGGTGATGATGGATGGCATGCACGGTTCTCCATTCTCCATGTAAAATGTCATCAACTTGGAGTTGGAGGGGTCTATGGACCCAAGGGTGGCTAGTAAGGCCTTCTGCTGCGTTGCGCACATTTTGAGTACCTCAAGAGCAGACATGGTCATTGGTGTTTGGGCCAAATCATCCACGATGCTATAGCTGACTACATCTCTAGCTGTGGCATTGTTAGCCACTCGGTGTATGGGGGGGCGGTGGAAAGGGGGTAGCTGAAGTCGTGCGTTGACCGAATTGGATGTAGATGTCGTTGATGTGTCAGGAGGTTTGGTGGTGGTACCGTACTGATTCTGTCTGGTTTGTAGGTTAACCTCTTCAGTCGTCATGGCTAGCAAGTGGTGGATACCTGTTTCTGTCATGGGAGGTGCCCCAGAGCATTGGGATTGTCTTGGGGAGGGGGTGCAGTTGCCACCAATCCTTGGACTAGTAGTGGGTTTTGAAGCACCATGGGGAGAGGTCATTGTGGTGCCGAGTTGGGTTGGGCTTGGTTTGTAGCGTTGGTGGCCTGTTGGGCCTCGTTCTGAATGGCCTGCATAGCATGACCCATGAGGGGACACTCGAATGTGTAGTGCCCATAGACCTCACAGAGTGTGCATGGTTGGTTTGTGCGCAACAGGGTGTTGCGTCTAGATGCATTTGGTCGTGGGGGGTTTTAGGAAGGTCGATTTACTGCGGCATTGTTGGGAGGGTTTTATTGTTGACCGCCTCCTTGTGGTTGGTTATTGGCTTGGTTTTGGGGCCGATTATTTCTATCTTGTCCTTGTTGATTGTTGGGGGTAGGTTGGTTGGGACGGTTTTGTTGTGCAAATACTTGTCCCAATAGAGCAGGTTGAGCAGGGGTGAGGGCTTGAACCGCTTGCACTGGTGGTGCATAATAAATTTGGGTGGGCTGTGGTGCCACAAATGTGGGAATTTTCCCCGTGTACTACTGTGTTAGCCATGCAATGGACTAATCCTGCTTTGGTGGTGCAAGTTGTGCGTAGGAAGTTGTTGCTCCAAACTGGGACATCATTTTGACATAGTCTGGAGTTTGGTTTTGTTAAGCAACACTAGCAGTGTTTCTTGGTTGTGGTGGAACTACAGGTGGTTTCGGACGGTGTTGTGGTTGTTGGGAGATTGAGCCTATGATGCCATATATAGCATGGGATGCCCCCGGTGCATCCCAGTTGGAGGTACCTGGACAGGGAGCGTCTGGAATGACGGTGTACAGGTATCCAGATTGAGCATAGATCAGGTCAAACTGTTGGGCTTTTAGTATGGCCTCCTCTTCGGATTGAGGACGTTCAGATGCGATGTCCTTTGCTATGGGTGGGAGCAAGGTTTTTAGAAACCAATCCAAGAATATCCTGTCATCAAGTTGGATTTTGCACAAACTACAAAATCGCCACCACTCATGGATGTGGTCAGTTATATGTGTTGCAGTACTCTGGCGGAAGGATAACAAGATATCCACCCCTTCATCATATCTAACAGGGAGTTGGAAATACTGTAGGAACATGAAAGCTAAGGAGTTGAAATCTAGGTACTTGGCTTGTGGTAGCTCAATGTACCATTTGGCTGCTGCACCTTTGAGGGTGCATTGGAACAGTCTTAGCCTGATCAAGTCATCTATAATGCCATTTAAGGAGCACCATAGATGAAATGTCATAATGTGATTTTGGGGACACTCCCCTACCTTGCCTTTAAACTTGGGAATGCCAGATGGCATCTTGGTTGGCATGGGAGGCACAGCTCGAGGTGCTAGGGGTGTGATGTGAGGGACAGTGTGAATGGAAGGGACATTGCCCCGTGTGTGATAAGAGGGGTAGTGTATGTGGAAGGGGCACTGCCCCCCTATGTGACAGAAGGGGCATTGTATATGGAAGGTCCACTGCCCGCAAGTGTTGCCGATGGGACAACCTGAGTGGTTGCTATGGATGGTGGCAGCTAACTGATGAAAGTTTGCATGACCATGCTGGGGCCACCTGCAGGGTTGTTGGTGATAATTTGTGGTGTGGACATGGGTCCACTAGCTATTGATATGCCAGAAAATGGATCTGGGTTTGCACCAGCCATGGAGCTTAATGGTGCTATGTGTAGGTCTGGTTCAGACTAATATGGGTTTGAATATGAATCAGAGGCTATGTGGCCTTTTGATGGTGTGAGAGGTCATCGAGAATGGTCTCGACGGTGTCGGTACAATGTCCTGAATTTGTTGATGTATATGTAACTTCGGAATGTATTCTTATATGTATTTTATATATTATAACCCGATGTTTATTCTGGGATGTTTCTATTATGTATTTGAGTCATGTGGTCATGCCCCAATGTTCCGATCGGGAGGATTAATAATGTAAACAAGTCATATCAAGTCATTAGGTAAGTCCCCACAGTTTCGAGGCACTTGAGTTATTATACACTAATTAAGGTGTAGGCTCAAGTAGTAATTATTAGGTTGAGCCTACGTGTGAAATGGCAACTTAAGTGAACGGACTAATATAAATATAGAGTGTGTGTCTCTCTATTTATCACTTGTGAATTACATCACTTGCTCTCTCAAGTGTGGTGCACCTTTGGAGAAGGAAATACTTTGGCTTGACAGAAGACAGAAGGCTGATGTTGTGTTGGGAGGTCATCTTACTATTTTGGGATCACATCTTGTGGTGATACTATCTTATAGGAAGTTGAGGGGTTTTATCCATTTATGGTTTCCCCTCCTAAAATCTTTGTGTCTCTTGTCTCTTGTGATGTGCTTATGTGATTGCTGTACTTGTTATTCTCTCAGTGAAAAGATATTATCATAATGCTAGCTTAAATGTTGAAAAACTAACAGAATTGTGGTTGTTCGCCTCTTAGGCATGAGGAAGAGCGTGGGGGCTCAATTGTGTTAGATTTATGTATCAATCTGGTGGGAATGATATTTGGGACCCAGGTTTCAATGGCTTCCTATTGGCTATAGGTGGTCACTTGGCCACCAAGATTGCCAGAAGACAGTGCTTGGCGTTTTCCTCATAGGTGTTTCTACTCAATCGGTGGGGGTCGTTGCCCGTTTCGCTTAGCAATTCCTCCCAGTGGCCAGCTACTTTGGGATTCCCGTGGTATTCCTCACAATGAGTTTCTAGGATAATCCCAAGTACTTCCCATGGTTAAGGAATTCAAGGACTTATGTCCACAAAGAATGCATAATTTTGAACTTAGTGTAAATTAATCAATTTTAGTGACTCTCTTAGTGTCATGAACTGAATGGGGTTGATTACGTGGTATGGTGTATATGTTTTGTTGTTTTTTTGTTATCAAGTGGCTGCAAGTGGTTTATGAATATGTTGTAGAGTTCATATCATTATGAATACAAGTAGTAAATAAATAGAAATTGTGTATATAGATACCATTTTTTACCCTGAATTGTGACAGCCTAACTAGGTGACTACCTTACACCTATATTCTTCTTCAACCAAGAGAAGGTGTTGGGCTCTCAACACAATGGGACTAAGCCCATTTGTAGATCCACAGGTCACCTCTCGAATACAAGGTTGGTCAACAGGGAGGACGCTTAGCGCCGTGAGAAGCCCTCCTTCTCTACCCGCTCTACCTTCTAAGTCATCCATTTTTAATGGTTTTGAACAATATTTAGTGAAGGGCCTATTACTATACGATCTATGCCCTTTGTCTTATCCCAGAATACCCCCAGAGGGTGATGACTGGGTATAGGAGGAAGGGTAAGAAATATTGTTGATTTTATGTCAATTTTAGTTCAACTACGTTCATTAAGCCATTAATTTTTTTTTGGAATTTACACTTTGTTTGTACATGGAATTGTTGTCAATTAAAACAAAAAACAGAAATGGAACTACTGTGCTGAACAGAGGTGGCTAAGCCACACTAATAGTCCCTAATAACTTAAAAATTAACTTCTGAGTCACAGACCACACATTTCAGGCCAAATGTGGCGAGGGGGTCACCAAATTTTTCCTGAAACATGTGAGGGGGTCGCATATATTTCACAGATAGAGGTGGTCTGTCCTTCTGAGTGATGTCACACCTTTTGCGGGAAAAAGGGCAACGTTGTCGCACCTGTGAGGCCTAAATGAGTGACCTAGTCCCCTGTTTAGGCTTGATAAGTGCGACCTGCTCTAGATTTGGGGTTTTTTCTGATCTTGAGTCAGATCCGGTCAATAGTAACCTATACTATGGAAAAACAGACTCGGATTTTCCTTGCAGAGGCTTCGGTAGTAACTGAAACTGAAATTAAACAATATTTAACCTAGATCTGACAAGAAATTTTAAAATTAGGGCATAAACTAAAATAAACTTGAGATTTTAAAAAACTAAACCAGGGATCCTATGGGATCAACCTGGTACGGTCGCTAGTTCTGTAGCAGGGATTTTTCCTAGCTATAGGGGTAGGAATGACTCCCTTCCATCTATAGGACAGAAGGGTAGGTTCTTGCTTGAAAATGCATGAAAGAAAAACAGAACAGAAAGGAATAAAATAAACATAAAGAAATGGAAGTGAGCCCCTTTGCAAACAAAGTTAGGTCTTAGCTCCGAGAACCTGCAAACAACTATTAAAAAACAATAAACCTATAAAACATGTTAGAAATCAAACTTGCAAGCAAATATGGGTTAGGAAAATGACTAAACTACTAAAGAAAACACATAAACAAATAGTGGTATACCTCTTCTTTGGTGCAATGGGCCACCATGCGCTAGCTGGAGGAAGCACCTCTCTATCTCACTCAGCAATGGAGGAGCTATGGCTCAATGGGGAAGATGAGTGGATGAGAGGGGGATGTGGGTGGCTTGAGAGGAAAAGAGTTTCAAGGCATCCACGGGTAGCATAATAGTATGCAAGAGAAGAGTTGTTTGAGAGTGACCCCCAACCCTCCTTTTATAGATTTCTTGGGGACTTTTAGGGTTTTAAGTCCTTGGTCAGGGCTTTAACCCCTTTTTTGGGATTTTAGCCCCTTCTTCCCTAACTTTAGCTCCTTTTAGGGTTTTAGGCTCCTTTGGGGTGTTTTAGCCCCTTTTTGGAGGCTTTAGCCCCTAGGAGAGTTATTTAGGCTCCTTTTTGGGGTTTTTAAGCCATTTTCTTCATTCTTAAGCCTTTTTGAGGGTGTGGGGGTCTAATGGAGTGATACGAGGGTTGATCATGGGTGTCCTTGGGTGGTGTAGGCCATGTAGAGCTGAGTGAGAGATTTTTCGGGTTAACAGATTTAGTGGATGTATTTTCCAAGTGCCAGGTTTCCCTTGGAAAATATTAAATAATTATTATGTAATTCCCATTTTCATCTGATATTGGTTCCTCTATACTATTTTGTAATTGTAAGTTTAAAGGGACTTAGATTCCATAGGAAAGCCAGGAGGGGGGGGGGGAGAAATACCATGAGAGGAGAGAACTGGGGACACTCTGTATTTTGGGTAATTGTATTTTTTTGCAATGACAATAGAATTTCGAAAGTTTCTTTCCATCTTTCCTTCATCATGTTCATTGAATTCCTTTGATGATTTTTGGTTTCCCATTCAATCTTCGTTATAACTTTGTTTTACATTTCTATTTATTAAATGTACTAACTTGTGTGATTGATGTCTCACCACCCGGTTCATGTATAATCTATGATTAAATAAATTTCATTTTTTAATTTACAACATTCACTTTTGCAATTATCAAACAACTATCTTTACTTTGAAATGCTAATTTGTGAATTAGCATGCATTTGGAAGAATAGTATTATGATCTTAAATATTTGAATAAGATGATCTAGTTGTTATTGTATTATTTTGTTTAAAGTTAATAGTGACAGATATGATGTATATGTCTATCCATTAGTACACCATTTATCAAGCAATTTTGAGTTTCATGTTCTGTTACCTTCAATCATATTTCCTAAGCTTAATATTACTTTAGTAGAATAGCTAAAAATTAATATCATCCTTAATTGTGTTATAAATATTTAAATCGTCCCAACATGAAGATGGATCTATATGGATCCACCCATATAGTGCCAACGGAGGCCTAATATCTGTAGCAGTTAGTCATACCAAACAATTTGGGGATAGAACTAGCCTTGTGTAGGATTGTTTGAAGCCTTTTAGGTTGAGTTTTCTCCTTCTGTTGTTGCCTTCTAATTTTCCAGCATTACTTCCCAAGAATCAACAAATGGCATTGGAAGGAGGGTTGAACCAGCACATTTCCCACAATAAGAACTAACTTTTATTTATTATGTTTTCATGCATTTTTCCCAAATATTTGCATGGGAGTATGATGCGACTACAAGGTCATTTACATGGTGTCGATAAAAATCAAGTTGATATCTTGTTGAAGTTCAAAGGCGAAAGTAATGTTTCTATCACCGACCATATTACAAGGTATGAATCTATTTTGTGCTTATTTAATGTCATACATGAATATCTTGCTTGCATATTATTCCCATTTACCTTTGAAGGTAGGGCTTCTCTTTGGTTTTATTTTTTACCTTTGAATTCAATTTCTAGCTGGTTAGGATTTAAGAATGTTTTTAGAGACTCTTTTGAAGATAACGATATAATTGAAATTCATGAAAATCTAAGTCAAATGCAGGTACACGATGGAGAATCAATTCAGGATTTTAACACACATTTTAGACAAGTGTATTATAGCTTACACAATGAAGATAGGATTTCATCACTTCTCACTTCTTGCTGGTATGTTAGATGTCTTCCTAAGACTATGGCTATGTTACATAAAGGAATAAGTAATTTCAATAAAGCATTGAAAGAGGCTCAAGATCTGTAGAAATATTTGAAGAGGTATCCTTTCGATCTTTTTTATCCTTTTATTTAGTATGATGTAGAATATGTTGAATATGAACTAATTTTTTCACAATTTTTTCAATCAAATAGACAAATTAAGGATTCATACAATGAATTCATGTCCATTAAAAAGGAATGAAATATTCAAAACATTTTACATAGTTTGAAAAAGAAAGATTTTGCATCTGACATTCAATGTTTATTAAATACAAAAAGAAAATTAGTTGCAAATTCCAATCATCATTTTTCCTTTTCAAATGGATGTAGGTATGAGGAGTGTTTCATGTCTTCCCTTTATTGTTTCAAATTTCAAACTTTTGAAGGAAATGTTAATCCTCATACTTATGATCTATGTAATGAACATGTTATCTCCTAAATAAATTAAATTTCAATAGATCAAACTCAGACAATTTATTTTTGCATAGTACTGAAGATTTTAGGGTATATTATGAAAGATGTTTGTGTGGTTAAAAACATTGGAATGCCTGGTGTTCTGCTTTTCAAGAAAGTTTGAATTTTTAGCTTTCAGTGGCTTAGGAAAAATTTTCAATAGCTCGTTAGCCACCTAAAATCCCAGCTTTTGGCAGCTTAACAATTTGGTCCAAGAAGACATTAACCACCGAAAGATCATTAATTACGTTTTTGGATAAATTTTGGAAAGGAATCTTTCGGTGGCTTAGGTGAACGTTCCAATGGTTCATTAGCCACCGAAAAGCCTAGATTTCTGTAGCTTGCAAATTAATACACAAGATTCCCTTAATTGCTGAAAAGGACAAAAGAGGAAAAACAATTAGCTTATCCATCAAAATCAAACACTATCAGCATGAGGCACGTCATGATCTAGCACTTAACCGTTGAAAAGACTGGGGGACTGCAAAAAAACATAATTTGGTAGATAAAAGGTCATTATTGATCTAAAGTGACTGATAGAGACCAAAACCCTATCCTTCCCTCCATTTGTCCCATGACTACAGTTGAACCACCATGAAACATCAAGTCCCAGATAAAAATAATTGTTGCATTGGCTATCTCATGGTTCTCACCAGAGTTTACCAATATTATGATCAAGTATCAATCCACTCATTAACCCCTAAAAATCAGCACCATATGCTCAGCACACTCCACATTTATCTACATGCATCCTCACTACTCTAGACCACCTGAAACCAGCGCGCTAATCCCATTTACATAATTTGAATTTTGATTTTTGCAGGTACTAGAAGCACAGTCCAGATATGAAGAAAGGAGGAGGACCTTCCCTTAGACAAGAGTTAGGTGACATTATCTATCTTGAGTCACATCCATAAGTATGCCAATTATTCAGAGATGCAGGATGTTACAGGTTCTATGAGAAAATACATGGTTCCCACCAGCAAGTGGCAGAATCCTTTGCTCTTTCTTTTGATGGCTCTAAGGCATTGATAGGAAAGGAAGAGTTCTAGGTTGATGAAACCTTAATAGCAGAAGTTGCAGAACTCCCAAGGACTCAGGAGAAATGGTTCAATACCACCATTACTAAGGATGTGGAATTCAGGTCCTACTTAAAGCATGAACACAAAAACGTGGTATGGAAGAAAAGCATCCCGTCCACCTAGCTTGAGGAGAAGTGGCAATAGTTCTTGAAAGTAATATTGGTTTATATAACATGTGAAGGAAGGTATAATAGGGTGATGATATATCACTTTAAATTGATGAAAAATTTTACAGGCAGAAGCCCTTTAAACCTACCTTTATACCTCCACAAGAGCCTAACCAAGATGGCCCACCAGGTCAAAGCCCAACCCACCAAGATCTCAGGGAAGTTATCTCACCATGGTCTGATAAAGCTCATTGTCCAAGAATTGCTGCAAAGAAGAAACTATTAATTTATCACAGTGGTCTAGGAACTGAAAACATAGTCTCACAAAGAATACAGACAAATATGCATAAATTTGGAAAAATTGTGCTGCAATGGAAGTATTAGCTCTGTATAATCAATGAATAATGAATAATACAATACAATAATCATACAAGATGCATGAATGCCAAGACAATTCAAATTCCCAAGGAGGTCATTTGAGTTGAATGAATGGGTGTAGCTTAACTGATTGTAAGCCATAGTAAACACACTAGTTAACCAACTCATCAAATGTTGATTGAATCAACTGAGTTGTAACTAAATTTAGAGTGCAATGGATGACTGAGACTAACTCAAACTAGCTCAGACACATGTCACTGCATGCCAGTCAACAATTGGTAGCGCATCAATAACTCCAATGAACTCCGATGAGGTTAACTGAAGTCAAACTTGCCATCAGAGGTGGTTGGAGGCGCCCCTGTTGACTCTAATTCATTAAATATTAATAAAATAATCAATATAATTAAAGGAGGTTCTTTCACCACTCATTTTAACTAATTGTAACCATCAGTTAGTGTTTAGGTGCATTTATGACACTCAGATCACCCCCGGAGTGCTCCAATTAGCCTCCCCGAATGAAGGAGAAGGCTTAGTTTGCCTCCTTGACTGAAGGTAGGTGTGGGTGTGCTCATGCTGATGTCATATAGTGCACCTCTGATGCCAATTAAGTCAATAAAACTTAGGATAGTGGTTTAACAAGGTCAAATTGACCAAATTAAGTGTGCATGGTGGGTAAATGTATCCAACACCCCCCCTGAAGCTATACTCAGAGGAGTAGAAACATAAAGTGCATGAAATGCTAGGGCCCTGGGAAAAAAGGCCATAGGTCACCCTGTACAATAATGTAACTAAAAAAAATGCTCAAAAATAAATCTAAGAGAGGAAAAGAGGGAACATCCAGTGGGAAAAACCCCCCCTCAAGCTGAACACTGAAAGTAGTCTTATCACCCTAATGAACTCACCCCCAACAATGAACGGAGGTAAGTGAACTTATTTTTTGAAAATATATTGGTGAATATGTCTGCAATCTGCTCATTAGTTGGGCAGTATTGGAGAATGATGGTCATGTCATGCACTACCTCTCTAATGTAGTGCATGTGTATCTCTACATGCTTAGTTGCCTGGTAGCTGGATCTGTGGATATATTAATAGCACTTTTATTTTCATAAAAGAGTACATTAGAAAAATTACTACCAATATCAAACTTTGAAAGAATTCCTTGCAACCAAATAGCTTGGATGCAAGCATTCACCACTCCTTGGTACTTGGCCTCTGCTAAAGCCAATGATATGGAGTCCTTATTCTTGCTAGACCAAAAAATGGGGCCGCCACCAAACATTAATACATATCTAGAAGTATACTTTAAATCAATAGAATAACCCACCCAATCGGAATCTGTGTAACCAGCCAGCTCTAGCTTGGAGTCTATAGCATAGTGAATGCCATAGGTCCTGGTTCCCTGAATATACTGGAGGATCCTCTTGGATGCCTTCCAATGAATATAATGAGGCTTCTGCATGTATCTTGACACAAAATTCATGGAATAATAGATATGATGCTAAGAATGATTCAAGTAGAGCAAGCTACCTATCAGTTGTCCATAAATAGTGTAGTCCATGGGAGGTGTGCTTTTTCCTTCTTCAATGATGATCCCTGAAAGGAAAGGGAATCGAGTAGCCTTAAATTAATCCATGTTAAAATTGACTAATAGGTATGATATTTATTTGGACTGAGTGACCATTATCCCATCAAAATTTTTCTCAATTTCGAGCCCAAGAAATTGCTTTAAGAGCCCCAAATCGGTCATTTCAAACGCATTGTGGAGAGCAGTTTTGATGACTGAAATAGAAGTAAATGTGGTACCTATAATTAGTAAGTCATCAACATATAAAAAAATAATAATAAAATTACCATCAGAATTCTGTATATACACATTTGGATCTGATTTTCATCTTTGGAAGTTTTGCGAGAGAAGGAAGGCATCCATCATGGAATATCACTCTCTTAGGGCCTGTTTTAACCCGTACAATGACTTCTTTAGCTTGAAAACCCAAGATAGATCAGAAATGTAGCCCTTAGGATACTTCATTTATATCCCCTCATGAATACCTCCATGCAAAAAGGAAGACTTAACATCCATATGATGCATTCCCAGTGCTTAGATGCATAAATTGCCAAAACTAGGTGGGCGGAGTCCATTTTTGCAACCGGTGCAGAAGTCTCATGGTAGTCGACACCTTGGACTTGGGAGAAACCTTTTTCCACCATAGTTACCCTATATTTTTAGGTTCTAACATAAGCAGTAACCTTATTCTGAAACACCCACTTGCATTGAACCAATTTCCTCCCTGGAGGAAGAGAAACTAGCTCCAAAGTAGTGTTTTTCTGAAGAGAATTTATCTCTTCATCCATGTCAACTTGCCATCTCAGATCCTTTTGAGCATGGTATTAAGAATTAGGGTTTGAAATTATCATCAAATAACAATATTCAGATAGAAAATAATCAAGACAAGAGATTGCAATACCTACTCTTTGGAAATCAGATCGAGTTCTCCTTGGATCATCCAGATTTCCAATGTTATCTCCTGCGGAGGAGAGTGTCTGTCGGGCCCAAGTTGGGAGATGATTTTGTACTTCAGGTTCTGATTAAGCATCTGATGTTTTCTGTACATTTTATATCAGAAATCATAGGATCCAAATCAGGGTCATCACCCCCAATTACATCATACAAATATTTAGTAGAATAGGAAGGAAATTGAACAGTTTTCTCCTTCACTAGTTCTACCTCCTGAAGAGGCTTATCGAACTTGACACTTATTTCAATGATGATTTGTTTTGTTATGATATCTAGAATCTTGAAACATTTATATTTATTAGGATATCCAATAAACATACATTCTATGCTTTGCGGTTGCAAAGTCCTCCTTTTATCAAGCAGAATTCAGGCCCATGCAGTGGACCCAAACACTCTCAGATTCGACACATCCGGCTTGTGTCTGAAATATTCTTCGAAAGGGGTATTCCCTTTCATAGATGAGTGTGGCACTCTATTTTGAATATATGCTGCAGCATGCATGGCTTCCTCCCACAAATTTTCATCCAACTTCTTTAATTCCAACATACAGGTGTTCATCTCCTTGAGAGACCAATTCTTCCTCTCCACTACATCGTTCTGCGGGGGAGTCTAGGGGATTGAATGCTGGATCTGAATACCAATTTGGGAACATATATGTGTTATATTTTTAACATTAAGCTGGCATACCATTAGGATCCTTAACTAAGAGAACAAAAATCACAACAATCAAACACAAGAGACAATGAACATAGTGTTTTTCCTCGGGGAAACCATAAATAGAGAAAACCCTGCAACTTCCTTAGAGATAGAATCAACACCAAAAGTAAAACCCCAAAAATAGTAATATGATCTCTCGACAGCAGTAACCTCTTTCTTCCTTTCCCCAGTGTCTTTCTCTTCCTCATTTATGCGCTACAACTGAGTGTGGATGAGTGTGTGATAAATAGAGAGGCTAGCTCTCTATTTCTACTAATTCCCGACTTGACTAAACCCTACTAGGGTCAACGAGTCTAATAACCCTAGTGCCCTAGAACTGTGGGGAATTTAACCTTTAGACAATAGGAGGGTTATAAAATCCAGAAAGAAACTAGTTATCTTTGGAATACAACAAATAATCTATGCATAGATAACTATAATTTTGTCAGTGTCATAATTATGAAAAATAAGTATCGATAAAAATGAATATTTCACGAATTATGAAGGAGAATTCCCGTTTGGTTCTGATTATTTAAAAGGTCCTCTTCCTACAAGAAATATTCATTCTTCATAATTTAATCAAATGATGGATTTTAGAATAAGAAGTTTTTAAGATTTTAATTACATTTCATATTTTGAAGAACATGTTGATTCTACTAATTTTGCGAAATATGAAATTATATTTCTTTGTCCTTCAATTCTGATTGTTATGATCAAAATGAGAACCATAAGTATTTAGAGGATGAGTTGGTTGAAATTGAGATTGAATTTCAAAATATTTGTTCCAAATATACTTTTTCTATAAATCAAATTTTAAATGAAAAGTTATTTCGATCAAATAATTTGAAATCAAATAAACCTGATGCACTTGACATCAATGAATATCTAAATGAAAATCAAGAAGACGAAGTTGATCATTCACAAGATTTGAATTCTAATATTTTGTTTCAATGCAATAATCATGATATATTGCTAAAGGAAATATTTTCCACTTTCAATTTTGATGAAATTATTTTTGAGTCATGATCTTAAAAATTTCCAACCCACTTTATACGATTCAAATTTTTTTTTCATTGAAACAATCATTTTTGAACCATTTTCAATGTCTTTTTCATTTCTTTGTAAATAAGAAGCTTAGTTTAGTTTTTCCAATTATTTTATCTCCATTATTAAGATTTTTATTGCTGATGCATCCTTTGTTTTTTCCTGCACGTTTTCTGATGCTTTCATGGTTGCATTGGAAATTTGATTTCACTTAGTTCTATTGATTTTTTCTAGATCAATGTAGCTTAGGTGCAGTTTTAAAATAGTTTAGATTTTATTGCTTTCTTTTATAATGCGCTTATGCAAGAGTACATTGATTCCAAAAGTGAAGCAATTTTCAACACAACGTATTCATGGAAGTTTTATTGTACCTTTCGGTTTCAAGGATGATTCTTTTACTTAATTTATTTGAAGTATTTCAAGTCATATTTTTAACTTTGAATGATTAAGACTTTTTTATGTTAAAGCATAAGTAAAAGAAAACACTTTTAACATGGAATTATTAAAGGTTTATAAATCTTTAAAAAAAATAAAAATAAAAAAAACTTGCTAGATATTATTTTACTACGATAATTTCACTTGCTTTAGATTTAATGTTACAAATCGTATGTATTTTCTTTATAGCTTGTTTTCAAAAATTTTAATAAAACATCTTAAACATTGATGATAATTCCAAACACAATTTGAAGGAATTTAATTTTAAATATTTATTTTCCTTTGAATCATGATTGTAACTCATATATCTTAATACACAATGTCAAATTTTCAAGACTGGTTTTCTTTCTATTATTTATTTTGAGTTTCTTCTTCTAATTTTTTTCTTCATGGTGTGAAGCATTTTGTGCAAACCTAATTGATGAGTTTATCCCAGATCATTTTAGTTTGAAAATTTGGGGGTGGACATGTCAAATAAATTTTACTCAATCTATATATGAGGGAGTGCTTTCATTGGAATACAACAGATCACCTTTTAAACTGAGATTTTCCCATTTGAATCACCAATCTTTACAGATGTCTTATTTTGACAAGTGAATCTATAGGAGTGATCTGGCCTCCAGGTCATATGTTCCATTAGTGATCGACCGTAAATATTTTATTTTGATCAACCTTTATTTATTCTGCATCTTTCCTTGATCACCTTGAAACCAAATAAATCCACCTAAATGACTGTAAATTGCAATATAGGGGATCTTATTACAAACTTGCTAATCATGTTCATAGATATTCAGTGAATGACATTACCAAAACTTGGATCCCAAGCCAAGTTAATGCTTTCAATTTACATTCCAATTAATATTGTTTGTTCCTTCTTGACTACAACTTGTTGGACTTAAGAACAGGGGGTCTTATCACAAGCCAACCTGACCTTGATCATGGGTCCTACCTAGATTGAAATTACTGAGAAGTGGTTACCAAGCCATGGTAATTTATTTTAGTGTCCAATCCAAAAGACAAGGAGTCTCCTTACAGAGCTAGCTTGTTTAGTTTCCAGGTAGGGTTTGTGAATGGAATTTCTTGGTGCAATGGTCTTGTTAAAACAAAGTTGTGGTTCTATTTTGTCTGTTATGCCAAATATTATTTTCCCCACCAAAAACAAATCGATAAATTAGATTGAGAAATAAAATAAACCAAGGTGATTCATGGTTTGATGGTTTGGAAACAAATGGAAGGTTTCCTAAGGTTCATCACAGACTTCAATCTCATGCTTTCCTGTTGATATAAAGATACCGTTTTGCTCCTAGGTTACCTTTTCTAGGTGAGTATCATTACAAATGTTTTGGGCTGGGAAAGCATCAATCATTCAAATTAATTATGTTGGTTCGATTGTAATCTTAAGAAATCATTACCAAATCATAAATTGAATTTTTTTTCTCATTTTGACATGTTCTTCCCTGAAATTTGACTTTTTTTTCTTGTAGAGATCATTGCTTCTCCCAACTAGTCACCATTTTTTGTAGCCACAATAGATCCCATTTTAAACAATTAAAATGGGAGCCCATTTTTACTTATTATGAAGAGAAATTTGAATTTTATTCTCTTGTTTGTGGGGTGTCATGTTTTTTTCCTTCATTATTATGTTATTTCGCGTTTTGGATTCAATAAAATTTGCTTGAAACATCTTGCTTTTATGCATTTTGTGAATTCCAAAAACTTATTTTTTCTCTTTCAAGTATGTCATTTTCGCAATCCGTATTGTCGGGAAATTTTTGTGTGATAAAAATTGAACTTTCATTCCGCATTTCTGCAACCCGCAATGTGGATTGCAGAAATCAGAAACCAAGATTTAAAAAAAAAACATGTATGAAACATGTAACCCATAATGCAGATTGCGGAGACAATAAACAATCAAGTTTGAAAATAATCACTCCTTATTTTCTACAACCCACAATGTGGATTGTGGATTGTGGAAACCAAAAAATAAAACTTTCAAAAGTTGTTCCCGCAATTTTATTTCTACCTCTCCTCTCTTTGACTGTAACTGTTGTTTTCTTTCAAAATACAGGACCTAGATTTATTTCGTTGTTGAACTTTCGGTTAAATATTTCAAATTTTTACCAGTTTTTCACCTCTTTCGATTGACGAATTTTACCTTGGCAAGCGATTTTTACTACAAATTTCGACCAAATCAACAGATTTACTTCCCTCCATTCAGTTAAGTGGTAAGTTGTTTAATATTTTACCAGTCGTTTGAGAAACTCGAAAACTCAATTAATTCAAATTAATCATTTTTGGGGCATTCTTATTAGAGATTTTAATTTTTCCTACAAATATTGCAAGAAATACCATAACCAAAACAACCGTGAATGAGCTCAAAAACAAGGACCCAAATAGAGATGTCCTTTCTTATACAAACAGGAGGGTTTATGAAACTTATCACCTTGATTGGTAACGAATTTATTATATATTTGACAACAATGATTTTTGAGAAATCCACTGTGACGAGGGAGCATATATGAATATCAACAAGTTTCAACTCCACGCCATAGCATCTTGACCTGCCTTGATTCCCTATACTGATTCTACCAAATGTATTATAGATCATCCAAACCCCCAAGACCGGTCTTTTAATAACCAAACTGAAACCCAATTGGCCTCCTTCTACGTTGAAGTGTTTTCCAAGGCTTATGCACTTAGAAAACCACAAAAATTGCTTAGTAAGCAATTCTTGGAGACTTCCGTGACCCAGTATGATTTTGAGGAAATTATGAAATCATGGATGGAAAACGCTGCTACCTTCACACCCAATTTTGATAAGATTTACCCTATTTCTTGGTTATATGGGTTTCAAAACTGCACTTCTTTCAAATCAGAATGGGATCCATTGGCTCATCATGCTCTCAGTACAGAGGAATCCTTCAATTAGGAATAGATTTTTTCAATGGTGCTGAAAGAAGCAATTGAGAAATATTAGAAGAATCCCACCTCCAGGAAACCAACATTCTATCTTTCTACATATTTCATGGATGTTTTATACTCAGTTATGCCTTTCGTAACCATGGTATGGGATTGGACAAAAGTTGGACCTCCATTCCATATTTTTTTCTCAGCTTTATGGTAGGATAACCATTCATACCTCTTGTGTATGACATCTTTGATCACTTTGTAGGCTCTATTTATCAAAATATTTTCAAGCAGGATTCTGCTACCTTTTCGAACCAGGACAATACACTAATTTCCATAATAGGAGACTGGTATGTGGGGGACTAGTTCTCCTATATCAGGATTTGGGGAAGCAGCATAGTCTATCTACTACCGAGCATTGTTCCAAAAATAATGGTGTTGGAAGAGATTTCCTTCAAAAAATTAATTGATGGTGTCTTCCCCAAGATGTCTGGGAATAAAAGGAAAGGGTGGCCCAAGTTCCCCCTTAACCTTGGATCTATAGTAATACACAATTCCACTCATTCCATCCTTGTTGGAAAGAAAATTACTACTCTAAAGCTTGGGGAATCCCCAAGGAGGATGCACTATCCAAATTCTTTCTTGGCCAACCATTTCACATAGGAGAACATGAGGAGATATTATGTTCATTAGACTAATACTGATGACTCTATTTACCAAGGTGTGATCTCTTTCTCCGAAGTGTTGAACAACATTCAACACTTCTTATCAAGGTGAGAATATCTTCTCCTACCAGTATGAACAAGATCTCAAGGCCAAATTTCTCCAATATAGGAAGCTTGAAATATCATTGGAGGAAAAGATAGAAAACTTTACTAGAGAAAGAAGCATAGAAAGCTCAATCCAGCACTTCTTTTGTGCAAACTTTTTAGATAGATGAAAGAGAGAAAGACCTGGCTGAGGATCTACCACAAAACAGATCATTGGACACTCTCAGTGCTCTTATACAAATAACTACAGAGATGAAGAAGAGCTTAGCAATGATGTGTTTAGTGGTTGAATCACAAGTAACAACTTGAACCCCTCCACCTAAGAAGCATAAAATTGAAGAACCAGTACCACAGGTGGATACCCTCAATATTGAAGAAACTAATCTTGAAGAGGAATCCCTCCCCTTTAAATTTTCATGTCCAAATATTATTCCTTTTGGCCTACTAGCAATTGTTTCAATTTCTCAGGATTTTGTTGATCCACTTGAGGTTTTAGCGGTCGATGATTCTTTCCCTGAGATTCCTTTCTCATAAACTACCACCACCACTAATGTTACATCTCATGTACCTTCATCCATATATATGAGTATTCCTATTGTCATTCCATTAGATATTATGCTCCCACGAGAAACAACAATTAACCTTTTGGTTGACTCTATTAAATATGTATCTAGTCAGCCAACCCAAGTCAAATTATCTATCTCACCTTCGAAGCCAACTATGGTTACTATTTTATTTGTATTCTTAGAGCCTAACACTTTATCTACAACATCCACTCCTCCACTTTCAGTCTCAATTTCTCCAATGTCATCCATCTCCAATCCCCAAATAACCTTGCATATTCTTACTCATATTGTTTCCCAACCTATGCCTTTGGTCACAATTTCAGAAGTAGAAACAACTACTGTGGAGGAGATAGAATAATTTGGAGACGATGTAGTGGTTTCCCTTGGGGAATATTTTTGCAGAAGGTTTGGAAAAGTTGTAGTGAAGAAGGGTTCTAAGAAAACCAGGGAAGGGACTTTAGTACAGGGCATTGTCCCTAATTAGGTAATATGGAAGAGATCCTTCACTGATGTGATGAAAGAAGCCCTTGAGATAGTTGTTTCCAAGGGATATTTTGTCGGGGCCAAATATGAATCTACGACCTCATTAAATAAATAAATTGAGATAAAAGATCAGGAACTGCAAAATCACAAATAAGAGAGTTCCCAAGCAGATGAACAACATGAACTCAAGCTATAGGAATTGAAGAATAACTATGACGAAAAATTGAGGAACATGCAGGTTCAAAGTGAAGTGTTACAACAATAGTTAAAGGAAGCACAAGGGTTTAATGTTAGTCATGAAAATAAAATTGCAACCCTTGAGCAGGAATCGAAAGCTTCACAATCTCTCTCTGCTACCTCCTCTTTCTCTAAATTGTCAAAGGAAGAATTCAGAGAACTTGCCTTAAAAATTCAGGAAGATCACAAGACTTTATTGGTTGAATTGTTTGAAGGTTTGAATGATATACAAGAAACCCATAATTATTTTAAGTGCCACTTTGATATGATCTATTATCACAATAGAGAATGAATGAGACAATCAAGGATTTTAACGATATGCTGGACTGTCAAAATTTTAGTAAAGACAAAATTGAAAATGTACTAGTGTTGGACAAGTTCAAGATCAAAAGGATCATTTTTTCTTTAAAGTCTTGGGAAAATATCTGTGAAGTAGTGGAATCCACGATCCAAGAATGGCAGTGGTTCTATAGCAAGAGTTGCTTGGCATCTGATAACCTCTTAATATTGCTGGGCTTCCCCATCATGGATTCGATTAAGAATGCTCTCCCACCTAAGATTTGGATTGAGCAGGTTGAAAGGGAGAACTTGAAATTCAAGGACTGCATAGAGAATCTTGATTGCATCCATGTGGCATAGATTAAAGAGCTGATTGAGTCACCCATAACCTCAGAAATGAGGATTAATTTCTTCTTACGGGAATGGGAAAAGGAAAATAAAAGGGATACCGAGTCCTTTACCTGCAAATCCCAATTACACCTAGAGTGTGCTAAATATCAGAACATTGAGGATTTATTGGCTATATTTGACAAGTGGCGAGATGCCCTTGTAAAATATTAAATCATTATTATGTAATTCCCACTTCCATGTGAGATTGGTTCCTCCGTACTATTTTTTAATTTTTATTTAAATGGACTTAGATGCAATAGGAAAGCGGGGAAGAAATACCACCATAGGAGATAACTAGGGACGCTCTATATTTTGGGTAATTGCAAATTTTTGCAACCTCAATACAATCTAGAAAGGTTCTTTTTATCTTTCCTTTGTCATGTTCATTAAATTTCTTTGATGAAATTTGGTTTCCCATTCAATCATCATTATAACTTTGTTTTACATTGTTACTTATTAAATGAACTAACCTATGTGATTGATGTTGTGACCACCTGGTTCATGCATAAGTTATGATTAAATAAATTTCTTTGTTTAATTTACAACATTCACTTTTACAATTATCAAACAACTATCCTTAGTATGAAATGCTATTTTGTGAATTAGCATGTGTTTGGCATAATAGTCTTATGATCCTAAATATTTGATTAGGATAATTTAGTTGTTATTGTCTTATTTTGTTTAAAGTTGCTGATGATAGATACGATGTATATGTCTATCCATTAGTACAAAATTTATTAGACAATTTTTATTTGACTATTTTGTTACGTTCAATCATATTCTGTAAGCTTAATATTACTTCAATAGAATAGTTTATAATTAATATCATCCTTAATTGTGTTATAAATATTTAAATATTTCCAATAGAAAGATGGATATGTATGGATCCACCCGCATAGGGTCAATGGCGGCCTAATATCTGTCGGATTTATTCATACCAAACAACTTGGTGATAGAACTATCTCTGCGTACGATTGTTAGAATCCTTTCAAGTTGGGCTTTCTCCTCCTATTGTTGCCTTGTAATTTTCCAGCAACACTTATGAGGTATCAACAAGAGCATATCTTGTCATTCATGTTACTAGTGGGGGTACAATTAAGTTACATAAGTTAGATGGTACACACTTCGATGGGTGGTAAATGGGAGTCATCTAAAACCTTAGAGGGATAGTCATACTTCACTCGACTAAGTTGGTATTGATTGAACTTGTACATATGTTGCAAGTTAAATATATGTCTGAAATTTTTCTTTGATTTTTGTGTAATCTCTGCCACAAGTTAAGGATATGTCACATGTTAAATATATGTCACAAGTTAAAGGTATCTCACAAGTTAAAATTTGGTCACAAGTTGGAATTCTGTCGCAAGCTCAAGTTTTATCATAGTCAAATTTGGTTCGCAGAAAACTTTAGCAGAGTGTGTTTATTTCAATTCCATAATTAATGCATAGTAATTAACTTCTTTTATGGTGAGCAAAGTGATGACTTTAA
This sequence comes from Pseudotsuga menziesii, assembly GCA_001517045.1. Taxonomy (NCBI): domain Eukaryota; kingdom Viridiplantae; phylum Streptophyta; class Pinopsida; order Pinales; family Pinaceae; genus Pseudotsuga; species Pseudotsuga menziesii. The sequence continues at coordinate 48,746 of LPNX010691765.1, read as the reverse complement.
TGGTGCTTTGTCATAAATGACTGAAAATATTTTTGCGTGTGAAGGGATTAGTTGCCACCTTTGTCAATTTATTGCAGAACCATGTGATTGGCAAAATTTTCACATGTGTAGATCTATTTCACCTCCAAATGTAATTTAGTTTCCTCATTGTGTCTAAGTTTGAAGATTCTTGAGAAAAATAATTGTCTGCAACTTATTGGGTATGAAGCTTTCTAAAATGGGTATTCCTGTGTCAATTTAAAGCACCATTAGAGTTTTAGATGTGGAGAATCCACCTTCCATGCCTATTGTCAAGGAGGAACCAAAGGTTGTCTCACGAACAACCCCTATAAATCCATCAAGGAAGAAGTGAACGTATGGCCAGGTCATTCTCTTTGAATAAATATTTAAAGCTACACATGACACTGAAGCTTCAGGTCTCATTCAACAACTATCCTACCTATTTATATTCCTTCATGGAAGGATGATGCTCCCAATGTGGTCATTCGCAAGAATGTCAAGTATCCATTGGTTAATCCATCCATCCCATGAGGTGTTCATGTCATGGAGTACATTATTCCTCATTTGAAGAAGCTAAATTTTTTAGACCATGACTTGAGGAAGTTCCCTGAACTCCAAGTTTCACAGTTTATGACTTTAGTGGAATTGGTCGAAGGATTACCTATTTAGTTGGTTCCTATGGATTGGGATCGTGGGTTGGAGAAGTATCACATTATTTCCTTGATGCATATGCCCCACTTCACACACACTACTAAGGTTAATGCATGTGTCAAGAAGTTATTAATCTATTTCTATGGGGGATTCTTGTGGTTGGATAATTGTATTTCAATCGACATTGAATTGATTTCTCCTATCACTAGGTTTCCAAAAGAGAAAGTTGATCCAGTGCCATTTTTTGCTGGTAAGTATCATGAATCGAGCCTTATCGCTTGCAATAAAGATAAGTAAAATCTTACATAGGATAAGAGTGATTTTTCCATCGCTTCTATAAATTATCAAGTTTTTTGGTTCACAGCCAAATTATTGTCCAGTAAGTTATTAAGGAATATTTGACCAAACCAGTGCACCGTTATTACCATCGCTACATTTGATAAATGTGTTGTTGGAGTCCAAATCAATTGGTCCATGTTTTTTCCTAAATGAATTATTGGCTCAGTCTATCGATGCACAATAAAAAGATACACCTTTCACTTATTCCTTGTTTCTAGTATGGATTTATTTTGTAGCATGGGTCGAGCCACCCAATTATGAGGGGATGGAAGTGCATGTCCCATGTCATAGGGCATGCTATCAAAATTTATGGTATGAGGAGAAGAATCAGAGGATACAAATGGAGAAAAATATTGAATTTTACATCCATGCTAATGCACTGAGGCATCATAATGGAAATTAATAAAGAATTTTCTTAGAAACTATCCATGGGTATAGAAATGTGATCAAATATATTGTAGGGGCTCACCATTTGTAACTTAAACCACAATGACACATCCAACATCAATTATTAATAAGTTCATTTCGGTTAGCTGAGGAGGAACTTGATGTACTAATTTAGGATTGGCTAGAAGAATGGAAGCATCTTGTCGCATATGACCTATTTTTTGTTGAAACCAAACCGCAACAGGAGGGCACATTGAGAACTCAGGTAAGGGCCCCCCAAGATGAAGACACACCACATAGCTCACATCATGACAGTGATGGGGACTCAAGTGAAACACCGAAAAATATGCCTTTGTGGGGGGAAGAGGAAGGTTGCTGAAAAGAGAAAAAAGAGCCTAAAAAGGAAAAACTCCATAAAATATCCCCTTGTTAGGGTTAATGATGATGACTGCAAATTATTAATAGACAAAATGGAGGACGTTGCTGATGAAACACGTCAAAACATTGATATGTCACACAAATAATTGTTTCAGAGCATTACCAACTTACTTCAAAATATTTATACTATGGTATAGGAAGCCAGGGTTTCCATCAATCGGACCCCACTGTAGTCGCATGAAGCTGTTCCTTTTGAGGATCGCTTGGCTGAAGTCTAACCATCATGACAACATTATAACTCTTAAGTGTTTCCTAAAGCACTTGACTTGGGTACATCATAATACAATAAAATGATTCAATATATTGCTTATCTCGGCATAAATGTCTCTGTGTTTACCATGCTTTTACTAAATAATATACAATAGGTTGCAGTTGATGAAATAAGGTACGACAATATACGGTGTATGATCAGTTGAAGTAGTTGAAGAACATCATATCTTCACTCTAGAATGAGTTGGAGGAGACAGAGAAGAAGTAACAAAGTTGGAATCAAGATAGGTAGAGACTCAAGCAAGATGTCTCCTTTTCCTGCCATGGAATTCTAGAGGTTGGGGTTACACCTAACATGGTGCCATAGGCTCGGGTCATTAGGCCAGGGGAAGTTTCTACTGACTTCCAGTAGATAATTGTAAAATTAGAAGATAAGAATCTCATAGTACACCTCCTGAAGTACTGGAAGAGTGATGAAAGGTAGTTGATGATGATGTACAATAAATTCATGAGGATGAGGCACTCTATGCTAAGTCATATTCATAGGTTTCCCATTCCTTGTAAGCCTTGATAGATGATGTTCAAATGCATGACATAACAAAAAAACTTCATGTAGCAGAGTCCAGTCTATCCAGGTTAAGGAACTCATTGAAAATATTGTCCCTAGGTGAGAATATGAGTAAGGATACTAAGGTGAAATTATTACACCAATAGATCTCTAAACTCATAACATAGTAGCAATGAAGAACCAATTTTGTCACAGAGCTTTAGGATGAAGCAGAGCAAGTCATAGTGACCATTCATCTTCAAGTGTGATAGGCTGTAGAAATAACTAAGGTGGAAATTTCATAACATCTTAGCTCTAAACTTGTGAAAATAATTACTAAAGTCATGGATGATGTTCAACTAGGGATAAAGGATGTGATGAAATTCTTTCAATATTTTCAAGATAAGTTGAATGTGATAGAAGTTTCTGTCTCAAGTGGCTTTGGAAGAGCCACCTATGAGTGTTGGCGGACTGTTGGCCCTAAGGAAGTTACATATTTTTTTGTTTATAGGTTTAAGTTTTTAGAAGCCTAGTTGAGGTGTGAGAAGGGCTACGATGGGGAAGAAACATAAATGGTAAGCTTCGGAATTTTGAGATTTTTTGGGGGAAATATTAAATGTATAAAATTAGCTAGTTAGATAGAAAGGTTGTCCATTGATGGGTAGTGGGTGCAGGATGTAAAATTCACCATTAGATCATATAAAAATGTAAAATGGTTGGCTTTAGAGGGTTTCGATGATAACATAGATCCATTCAAGGTTAAGATTTGAAAAAGTCTGCAATGTTGTACGTTGTAGTGCAAAGATTGAATAAGGGTCATGGAGGTAATGTATTGTTGGTCCACAAGCTATGTGCACAGATGTAATGTAATGGATTGGGGATATCACTACAGGTTGTGTACATGGACCAAATAATTAAAGACATGAATCATGCCAAATGAAGAGCACTTTTATGGTTTTCTCCTATATGGGTTTCCCTATTAAATTCTCTATGTCGAATGGTGTATTCTCATTTTCTGTGTGATGGTTCTTATTTGTGGCAACTGACAATATATTTGTTTTTGCATGATGAAATGGAATGAATATTATTTAAATGTTTCGTTAGATGTGATTAATATTGTCTTATGTTTCTATATGATGTTGTTTATACTATATGTCAATGATGATTTACCCTCAACAAAGTTGGGTAGTATATCCAGTATTGGCATGGAAAGATTCTTAGGGGTGTCGGGGTTGAGTCAAAGCCCTCTTTTTTGTAATTGTCCATAAAATTTGGGTGTAAGCCCATGATTTTGTAATAGTGCACTTGTATAAATAGGCACTCATGTAAATATGTCAAGGGCATCTAATGAAATGAGGATCATCTGATGCGAAGAAGATAGATCTATTTTTGGGTTTTAAGGTCAAGTCGCAGCTGTGTGCATGGACGACCTCTGCAGCTGTGTGTGCAGAGGGTTTTGTAAGGAAAGGAACTGCAGCTAAGTGTGCAGCTTAGAGATTGTAAGAAAGGAACTGCAGCTAAGTGCGTAGTTAGATTTGAAGGGTGGATCTGCTGCTGAGTGCATGGATCAGATTGTTGTTTTGAAGAAGTGGAATAAAAGCACAGTTTTGTGGACATAGCCCCTACACTGGGGGTGAACCATGTTATATCTTGTGTTGTGGTTCTTTTGTGTTGTTTCTGTTATGGTTTTATTTTATGCATTGATAAGTAGATAATTGATAAAGTAAGATAACTGTTAATATTAAGTTCACTGTGAATTCCCAGTTAAGGATTAAGCAAGAAACGTATTTTATCTAACTGTGAAGCTAATTAAGTAAATATTGAAGATCTGTTTGGTATAAATATTTGTTGTTAAGGCTAAAGGTACAGTAATATCCCTCTTTTGCTTACAGAAACCTGGTTCTGTGGCACCCCATAGCTGTTTCGTGTGAGACTGCAACCTGTTCGTAGGTTGTTGCCGAAAGGGCCAACACTGTGGGTCTGTTTGTTGGTGTGAAGTTAATGGTATAAAACCCGGGTCTGCCCTATAGCTGAACAAATTGGTTCCGTTGCCGGTTGAACTCAGTATCTCCTCAAGAGGGATTTACGTCGTACCTGAAGGGATATGTTTTGGAGGCCCTCAGTAAAAAAAATCAGTGATTGGGTTGAAGCTACCTATCAGAAATTTGCTGAGCAAGAAAATAAGGATCCTCATCATAGCTCAAACGAATTCTTACAAAGGTACATTTTTGCTAATATTTATGATATTTTCTTTGGTAGTATCCACATAGAATTGCACCAGTGGTTATCCAGGTTGACATAGCGAAGGATGAACTTTCAAGAAGATCAGTTTCCTAAATGGACCCCAGCAAGAGTTCATATATTGAAAAGAGTGAATAACATGATATCGCGCGCTGTTGATTTCTGGACAACGCGAACCCTTGAAGCTTTTGTGATAGAATTTTCCATTGACACAAGTACCTCTTTTAGTGAAGCTGAAAGGCAGTTCTTCAAAGGACCAAGGAGTAAGTACCTAAATTCATTTAATTTGCAAATTAAAATTCTCTTGGCCGAGAAGGGCATATTGCTTATAGAATCTTATTGCTAGAATTATTTGTACTAACCTATGTTTGGAAGTGAAAGTAACTTCAACGAGCAAAGTGGTTTGCTACAAAGTGGTAAAAGATACAAGAGAAACCTAGAATCCTATACCCTAGGTCAGAATATCGAGTATACGCCAGAAGACCCTGAATCTGAAGAAAACCCTTTTGTTAGAAATCCTCCTATCACCCCGCAGTGAAGATCTACTACCCCTGGGAACCCGTCGCAGTTTGATAGTAACCCTAGCCCGAGTATTCCGGTCGCAGGTCAGTCTACCCCAGTAAGTTCTCCCCCCCCTTAGTCCGCTATGGCCCATATGACCGATGATATCAAGCTCCCAGTTTTCAAAGGAACTGGATCAAAGGATCCAGAACAGTTTTGGTTTTTATGTGAAGCTGTGTGGATAGCTAAGAATATGTTGGATCAAGATGTAAGAAGAGCGCAGCTGGTCACTTCTTTTAGAGATCGAGCCTTGACTTGGTTTATGAAGTTTTCCAGTAATCAGAACCATGTCTTGCCTGATATTAAAGTATCAATGATTAAATAGTTTAAGAATCCTAAATCAGAATCACGGTGTATAACTAAATTGAAAGAGATTCAGCAGAGATGGGGTGAATCAGTTTGGGACTTTGATCAGAGGTTCAAAGTTCTGCTAGATCATGTTAGTTTCACTATTGAACCAGCGCAGCATAAAGAATGGTTCATTGCAGCCTTATTACCTCATATTAGAATGCCACTCATGCAACAGAAGGTTGCTAATCAGCAAGAATATTTGGAGATTGCCATGAAACTAGAAACAACTCCTGTCGCAGATAATTCTGGCATAGCACGAATTCAAGCGCAATTAGCAGAAATGGATTTGGAGCTACGCGACATGAAAAAACAGAAGTCTATTCGTGAAGAGGTGTGGTGTACACACTATAGGACAAAATGTCATGACAAGGAACAATGCCCTGCGCTAAGAAATTACCTGAATACTGGTGCGCCGAACCCATTTAACCCTACTGTGTTATATTGTGAGATTTGTAGAACAACTGGCTAGCATCAACCTGAAGACTGCTATTTGCTACAAAGATATGTTCAAGTCCCTAAGAATCCCTACTGCAAGTTCTTTAAGTCAGTGGGACACAACGAAGAGGAATGTCACAGTTTTGACCTTATGCGAGAGCGAACATATGATGCTTATAGGGTACAAAACGATGCACAAGGAAATGATGGATATGGTTACTATGGTAATACATCAGGTCGAGGTGCTTTTGGAGGTCGTGGTTGGGGTGGTATGCCTGGAAGAGGTCGAGGCTAGGTTGTGTGCTATAACTGTAACCAGGCAGGTCATCTAGCTAGAGACTGTCGGAACCCAACTACGACATGTTGATATTTCCGAGCAGTAGATCATGTCATTTAGCAATGCCCGCAGCTGATAGACAAGATACAAGAAAGAAATAGCACTCCTCCTTGGAATATTTAGATGATTACTGCGAAGCAAAGACCTATCCCAGCCATTAATGTTGTTACAAGGAGTGGAGCTATGACACAAGTGCAGCATAAGGAGAAACAACCTGACGAGGCTTGGGTTCATAAGACCCTAGAGAAAGTGCCAACCTTCGATGTGGATAGAGAAAAATAAACCTTTATGGAAGCCAAAAAAGACTTTGTTGTCCCGAGCACAGCAGTAGCACCTGCGCAGCAGCATCAACAACAGTCGCAGCCTCAAGAAGCTTCGACAGAGAAAGTAAGTACAGTGTCGACATTTTTACAGCGTTGTATGAAGCTCTTACAAAATCAAAATTCTTTAAATGAATTATAGAAAGTTATTGCTTCTTGTGAACCTCCGCGAAGCTCTGGTAAAGAAAAAACTGTCAATAGAGTTAGAAGAACTGGAAGAGAAATGAGATTGCATGCTCAGATAGGAGAGTATGACATGACTGATATCATTTTAGACCTAGGATCAGAAGTCAATGTCTTAACTAAGCAGACATGGGAACAAATGGGAAAACCCACCCTTGAATGGTCCCCTATACAGTTGAGATTAGCCAATCAATAGAAGATTGTGCCCCTAGGAAGATTCTCTAGCGTCCCAGTAGACATTGATGGAGTCAGTACCTTAGCAGATTTTGAAGTCATTGAGATAATTGATGATAGCAACCCCTATCCATCATTGCTAGGAATTGAATGGGAAATAGAGAATTCTGCAGTAATTAATCTTAAGAACAGACAGATGACTTTTGAAGGAAAAGGCTTGAGAGTCATAGTCCCCTTGGACCTTTCTCAAGGAGAAAGGTACACAGAGCTAGTCAGAGATGAGGATCAGGATGTTTTGGACCACATCTGCAACATCACAGCTAAAGAGGAAGACTATGTTAACCCTACTACTGAAGGTATAATGGATTGGAAGTGTGATAGTTCTTACATGACTGATTCAGATGAAGGCCTAGATAATTGGAAGCATAGACTTTATGAGCTACATGGACATCGATTTGCAAGAATTACCAAGTCTCTCAGATGGCTTGGCTTACAGACAAGAGTCTTACCTATTTTTGATGGCTTGACAAACTCCGAAGAGTTTATTTTGCAATTTTCAGAGCAAGTACCAGATTCACAGCAAATGGAAACTCTAGATTTAGTATTTAGAGCCACAGCTGCTAGATGGTGAAATGGTCATAAGAAGTATATTCAGATTTGGGAACCTTGTCAAAAGATTCTTTGCCTCAAATTCATGGATCAACCTCAGGAGGGGAAAAGCAGGTTTAATGGTCATACTAGCCCTCAAGAACATTTGGAATAGTGTTATGATGCATGGAAGCATGTCCCTCATGAAGAATGGGTACATCGGTTCATGCACACCCTGGAACCTATCGCGAAGAATTGGTATGTAGAGGTGGAGCTTCGCTAGGGTACTGTAAGTTGGGATAGTCTTATTGATAGTTTTGTGCTGACATTTTCTATTAATGAGGTTTGTCCCGCTTTGGATGTAGCTATTAGGCTGATCCACACTAAGGTGTTTGATGGTAAAGAAACAGCTGAGTACCAACCTGATTGGAAAGAACAAGAAGCTAATGCAGTAGAATTCTATAACCTTGAAATTGATGAGGATGATGACCCACGTAACATAATCATTCATGAGTCAGAAGGACACTGCGAAGTACATGGACCAGCAGTTGAAGCACCATAAGTGACTCAGCCCTTGAAGACAAGGCAAGTAAACATTGGGTCAGAAGAAATTCCTAAGTATGCTACTATTGGAGATTATTGGGATGAAGAAACGGTAAGCAAAGTGACCCAACTTCTCCATGAGTATCAGGACCTATTCCTGACGAATTTCTCAGAAATGAAAGGTATCCTTGGTGATATAGGAGTAATAAAAATCCCTTTGAAACCTGATGCAAAGCCTGTGAAGCAGCGCCCTTATAGGCTGAACCCTAAGTATAAAGAAAAAGTCAAGGTAGAGCTAGATAAGATGCTCGCAGCAGGAATCATTGAGCCTATCGAAGAGTCAGAATGGGTCAGCCCCATGGTGGTACAAGAAAAGAAGACCAAGGGAGAAATATGAATCTGTGTTGATCTCAGGAAGCTGAATGATGCCTGCTTGCATGATCCGTTCCCTACTCCCTTTACAGATGAATTTTTAGACAATGTCGGAGGTCAAGAAGTTTATTCTTTCACTGATGGATTTTCAGGTTACCATCAGATCAGAATTGCTCCAAAGGATCGACATAAAACAACCTTCGCTACAGAAATGGGATCGTTTCAGTATACAGTTATGCCTTTTGGATTGAAGAATGCACCTGCTATGTTTTCCAGGGTAGTCATATCTGCATTTAAGGAATTCATTCATAAGTTCTTGGAAGTTTACTTTGATGATTGGACTATCTTTGGCTTATTGAAAGATCATATAGCTAGCTTAAGGCTTATGCTGGATAAGTGCAGACAGCATCAGATTTCATTGAACTTGAAGAAGTGTATCTTTTATGCACCTTTTGGACATCTGCTAGGTAACATTGTGTGCAAGCAAGGATTGATGGTGGATACTGCAAATATAGCCATCATTGTGAACCTACCACCTCCGAAGTCTATTAAGCAACTTCGCACTACACTTGGTCATACTGGATATTATAGGAAATTCATCAAAGGATATGCTCAGATTATAGCCCCTATGGAAAAGCAATTGAAGAAATATATTAAGTTTGAATGGACACCTAAGTGTAAAGAAAGCTTGGATATTTTGAAAGAAAAGATGGTAGCTGCCCCTATCCTAGTATTCCATGACTGGAATAAGGAGTTTCATGTTCATGTCGATGCATCTTGCATTGCTCTAGGTGTAGTATTGGCTCAGTCAGGTGAAGGTAATATTGATCACCTTATTTCTTTTGCAAGTAGAAAATTGTCCACAGCAGAAAAGAATTATACTACGAAAGAACGAGAAGGTCTGGCTATGGTTTATGCCTTGCAGAAGTTTCGACACTATCTGTTAGGATCGCATTTTAAGATGTTCACTGACCATTATGCTTTGAAGTATTTGGTTAACAAGCCTGTGTTAGGTGGAAGGATATGTAGATGGCTGATTCTGTTTCAGGAGTATGACTTTGAGATCATAGTTAATCCTAGAAGACTTAACCTAGGGCCTGACCACTTGTCAAGGCTTTAGTCAGGAGAAGAACCCACTAGCTTGGATGAAGGTCTTCCTGATGCCCAGTTGTTTTCCATCTAGATGGTTGATGACTATTTTTAGGATATTGTTCAGTACTTATCTACAGGTTTCCCACCCCCTGAGATGACGACACAGCAGAAGAAGCAGCTGGTGGTCAGAGCAGCTAACTTTACCTTGATAGCAGGATAGTTATATAAGATGGGACCAGATGAAATATTGCACAGATGTTTCCTAGAACATGAAAATCCATTAATCTTGGCTGAGGCACATTCAGGAGCAGCATGAGGTCATTATGCAGGAAAAGATACAGCTCAAAAGATTCTGACAGCAGGGTTGTGGTGGCCTACAATTCATAAGGATGCAAGAGATTATTTCCATAGCTGCGATATCTTGGCAAAGGAGAGGAAAACCATCCAGGAGGGATGAGATGCCTTTGGTTCCACAGGTAACTTTACAAGCATTTGACAAATGGGCTATTGATTTTGTCGGACAAATCAATCCCCCTAAAAAGAAATCTAGAGCAAGATACATTATTAAAGCAACTGATTACCTTACTCGTTGGGCCGAAGCTCAGCCGGTCAAGAATTGTAGCCCTGCTACAGCTGCAAATTTCATCTTTGATAATATCTTGTCAATATTTGGGTGTCCTAGAGTTCTTATGAGTGATCAAGGATCACATTTCCTAAATAATACTATTGAAGCATTGACCAAATAATTTCAAGTATATCATCACAAGAGTACTGCCTACCATTCTCAAGCAAATGGAACCATCAAAGCCTTTAACAAGATCCTGGAGCATGCATTGATGAAGGTTTGCAATGTTAACAGAAATTATTGGGATCTTAGAATTCCAGCAGTACTATGGGATTATAGAACCACTTGCAAGAAGTTAACAGGCCATACACCTTTTAGGCTGGTCTATGGACAAGAAGTAGTTATGTCCATGGAATACATTGTTCCTAGCCTTAGAATATTTGCCTTCACAGAGATGGATGACCCAGCCATGTTGAAAGAAAGGCTGGCAAATATGCTAGAACTAGAGGAAGACAGATTCATTACAGGTTTTTAGCAGCAAGTACAGAAAGCTAGAGAAAAAGCGTGGCATGATAGACACATTAAGAAAAAGCAATTCCAGATTGGTGATCTTGTGCTCTTGTATGACAATAAGTTCATGAAGTTCCCAGCTAAATTCAAAACAAATTGGAAAGGACCATACATAGTTCATGAAGTTACCAACGGTGGTGCAGTCCAGTTAGCTAAATTGAATGGAGAAATTTTACCTTCCATGGTGAATGGAAGTAGGTTAAAGAAGTACAGGGACAAGCTGGGACCCCCTAATCAGAAGTAATAGCAAGAAAGACATTCTAAGTACCAAGAACAGTTGGAATTGGGTACTAGACTATAATGAAGTTGTTCTCAAAGCTACGAAGTGTTGAAGACTGTCAAAGTTCGAAGGTTGAAGTTTGGTTGTAGCTTGGGTCAGGATGGGTCAAAGGCTAATATTGTGTCGAAGGTACTCATTGAGGCGAAGCTGAAGTTAGTGGTTATGTCCAAGAAGAAAGGTGTGTCGCAGCCTAAAATGTGACTGATGGGACAAACTAGACTCGGCGGTGATGGCACGTGCACTACCTTAATAGCCTATAATGATGAGATCTTGGGAAAATCTAGTGCCGTGTGGATAGGATTTACCGCCGCTCCAGTAGATTTGGTGTCATTCATACACCATCATGACAAATTTTGTCGTGGGATTATATAAGAAGCCACACAGGCCTGTGACTCCTGCATTGTGCATTTCTTTGAGTTTACAGTTAGCACTATGTCCAATGATCGTGAAGTCCAGGAGTTGTTATGAGAGATCAGGGAGAGAGGTCTGTAGAACCTTATGAGCAATCCACCCTGCGAGGAGACGTCCCCAGCGTAGAAGCAGCCAATGCAGATATGATCAACCAGAAAGAAATTTAAGGTAGAAGTTCGCTCTAAGCGGAACGAAGAAAAGCACAAGCCCTCAGGAAAGCCTCTGGAGGATCCCAAGATGTATCCTCCTGGCTCAGCGGAATGGAGACATGCTATTGTCTTATGTAAAAGTACATTAGCATGCAATCACAGGAGCCCTGTCTGCTAAGGACCCAAAGTTGTGGATGGTCAAATGTTCGATAGGACATGAGCAGGAGGCAGTTCGAGGGATGGAGTCGCTGATAGATTTAAAAGGCTTAATAATTCCCATGGCCATCACAAATCTTGTGAAGCGAGACAGCAGAACAAGTAACATCGACAGTCTGCTAAGAATGAAAGGATGAAGGATTAAGCAAGCTGCGGCCGTGGTAGAAGTAGCAGAAAGGATGACGATGATGACAGGCATATAAGGAAGAAGGAGGGCAGGAAAATTAAAGTTGATGGTTATAGAGATGTAGACAGATACAGAGCCTAACAGAGTGCGTAAAGAAGGAGCAAGCAGCCAAAGATAACATTCTACCACCAGACAAGCAGCTGAGTGTCCCGGGATTGGACACTGGTGAGTCTTAGGGGCCTGTTGGGGCACGCGCCTTAACGGTCACTAATTTTGGTAACTCTGTGGTTTTTGTGGAATCTTGTAAGTGGAGTTGTGACTCAAAATAGTCTTAGGGGTGTCGGGGTTGATTCAAAGCCCTCTTTTTTGTAATTGTCCATAAAATTCGGGTGTAAGCCCATGATTTTGTAATAGTGCACTTGTATAAATAGGCACTCATGTAAATATGTCAAGGGCATCTAATGAAATGAGGATCATCTTATGTGAAGAAGATAGATCTATTTTTGTGTTTTAAGGTCAAGTCCCAGCTGTGTGCGTGGACGACCTCTGCAACTATGTGTGCAGAGGGTTTTGTAAGGAAAGGAACTGCAACTAAGTGCGCAGCTTAGAGATTGTAAGAAAGGAACTGCAGCTAAGTGCGCAGTTAGATTTGAAGGGTGGATATGTTGCTGAGTACGCAGATTAGACTGTTGTTTTGAAGAAGTGGAATAAAAGCATAGTTTTGTGGACGTAGCCCCTACACTGGGGGTGAACCACGTTATATATTGTGTTGTGGTTCTTTTGTGTTGTTTTTGTTATGGTTTTATTTTATGCATTTATAAGTAGATAATTGATAAAGTAAGATAACTGTTAATATTAACTTCGCTGTGAATTCCCAGTTAAGGGTTAAGCAAGAAACGTCTTTTATCTAACTGCGAAGCTAATTAAGTAAATATTGAAGCTCTGTTTGGTATAAATATTTGTTTTTAAGGCTAAAGGTACAGTAATATCCCTCTTCTGCTTGTAGAAACCTAGTTCTGTGGCACCCCATAGCTGTTTCAAGTGAGACTGCAGCCTGTTTGCAGGTTGTAGCCGAAAGGGCCAACACTGTGGGTCTATTTGTTGGTGCAAAGTTAATGGTATAAAACCCAGGTCTAACCTATAGCCCAACAGCGGTGTTAGTTATACGAGGTGACCTTTGTATGTGTGTGGGTGTCTATGTATTTGTGAGGGAGAGAAAGAGAGAGAGAGAGACAGAGAGCAAGAGAAAGGGTTGGGGACTAGATAGGATGGTGGGGGTTAGGTGTATTTGGATGAGTTAGGGAGTGAGAGAAAGTTACAGAAGGGATTAGTAAGAGTTAGAGGGGATATAGAGAAAGGGTGTGGTTATGGGTTTGGATTCATCACTTAAGGTTGGGATCATATGTAACAATAACACGTGGGATTAGGGGTGGGTTAGTATGAGTTAGGATAATTATGGGGCGCGTGTATTGTGTGTGTGTGAGAGAGAGAGAGATAAATCCAATGAAGTGGTGGTGTGCTAGGGGGTTGGGGTACATATATGGGGTACGGGTTAGGTGTAGTTCGATGAGATAGGGAGTGATAAAGAGTATATATATGGAGTGATTGGAGGGAAACAGGGGTATGCCTATGGAGTGTAGGTATTTGGGTTAGAGAGATAGGGAGAGGTAATGGAGAAAGACGGGGTTAGAGCTAGGGACAGGAGGATGGGGGTTGGTTGGTAAGAGTTACATGGAGTACAGGGGTTTGAGAGAGTGAGAGAATGTGTTAGCAAGAGTTAGCATGGAGAGAGAGAGAGGTAACATGCTTCTACATTCCAAAACAAGTAGTATAGGTCAAGTTTTTGGAGAGGTGGGAAGTGAGAAATAAAGTGAGATAAATCCATGTATATCAAGTTTATCATATGTAAGATTGAATTAATGATAAGGTTAATGTCACATGCCCCAATTTCACAAAATAATATTATCTTTTTTTATTTTATTCCAATACATTATGTTAAATTTTATGCTAAGTTGTAAATGATGACTCAGCAGAGTCAAGGATATTGAATGTAATTCTGAATATTTTAATTATAAATAAATAAAAGTGGAGACAACAGCTTGGGAGAGCTGTTAAAAAGAGTGTTACTGGTCAAGTTGTTGGAGGAGACTGGGTGGAGAGAAAATAGACAAGTGGCAGCATCCTCAAACACTTTCAATGTTACAGGTGGCAACCTCCCTACATTTGGGGTCATGATCCCCCAAGAAAGTGGGATCAGAGTAGGTGGCTCAATTAATGACAATTAACACAAAAAGACCTAGGAAATATTAATAAAAATACCCATTGAAGAGAGCTAAGGCTGCTCATTTTTCTAAGAAGAGAACCATTCAGGTGAATGTACTTCAGAGGATTTCATTGGGAAGGGAATTTATGGAATGTGTTTGAGGGGTAAACTACAGAAAGTGATCTAGTACAGCTATTCAGCTGAAGGATCTTGCTGCTGAGTGCAGATTTAGTACTGAGTCATTGGACTAGTATTTTTTTGCTTGCTCCACTAGTTCTCAGCCAAGGAGACCAGGAACAGGCTCAGGGATCCTAAGAAGATGCTGTTTGAGCGCTCTCCAGGAGTTGGTACAGAGGAACGGCCTCCCAAAGCTGTTGTCATCCAGTTTTAAAACAAGTTCTACAGTCTTTTATTTGATGTGTTAAAAGTTTATATATGAGAATGAATGAATAATGAATGATTTACATGTTTTGTAGTGAACTGTTAGAGCTTGTAATCTTTTAGTTATTTGAATATTGAATCTGTAATTGGATGAAATAATCCTAACCTGTATTTTTCCCCGTCTGGAATGAACCAGACTGTACCTTAGCATAGGCAGTGTGTTAAAAATAGATGAAGATATGATAGAAATCTGAAATGAGTAGATCTATTATGCATTTCATTATATCAGCGTAAATTATTTCTGTACGAAGACTATTATCAACAAAGAACAATAACCTGTTCTTATATGTTCTTGTTAACCAGATTATGTAGGTAAGTACATTAGAAAAATAAATAGAAATAACTCAGCACAGGTAGAAGGATCTTCTTTATAAATACTCTAATAGGAAATAGATTATGCTATACACAGTATCTTAATCTTTTTATCGAATTTAAATTATGCGGGATGTTAATCTGTGCTATGTCACATGTTTATTTTTCTTGTATCATACTTATTAACATGTTGCTTATGAAGTAGAAGAAATAAAGATAAACTACTTGTTTACTTTCAGTTCAAACAAGGGTATCAGATACCATATCTAGTTTACTAGAGTTCATAATAGTTTAAAAACTAACGATACTACTAAATCAGGATAGTGATATGAAAAATAATTATGGTATTAAGATAGAAAATATAAATACTTAGTTTAATTAATTATATTGTTAACTAACTAAGAGAATTAGTTACTATAAACCGAAAGGGTTTTTGGAAAAGAATCATTCTTTTATTTTAAAAAAAACAAACTCATTACTAAATTAATGTTTACGAGTAATCCTACTAAAACCTTAGATAACAATTCAGAAAAACATTAAGAACTTAATAAATTAACATTGCATATCTATGTAAGAACTGTACTACAAATACTAACAGGTTTATCTTTCTACAAAAGAGAACTATAGGGTCGAACCCTAGTTTAATAATACCCTTGTTATAATAAAAACAACCAAGTCATAATCTAGTGGTTGGATTTTATGTACACGCATAAGCAAATAAACTGTTACAGTTTAGTCATAGTCTTATTTAAATAAGTGCATGCAAAAATACAAGCTTAAGTATTTATATTATATACAGATAATAGTATTACATAAATAATATCGTTTATAAATTAACAATTCTTTAAACAAAATGAAGGAATCTTAAAGTAAGAACCAGAGTTTAATTCAATAAACCCTAACCTAAAAATCCTTGAGCACTAAAATGGTTTAAATTTTATTAACAGTAATCTAATCTATTTATTAACAATATAGAAAATATCTTTTTACAAGTTAAATAGGGTTAAAACCCTAGCTCGTAATTTTGAGCTAAAATTACTCAATTTTCTTTAAAATATACAAAACCATTACAATAGTAACCCAAGATAAGTAGTAAACTTAGTTCTTTTTATATAACCATTAAAAGAACAATTTAAATTCATTTACACAGAGATAAAATACAAAAACATAAAGGAGAACAAACTTAACTTACAGACAGACTGTCTTAAAAGATATTTACATTATAATAACGAGCCTAAAGGCCGAATGGAAGTCAAAACTTTACCAATGTACAAAAGGAAACTCATCAAAAATCCGAATACCCATATCTTGTATGGAGTATGGACAATATAAACCTAATATTACAAAACTGCAAGTTCAACCCTAATACAAGAGGAGAGATTTACAAGACATAGCTTAAAGCCGAAGTCACCTTGCAAGCAGCAAGGGTTTAAATCAAAATAAAATTTATAAAAATGAAAGACAACAACCCAATGCTGGCTACAACACGATCGAGACCTTCTCCAACCACAAGAGTCTGTACAAGCATGGGAAACCATATTCGAAATCGGAGCACACCATGAACGATTCGTGGAGCCATTTATACAGTGCAACGGCCAACCTTGGAGACGAGTCAACTTGCATTATAAAGAACCAAAGTTTTTAAAAACCAGAAACCCTTATGTAAAATAGAACAATAAACTGTAATAGCTATTAATTATTGTTTTTACTCACCTTAACTAGAAGTGAAAATGATGGAGCCCCGGATGAACAATAACACCACGACCATGCTAAAAGGAGCCAAACCCTCATTCTCGTCGAGGATGGAGATGATTGGACTCTGGTTTTTTTCACAACTACCAACAGAGGTGGGGGTATTCCTGAGAAAAGGCAGAAAAAAGTAAATTAGCGTGGAGTCAAACTGTTACCAGCATACAAGCAGCAAAACTAAAACCCTACGATGAAGGAGCTTTGCAATAACACACACTAAACACAATATTTCACCAATGATAGACTACGATAGAAGGATAGAAAAGGACGACACAAGCGGACAGTAAATCCATGTGCAAGGAGGGCGGTGAGCTCTGACCAAAAGAAATAAATTACAGTGAAGTCAAACAATAGAACCCAACTCAAGGGAGTAAGACACGACAAACACCAGCGAGGGAGCCTCTGCAACTCACGGCCACCATGGGAGCTTCCATAGCATCCCATAGGGCCAATGCAAATGTCAGAAATCAAATAAGCCAAGGGTTAGGTTTGACGACTATATAAGAAACCAGTGCATGGCCAAGAAATTTCCACATGGCCACATCAATTTAATCATGTAGTGGGTCGAATTTCCATAGTCACCTGCGTTTCATCACAATCATTAAATCACCCAATGATTTCTTCAAATAGCATATGATCTCTATAGTTTGCATGGGATTCACATATCATGATAATAGTTTAAACCTTTGGTGCATAGCTCGTCATTGGCATGGGTTTGCAACATTATTATAACATTGACTTAATACATAACATAAACCTTATCCTTGCAACCCAAAAGAAATACATTATATAACTTATCAATAACCAATGTTATGAAATATCGCTAGTAAAAGCTAGTAAGAATTATGTCTCTTTTTAGATAGCATGTTATACTAATGAGTATCATGGGGAGACATTACAAAATTATATTAACATTATCGTTAGTTATATGGATAGTATATATGGGAGTATTAACTCTTTTTGAATAATTACAAACCATTCAAGCTTATAGTAATATCATCATTGTGAAATAGGGTGTAATAACTAAGTTGTTACCTATAGTATTTTAGGATAAATTATAAAATCATTGACTTATAAACAGTCAGGTTAATTGTGTAAGAATAACTATTTTTTAGTTCTAGTTCTTTTTATGGCAATGTAAATAATTACACAGCTTTCAACTTGAGTAATTTGCATAGTGTCATTGGGTAGGATCATAAGTATTATGCAAATGTAACACTAATAAAACCTTTTATGTTGATAAACAAATAGTTATGCACATTTTTAAATCTTAGAAACTAGCCAAGTTTTGATAACAAACTATGTAATGGCAAAGTGAAATGTAAGAACATTTCCCTATGAACTCTTTTACTTAATACAGATCCATGAGATCTTATCTTAGACGTTTTGGCAGTTTCTAGTTACTTGGAGTATAGTTTTACATTCTTACCAAATTACTAAGGTTAACATAAGATGAAAAGATTGGCTCAATAAGAAAAGACATCAACCCTGGAAGTTGTTCTTAGATAGAACCTAATACAAAAAATGTAATATAGAATTGCTAAGGTATGCATTTTTGAAAATAAAGAATATCAAGCAGATAAAATAAACTGCTCAGAACCAAAGGAAGCAGTACTGTTACTACATACTCTACAGGAAGAAATACAATCATCTGAACTTCGTTTACTATAGCAACAGAAGAAAATAAACTGTGTTACCTTATGGAAGTAGGTTGGATTACAGCAGCTTATAATCTAAGCTTATTAATTACAAATAGAAATATTGCAAGATGCTTTATGAATTTAAAGACGATACTCGGTCATTTATACCTGTAAACCTGTAAGAACAAATAATCCATCTGCATTAGCATAATTGCTAAGTAAGCCCTGGAATTCAAAGTCAGATTCCACCTACTGTCATAAATAGAACTCATCAGTAAACCAAATATAGAATTAATGCGCAAGATAAAATTAAGATCGTGTTAATAAGAAAAATGCTGAATTAACATAATTGAGTTTATACAAATTAATCTATTAATTGTTTCTCTTTTTGCTAACCGTTAACTGTTAATAAACTACAGTCTCAACATTTCATGTTATTTCAAAATTTTAAATTTTTGTGAAAATTTGGGGTTTTTGACATGTGGTATCATAACTAGGCCTTGATGGAGCCCAACTAGATTTTAGGAAACAGTAACTGAATTATTATACTGACATAGTCTTCTTCTTTTACTGTTATTCAACAGAGAATTGTTTTCTGAATTTTAACAGGCAGGTATAGAAAGGCTAGAAGAGTATACAAAGGAGGAGTCTCCAGTAACTGAAATAGGAAATCTACCAAGAGATCCTATACTAGAGGATTTAACTACCAATTCCTCACAATTGTTACAAACTGTAAAGGACCTAAAAACTAAAATGGAGTCTATAAAGCAAGAAAATGAAAGGATTCTGAGGGCTCAAGAAGAGCTTAATTAGATCCTAGCTAAGAAGTTTCAAACTGAGAGTAGGGGTAGAAGAACCGAATCAGAAGATACCAGTAATCAATGTAAATCTAAAACGATGAAACATACTGAAACTGTAATTAGTTCATCTTCTGAAGTGTTTGGTGAACAATGAAACTATCATACTAGCAGTGATAGTAGTGATGATAATCAGTATACTAAAAAGAGGAAATACAAACCTTATGAGGAGATTTCTGTAGAATTCAAAAATATAAAACCACCAACCTTTAACAGAGAGACTGAGAAGGGGGAGGAAGCTGAATCTTGGTTATCTGGGAGGAAGAAGTACTTCCAAATATATAACTATTCTAACCAGTTAAAGGCTAGAATGGCTATATATAACCTCTCAGGAAAGGATGACATTTGGTGGCAGGACTTGAAAAGAGTTAAGGGAATAAAAGAGAAAAATGTAAACTGGAGTACATTTAAAAGGTATTTCAAAATGAAATTCCTGTCTGAGCAGTATTATGAGGAGAGAGCCAAAGAGTTTTATGAGCTGAAGTTAGGATCAATGACAATGAAGGATCTGAACAGGAAGTTCTTAAGTCTACTTAGGTACGTACCATACCTTGTAGATGAGAAACCAAAGGTATAGTGATTCCTTAGTTGTCTACCTTATCATATTAAAGATAGAATTGAAAATGATAACCCAAAGACCTTAGAGGAAGCTATGAGAAAAGATAACTTCTGTTTTGAGCAAAATCAGAAGAAAGAAAGCTTGGCCAACTAGAAGGCTAAGAAAAATAATAATCAGTTTGAACAAAAGGAGAAGGATTTTGTGCCTAATAAAAATTCTATGAATAATAAGGCCAAAAACTATCCTAATAACAAGAACTTCCAAGAAAATAGGAACAATACACCCAACATCCAGAACAATCCTAAAGGTAAGGAATTTACAAATAATCAGGGAAATTTTACCAAGAATTTTGAGTGCAAAGAGCCTATCAAGTGCTGGGAGTGTAATGTCCCACACTATGCTTCAGTCTGTCCAAACCGGAAGAAGACTGTTAGCAATATTCATACCATACAGGAGGAGATGACCGTTGGGGAACTAGCAAGGAGCATGCCTAGAATCAATGCAGCCTTGGAGAACTGACAAGTTGAATATCAGACTTCCATGGTGGAAGTAGAAGGTATGATAAATCAAACCCCTGTAACTATTTTGATTGATATAGGAGCTAGTATCAGTTATATTGCACCTCAAATAGTAGAAAAATGTAAATTATCTTTTGAAAAAATTGAGAATTCATGGTTAGTTTAGTTAGCCACTGGTGCTAAAATAAAACTAACTTGTTTTGTCAAAGAATGTGCAATAGTTATGGATGAATTTGAAAGTGTTGTTAAGCTTAATGCTTTTCCTCTTGGTTCTTATGATTTGTTGATTGGTATGGACTGGTTAGAACAACATAGAGTAATTCTAAACTGTTATGATAAAACTTTCACATGCTTAAAAAATGATGAAAAACCAGTAAGTGTTAAAGGAATACCTAGAAAAACCACCATAAGGTAGATTTCTGCCCTACAACTTAAGAGAGCTGTTAGAAAGGGATGTAAAGCTTATGCAGTAACAATTACTAATTAGGAAAGTATAATTAAATAGATAAGTTAAAAGTGGAAGAAATACCAGTCTTAAAAGAATATGTTGATGTATTCCTAGAAGAAATTCTAGGATTACCTCCAAAAAAAGAATTGAATTTCACCATTGAGCTGGTACCAGGTGCAATACCTAGCTCAAAGGCCCCTTATCGAATGAACATACTTGAACTTAATGAATTAAAATATCAATTAAAATAATTAATTGATAAAAATTATATTTGACCAAGTCTGTCTCCCTAGAGGGAACCTATCATCTTCGTCAAGAAGAAGGATGGAACTATGCGACTTTGCATAGATTACTATCAGTTAAACAAGATGACCATCAAAAATTGATATTCGTTACCCTGCATAGACAATCTGTTTGATCAACTACGTGGAGCCACGATGTTTTCAAAAATAGATTTAAGGTCTGGATATCATCAAGTAAGGATTAAAGATGAAGACATCTTTAAGACAGTTTTTAGAACTAGATATGGTCATTACGAATTTGTCGTAATGCCATTTGGGCTTACTAATGCCCCAGTTGTTTTCATGTGTTTAATGAACAACATGATGCATAAGTATTTAGATAAGTTCGTGATCGTGCTTATCGACGACATTCTAATCTATTCAAAAACTGAAGAAGAAGATAAAAAACATCTAAAAATTGTTTTGCAAGAGTTGCGAGAACATCAACTCTTTGCAAAGTTTATTAAATGTGTTTTCTTTAAGGATAAGATTCAGTATTTAGGTCACGTAGTGACCAAGGAAGGAATTTCCATAGATCTTGAAAAGATAAGGGCAATCGAAGATTGGCCAGTTCCTAAGGATGTGATGGATGTTTGATCTTTCATGGGCATTACCGGTTACTACCGAAGGTTCATTGAAGGTTTTTCAAGGATAGAAAATCCAATAAATTCCTTGCAGAAGAAGGGAAAGAAGTTTCACTGGAATAAAAAATGTGAAGAAAGCTTTAAAAATTTAAAAACTTTATTAACTAGTGCACCTATTTTAAGCATAGCAGATCCTAATAAAGAATTTGTAGTGTGCATTGACGCCTATAATGATGGCTTAGGTGGTGTTCTGACTCATGAAGGGCATGTTATTTCCTATGAGTCTAGAAATTTAAAAGCAGGGATGATTTTAAGGAACCATACTTATTTAAAAGTGTATAAATGTTGGCGAATATTACCAATTCTTAAAATGCCAACTATAAAATTATTGGTGATATTTTTCAAAAAATATTTTAATTTCCAAGGATTTTATATCGTTTATATAATAATTTGGCAATTTTTAGGGTGAAAAAATTTTACCCCATCAAAATTGGGCGAAACAGGGCTTCAAAAAATGCAAAATGGCAAATCTTTTTTGGGAGAAAAACATGGAAAAATAGCCCACTGGGCTAAAATTCGCCCCAAAAATTATCCTTCTTTAAAAGTTCATGAAAATAATTTTGCAACATATGATCTAGAATTAGAAGCTGTAATACACGCCTTAAAGATGTGGCGACATCACCTAATTGGCAGAAAATTTGTTTTAATGACTGACAATAAAGGATTGAAGTATCTTTTAGATCAGCCAAATTTAAATGCCAGACAAACTAGGTGGTTAGCTTTCTTAAGCGAGTATGATTTTGAAATTCAGCATATAAAAGGTAAATAAAATAAAGTTGTTGATGCATTAAGTAGAAATGCAAGGATGAATTTTGCAGCAGCTATCAACACCTATGTTTCAGACTTAGATGAACAGCTTAAAGAAGGAATAGAACAAGATGAAATTTACCATAATTTGCAAGCTAAAGCTAAAGAAAATCCAATAGAAAACTTAATTAAAGGTTATAGTTTAAATGAAAAAGAATTTTTACTGTATAAAGATAGAATGTATGTACCTAAAGTTAAGCTGTTAATTCTGGATGAAACTCATTAAACACTATATTCAGGTCATCTAGGTTATCAAAAGACTATAACTATGTTAAGAAAAGAGTATTTCTGGCCAAACATGAGAACTAAAGGAGCAGAATATATTGCTAGGTGTTTTGAATGTCAACAAGTAAAAACTGAACATCAACACCCAGTTGGTTTGCTCAAGCCATTACCCATTCCTAGTTGGAAATGGGAGATAATTAGTCTAGATTTTATTACTCGGCTGCCTAAAAATCAAAATCAGAATGATTCTATCATGGTAGTAGTTGATAAGTTAAGCAAAGTAGCTCACTTTATACCTGTTAAAACTACTTATAAAGCTACAAACATAGCTGATATTTTTCTAAAACAGATTTTTCGATTACATGGAGTGCCAAAAGTCATAATCTCAGATAGAGATCCTAATTTTACAGGAAACTTTTGGAATTATTTGTTTAAAGGGTTAAACACCACATTAAATTTTAGTACTTCTTTCCATCCTCAAACAGATGGACAAACTAAAAGGGTAAACCAAGTATTAGAAGATCTATTAAGAATGTATGTGAAAGACCAGCTAGGTAAATGGGAGGATTATTTGCATTTGGTAGAAATTGCTTATAATAATAATTATCAGACATCAGCCAGATTTAGTCCTTTTGAAATTTTATATGGATGGAAATGTAATACTCCTATCTCTTGGAGTAATCCAGTAGATAGATTGGTATTAGTTCCGGAACTGCTAAAAGAAATGGAAGAAATTGTAAAACAAGTGCAGGGAAATCTTAAAGTGGCGCGGGATCGGTAAAAAATCCAAGCGAACTTAAAAAGAACTCCAAAGGAGTTTTAGGTAGGTGAACATGTGTTCATCAAGGTAAGGCCCAAAAAGATCTCTCTGAGATTGGGGAGTTGTGCAAAATTGGCACCTCGTTACTATGGCCCATTTGAAATTATGTCTAGGATTGGACAAGTAGCTTATCAATTAGCATTACCACCTAATTTAAGAGTACATAATGTTTTTCAAATTTCCATATTAAAGAAATATGTTCATGATGCTACTCATGTTGTTATTTGGAATGATGTACAGGTGGAACAAGAAGGATATTTTTTGGTGGAACCGGACTGTATGCTTGGGCGGAGGGAGATCACACTTCGGAACCGCACCATTGGACAGGTGAAGGTGCAATGGAAGCACCTTATTCCAGAGGAAGCCACCTCATAATTGGAAAGTAATATGAAGGATGCATATCCAATTCTATTCCAAGGGAATTCTGAGGATGAAGAATAAATAACATCGAGGACGATGTTATGTTCTAAGGGGGTGTGTATGTCACATGCCCCAATTTTGCAAAATAATATTATCTTATTTCATTTTATTCCAAGACATTATGTTAAATTTTATGCTAAGTTGTAAATGATGACTCAGCAAAATCAAGGATATTGAATGTAATTCTGAATATTTTAATTATAAGTAAATAAAAGTGGACACAACAGCTTGGGAGAGCTGTTAAAAAGAGTGTTACTGGTCAAGCTGGTGGAGGATACTGGGTGGACAACAAATAGACAAGTGGCAACATCCTCAAACACTTCCAATGTTGCAGGTGGAAACCTCCCTACTTTTGGGGTCATGATCCCCCAAGAAAGTGGGATCAGAGCAGGTGGCTCAATTAATGACAATTAACCCAAAAAGACCTAGGTAATCTTAATAAAAATATTCATTGAAGAACGCTGAGGCTGCTCATTTTTCCAAGAAGAGAACCATTCAGGTGAATGTACTTCAGAGGATTTCATTGGGAAGGGAATTTATGGAATGTGTTTGAGGGGTAAACTGCAGAAAGTGATCTAGTACAACTATTCAGCTGAAGGATCTTGCTGCTGAGTACAGAGTTAGTACTAAGCCATTGGACTAGTATTTTGTTGCTTGCTCCACCAGTTCTCAGCCAAGGATACCAAGAACAGGATCGGGGGTTCTGAGAAGACGTTGTCTGAGCGCTCTCCAAGAGTTCATAGGAAGGAATGACCTCCCAACGCTGTTGTCATCCAGCTTTAAAACAGGTTCTACAGTCTTTTATTTGCTTTGTTAAAAGTTTATATCTGAGAATGAATGAATAATGAATGATTTACATGTTTTGTAGTGAACTATTAAAGCTTGTAATCTTTTAGTTATTTGAATATTGAATCTGTAATTGGATGAAATAATCCTAACCTGTGTTTTTCATTGTCTGGAACGAACCAGACCGTACTATAGCACAGGTAGTGTGTTTAAAATAGATGAAGATATGATAGGAATCCGAAATGAGTAGATGTATTATGCATTTCGTTATATCAGCGTAACTTATTTCTGTATGAAGACTATTATCAACAAAGAACAATAACCTATTCTTATATATTCTTGTTAACCAGATTATGTACGTAAGTACATTAGAAAAATAAATAGAAATAACTCAACACAGATAGAAGGATCATCTTTATAAATACTCTAATAGGAAATAGATTATGCTATACAAAGTCTCTTATTCCTTTTATCGAATTTAAATTATGCAGGATGTTAATCTGTGCTATGTCACATGTTTATTTTCCTTGTATCAAACTTATTAACCTGTTGCTTATGGAGTAGAAGAAATAAATCTAAACTACTTGTTTACTTTCAGTTCAAACAAAGGTATCAGATACCGTATCTAGTTTACTAGAATTCATAATAGTTTAAAAACTAACAGATACTACTAAATCAGGACAGTGATATGAAAAATAATTATGGTATTAAGATAGAAAATATAAATACTTAGTTTAATTAATTATATTGTTAACTAACTAAGAGAATTAGTTACTATAAACTGAAAGGGTTTTTGGAAAAGAATCATTCTTTTATTTAAAAAAAAACAAACTCATTACTAAATTAATGTTTACGAGTAATCCTACTAAAACCTTAGATAACAATTCAGAAAAACAATAAGAACTTAATAGATTAAAATTACATATATATGTAAGAACTGTACTGCAAATACTAACAGGTTTATCTTTCTACAAAAGATAACTATAGGGTTGAACCCTAGTTTAATAATACCCTTGTTCTAATAAAAACAACCAAGTCATAATCTAGTGGTTGGACTTTATGTACAAGCATAAGCAAATAAACTGTTACAGTTTAGTCATAGTCTTATTTAAATAAGTGTATGCATAAATACAAGCTTAAGTATTTATATTATTTACAGATAATAGTATTACATAAATAATATCATTTATAAATTAACAATTCTTTAAACAAAATGAATGAATCTTAAAGTAAGAACGAGAGTTTAATTCATTAAACCCTAACCTGAAAATCCTTGAGCACTGAAATGGTTTAAATTTTATTAACCGTAATCTAATCTATTTATTAACAATACAGAAAATATCTATTTACAAGTTAAATAGGGTTAAAACCCTAGCTCGTAATTGTGAGCTAAAATTACTCAATTTTCTTTAAAATATACAAAACCATTACAATAGTAACCCAAGATAAGCAGTAAACTTAGTTCTTTTTATATTACCATTAAAAGAACAATTTAAATTCATTTACACAGAGATAAAATACAAAAACATAAAGGAGAAAGAACTTAACTTACAGACATATTTTCTTAAGATATTTACATTATAATAACGAGCCCAAAGGCCGAATGGAAGTCAAAACTTTACCAATGTACAAAAAGAAACTCAGCAAAAAGATGAATACCCATATCTTGTATGGAGTATGGAAAATATAAACATAATATTACAAAACTGCAAGTTCAACCCTAATACGAGAGGAGAGCTTTACAAGACATAGCTTAAAGCTGAATTTACCTTGCGAACAGCAAGGGTTTAAATCAAAATAAAATTTATAAAAACGAAGGACACCAACCCAATACTAGGTGCAACACAGCCAAAACCTTCTCCAACCACAAGAGTCTGTACAAGCATGGGAAACCATATTCGAAACCGGATCTTACCGTGAACAATTCGTGGAGCCATTTATACAGTGCGACAGCCAACCTTGGAGACGAGCCAACCTGCATTATAAAGAACCAAAGTTTTTAAAAACCAGAAAACCTTATGCAAAATAGAACAATAAACAGTAATATCTCTTAATTATTGTTTTTACTCGCCTTAACTAGAAGTGAAAACGATGGTGCCTCGAATAAACAGTAACAACATGAGCAATGCTAAAAGGAGCCAAACCCTCATTCTCGCTGAGGATGGAGACGACGGGACTCTGGTGTTTTTCACAACTATTAGTAGATGTGGGTGTATGCCTGAGCAAAGGTAGCGAAGAAGTCAATTAGCATGGAGTCGAAGTGTTACCATCATACAAGAAGGAAAACTAAAACCCTACGATGAAGGAGCTTTGCAATCACACACACTAAACACAATATTTCACCAATGACAGACTACGATAGAAGGACAGAAAAGGATGACACAGGTAGACGGTAAAGCCATGTGCAATGAGGGCAGTGAGCTCTGACCAAAAGAAAGAAATTGCAGTGAAGGAAAACAATACAACCCAACTCAAGGGAGTAAGACACGATAAACACCAGTGGGGGAGCCTCTGTAACTCACGGTCTCCATGGGAGATTGCAGAGCAACCCATAAGGGCAATGCAAATGTCAACAATCAAATAAGACAAGGGTTAGGGTTGACGACTATATAAGAAACCAGTGCATGGAAAAGAAACTTCCATGTGGATGCATGAATTTAATCATGCAGTGGGTCGACTTTCCATAGTCACCTGCGTTTCATCACAATCATTAAATCACCTAATGATTTCTTTAAATAGCATATGATCTCATTAGTTTTCATGGGATTCACATATCATGATAATGGTTTAAACGTTTGGTGCATAGCTCGTCATTACCGTGGGTTTGCAACGTTATTATAACATTGACTTAATATATAACATAAACCTTAGCCTCATAACCCAAAAGAAATACATTATATAACTTATCAATAACCAATGTTATGAAATATCACTAGTAAAAGCTAGTGAGGATTATGTCTCTTTTTACATAGCAAGTTATACTAATGAGTATCATGGGGAGACATTACAAAATTATATTAACATTATCGTTAGTTATATGTATAGTATATATGGGAGTATTAACTCTTTTTGAATAATTACAAACCATTCATGCTTATAGTAATATCATCATTGTGAAATAGGGTGTAATAACTAAGTTGTTACCTATAGTATTTTAGGATAAATTATAAAATCATTGGATTATAAATAGTCAGGTTAATGGTGTAAGAATAACTATCTTTTAGTTCCAGTTCTTTTTATGGCAGTGTAAATGATTACACAGCTTTCAACTTGAGTAATTTGCATAGCGTCATTGGGTAGGATCATAAGTATTATGCAAATGTAACACTAATAAAACCTTTTATGTTGATAAACAAATAGTTATACACATTTTTAAATCTTATAAAATAGCCAAGTTTTGATAACAAAATATGTAATGGAAAAGTGAAATGTAAGAACATTTCCCTATGAACTCTTTTACTTGATACAGATCCATGAGATCTTATCTTAGACATTGTGGCAGTTTCTAATTACTTGGAGTATAGTTTTACATTCTTACCAAATTACTAAGGTTAACATAAGATGAAAATATTGGCTCGATAAGAAAACACATCAACCCTGGAAGTTGTTCTTAGATAGAACCTAATACAAGAAATGTAATATAGAATTGCTAGGGTGTGCATTTTTGAAAATAAAGAATATCAAGTAGATAAAATAAACTGTTCAAAACCAAAGGAAGTAGTATTGTTGCTACATACTCTACAGGAAGAAATACAATCATCTGAACTTTGTTTACTATAGCAACAAAAGAAAACAAACTGTGTTACCTTACAGAAGTAGGTTGGATTACAGTAGCTTATAATCTAAAAATATTTATTGCAAATAGATATATTTCAAGATGCTTTATGAATTTAAAGATGATACTCGGTCATTTATACATGTAAACCTGTAAGAACAAATAATCCATATGCGTTAGCATAATTGTTAAGTAAGCCCTAGAATTCAAAGTCAGATTCCACCTACTGTCATAAATAGAACTCATTAGTAAACCAAATATAGAATTAATGCGCAACATAAACTTAAGATCATGTTAATAACAAAACTACTGAGTTAACATAATTGAGTTTATACAAATTAATCTATTAACTATTTCTCTTTTTGCTAACCATTAACTGTTAATAAACTGTAGTCTCAGCATTTCATGTTATTTAAAAATTTCAATTTTTTGTCAAAATTTGGGGTTTTTTACAGTTAAAGACTTTAAAATGGGTCGGAGAGTTTACTCATCCAGTTCGAGCATTTTGAGACTAGTGTAAGAGAAAATGGCAAGTTGTAGGTATTTCCTTGATGTGTAATCATCAGGAATGAGAGTGAGAGTGAGGTGTTTGACATTATTCCATGCTACACTCCTCACCCATTTCCATACTCATTGGAAACTAAATTTCCATTGAACATAATGCCCAAGTAGAAGGTGAAAAGATTCAAGGTCTAAGGAATGTATAATCAGAATGTTGGAGATTATATTCTCCTCTTTTGCATTCTCAAGAGAATCCAATGATATAAATTCAAAATCCTTGTCATCGTCATCCCATAGTAAGAATGTGGGAGAGACAGTGAGTTGGGGAATTTGGGTGTATAGAAATATCCATCTGTGAGAAAGACGAGAGAATATGGCAACATGTCTAAGTGAGAGCTTAGTAAGGATGGATCATACTTCCATATCTGAAATCCTAAAGAACAAATTTGGTGCACTTTTGATACTTATGATGATAGATGACAAGCATGAGCTCTTCACTTAATGAATCCATGTCATAGAGCCTTTGTTCATGATATATTACAGAATACCCCTAATTTCACTAGATATTGATAATTACTTACAAAAATCATTTTTTTGAGCTCCCCTCCCAATACATATTTGCAATTAAAACCCCCTATTTTTGCAATATATTCCTTATTTTTACTCGAAGCCCCTTTTTATACCCCCCCAATACGTATAAACCCCCCATACCCTATTCCTTGTCCCCCGATACCTACAATATATTGACCTTATTTTTCACAATTAAAAACCCCTCTTTATGAATGAAAGTGATAAGGTATTTCTCAACAAGCTGAATCCCCTGTGACGACAAGTGACAACACCATAAGCATAAAAGCATAAAAAATGATGTTATGAATGTCACAACGAGTAGAAAAACAACTTCTGAAGAAGATAATGTCAAATTTAAATACATGGATACTAGAGTAGAGTATAAAATTGAGCACACAGATCTTTGGATCAACACACAACTCACAAAATATATCAGACAATTTTACTCAGGAATTGAAGAATGAAAGAGTGAAAAAAATGGCTTGCATCTGTGTAATGCTTTCATAAATAAAAAGTAATTGGATAATTGTTACAATGTATTATAATTGCTTAATAGCCTCATACAATTGGAATCCATTTGAAGAAATTTGAATTGGTTTGACTCTACTTGACTGCATGGCTAACTGAACTTGTCTAAATCACTATCGTAGTTCAACAACCCAACTCAAGTGTCTAATTCAGTCTTAATTATTAGTTAACTAGTCTAACTAATTGTGGTAGGTTAGTAAATGTGCCTCGTCCACATGCATCCATGCATAAATAGTGCTAACTGAATATAACTAAATGTAATAGACTAGAATTGAATGTAACTGACTCCTAACTAAGCTTGACTAGTCACCAACTAAACTCAATTGAAGGAGGTTGGTGACGGCACTCCCAGTGGATCCTAAATTGTAGGGATTGGTCTAGGAGGATCCTGAACTTATGCATGCAAGTACAGTTAGTGGAAGTTAGCCTCAATTAGTGTTCCCCACACTCTAGTAACTGGTACATGTGCCCAATTAGACTAAGTGGACCCAATGGGACTAGTGGACCCAAATAATGACTAAATTGACTCCAGGTGAATGACCAAATTGGACAAGGGAGGATTATAATCCTGACACCCCCCTAAATATTAGATTAGAAATTTTCAGCCCTGGTAATTAATACAAAAGGTCGCCCATTATAGTTAAAATGCAAAAAAATAGCTGCTCAATATAACCAAGGAAACAGGGAAAAACCTCATGGGAAAAATACCCCCCCTCGATCTAAGCAGGTAAAAGACAGTGTTATCCCTAAAGTTGAACCTAGACTACAGGATTCAAGCTTAAGGAAATATTGTTTAAAAATGTACAAGTTAAATGAAATCAAACTAAAAACATAAACTGGTATGAAATCAGGGCTAATGGAAATCACACTATTTCTAGAGAAGTAAGCTGGTGTAACATGAAAACTGTATATAAAATCAAACAATCACTGCAATGCTGGACTAGTATGAAATCAAGTCTGTTTTGTACATATCACACATTTATCACTGCACATACTGGTATATCATAAACACTATAAAATAATCACAAAGTAATCAGAAAGGCAGGTTGGTAGATCAACTGGAGCTACAAAAGAATCAACATGAACTGTGTAACAAAAAATCAAACAAAAAATTCAATATCCAGGTCACTATGATCATAAAATCAAAAGGTGAAACTGCCTTGTTTCTAGAAAATATAAAGATAATTGCTTTTCACGGTAAGAATTAATGCAATGGATTTTAATGGACCATATGCATAACAGAATTACTAGAAAAACAACTCATAAAATACATAGGCAAATCATCATTAGGTTTTCATTCAAAAATAGAACCTGCTACTGAAGCTGCAGAGTGCTTATGCTACACAAACAGTGCTTACAATTTAGCATGCATAATCTCAAAACTGCCAACCTAGCCCCTGCTTCCTTACGAGAGGAAGATCTCTCTTACACCCCCTTTTTACATTTAAAATGATGATTTAAATAGCAGAATACCATGAACAAACTGTTGCTATATTTTGGAATAAAAATCTAACAATTAACTAAAAATATAAACAATTTATGATCTGTTGTAAAAAGTCTGGAGTAGCCGAAATTTATTCCTTTTAATTTGGAACTGATTATTAATTGCTTGATCTTATGCCTGGAAATGTCCTGCCACCTATCCATTTAAATGCTCTTTGCTACTTGAATATGTTAACTAATCCCCGATAATTTGGAAACAATAAGATCTATCCTCTGTTTTTGGTCTTTAGATGCCCGCCTCTAGGAATAATATTTGACCAATACTCTACCATTTGTTCGCTGAACATGTTGTCCACCAGCTATGCATAATCTACTTCCAGCTATGCATAATCTGGAACAAACTTACAATCCTTCAATTCCCTTATTTCTTCTAGAATGATGTTTATATGACATGACATCAGATGTCTGAGACATTTTGGTATAAAATCCTTCCAACACTGAACTATTCAACATCCAGATGAGCACTAGGGTGACTGTCTTGATATTTAATTCATCATGTTAACATTTGAAACTGGTGCTCTCCTCCACGCAATTGTTCCAATTTGGAATTTGAACAACAATCAGCTTTAGATCATTTAGATTAAATCTCAAATGGAAGTAACTATTAACTTAATTGAATTTTAGATCAATGAGCCTTGACCCGCCGTGCTCTGAGATTCCCCTAAATATTCTCTTGTTTAATTTGAATTCAGTGGAGCTTATCATGCGGACTGGTGAACACTGTGTGATGCTATTCCGTACATTATGTGAAATCAATGGATTCGTGGGTGCTTGTTGTTTATTGAGTAAATGGACACGTTGAACAGATACACAATATCATGAAACAATCAAATCCTGTGTAATCAATTTAATTGTCAACAGTGTTCTTGATCACTTGGCGCTGTAAGCAGTTATTATTCTTTGACAGTGACGCTTGATAGGTCATTGCAATTCATAGCTACTTGTCCATGGAATATAATTGCTCCATTGATGTCGTGGACATTGCCTGCCCAAGCGCAAGCGCAATGTCTTTGTGATCTTTGAACTAATTAAAACACTTTAACACTTGTGAATATGATCTTCTCCATCGCAAATGCCTATCTCGGCTCCTTACACTTGGATACATTCATGAGTGTTGTTAGGTATTTCACACCTGGACACCACTTTGTCAGTTCGTTGTGCTCTTGAGTCGACTAGTGGAATTGAACATAATATTTAAAATGAGCTTTGAGCACAAGGCTGAACACTTGGAGGCTAATTGGCAATGAGCTTCAGCACACTGGTGTTTTCCTTTAAACATATTACATTCGAATTGTCCCACTGTTTATTGCTGGTGTTGGATTCAAGCACATGGAGCACACATATCTTTAACAAACAGCTTTGTATGAATTCGGTAGCCTACAGAGAAAACATTTGACATCTTGGCACCTCGAAATGCACTAGCACTTTCATGATGGGATTTTTTCAATTGCAAATATCATCGAATCACTTACCCACTGTAATCATCCATTTGGACATTCTACCATCAGAAATTAGAATGCTTCCAGTTTGGATAAACGCTGCCAGCTGTAAGAATTCACCATATAACATATACTCTTTTTCACATACATGGGCTCATAGTTAATGAATGAAAATTTTGATGATTTTAGGTAACAAAAGGAACCCTAATGGTGAGCAATCAATCATAAAATATAAAACAAAGCACAACTAAAAACAATAAAAACAATAAAAACAAAGCAATCAAAAATTAAAAATAAACAGGTGAAACAACCTCAGATATAACAGACAGGATTCAATATTTTTCTTCTGTGCACAGGTATCCTAGGGCATGGAATGCATACTTCTCCATATTATGTCTAGAGGAATCCTCTTTTTTAGAAGAATAATAATATTCTCAATTAAATCACAAATATAGATAGTTGATGTATGAAAACTGGACCCATGTAGAGCAACTAAAATCAACTGATAAGAGAGAAAAAGTGCTTGAGGATTTGAACCATGTGAGGAACACTCAATAAAATCATATGTTTCATCCTTGAACAAAAAACCATGAGTGGTAAAATCATCCCCAATTGTTAGGAGCAAGTGTCCAAGCAGATGCAGAATGTCTTCCTCTTTACTAGTTTTGTGAGGAGATGAGCATGTGACCTAAGCTAGAGAATCCCTGGGACTGTGGAGAGTGAATGCTTGAGCTCCATAATCTGATATAACTTCGGGAATAAATAACGATTCACAAAATAAACTATCATAAATCTCACAAGATTAAATCAACATCAAATCCCCAGCAGCAAATTTGAAGAAGACTTGCAGAACTTGATTTTTCACACCAAAATTGGTGAGAGCAGCTACAAGCATAACTGAAATCTCTTGGAACTTAAAATTACAACCAAATAATATCATATCAGATCCAAATAATATCATATCATATCCAAATAGGTTCATATCAGATCCAAAAGTGTGGTCCATGGAGATGGTAGATGCATAGTTTTCTCCTTCTTCAAAATTCTAAATTTTGGTGTATTCAATCTTGTAGGAATGTGTTGCAAGATCAAGATCAATGAGATTGAATGGATCACTCCTGAAATATGATATTATTTCCAAAATATCCAAATAATTACTTATCTTCAGATCAGCATCAACATTAGAGGGAGAGAAATAAAATTCCTCTTCATTCTCTGAAGTAGTCACTGGCAAATTTTGCACAGAATTTAAAGGAGGAACACTAGACACTGTTTGTATTGAATTGAAGGAGAGTTTTTCTTCAATAACAGATATTCAAATGTCTTCTTCTGTATCAGCCATATGAGAAGATGAGATATCAGATATCTCATAAAATTCGAGAGTAGTATGAGAAGGAGTCACTGCAATGAGACTTTCTTCCATTTGAATTGACTGTGTAGAAGAATCTGCTTCTTCTTCATATTGAACAACTTCATCATAGAATATTGAATCAATAACTCTTATGTTGTTGGGTGTGCTTTCCAAAGTGATATTATGATCCTCATTGTCCTTTCCAAAATTTCTATCCAATTTTGTCCAGAGATCCTTTGGGTATTCAGTAGAACCAATAAGGTAGAGCAAGCTAGGTGAAAGGGCCAAACATATTTCTCCAAAATCTCTATCACCATCATTTAGCTAGTCATTCTCATTCTCATAATACTCTTTTCCAATTCCAATAGACACCTCATACATATCTTCTCTCTTCAGAGATGCAATCATCTTCAACTTCCATTTTGGATAGCTTGTGAATGGGGTGAGAAGAGGAACTAATGAATCCATTTGAAGTTGTACCTACAAAAACACAAAAGGGGCACCGTAAGGTCAGAAAACCTACACTTCTCATTTTTTCATCATACCTAGCTTAGTTAATCAAGAAAACTTGATCAAAAATTTCTTTGCTTAAGATTTATGTGGTAAACTTGTCTCTTCTAGTGCAAAGATGGAAGGAGCAATTTTGCTCAAAAAACAATTTGATCCAACATG
Source organism: Pseudotsuga menziesii (assembly GCA_001517045.1). NCBI lineage: Eukaryota > Viridiplantae > Streptophyta > Pinopsida > Pinales > Pinaceae > Pseudotsuga > Pseudotsuga menziesii. Next base: position 13,550 of record LPNX010691765.1, on the reverse strand, counting down.
AGATCCGTAGAAAGGAGAAGTGCCTTGTTTTTTCGAGGATCTGATACCATATAAAATTGAGTGTATAGATCTATGGATCAACACAACACTCACAAAATAGATCATACAATTTTACTCAGGAATTGAAGAATGAAACAGTGCAAAAAATGGCTTGCATCTGTGTAATGCTTTCATTAATAAAAAGTAATTGGATAATTGTTACAATGTAGTACAATGGATTAATAGCCTCATGTAATTTGAATCCATGTGAGGAAATTTGAATTGGTTTGACTCTACCTGACTGCATGGCTAACTGAACTTATCTAAATCACTATTGGACTTCAACAATCCACCTCAAGTGTCTATTTCAATCTTAATTGTCAGATAACTAGTCTAACTGATTTTGGTAAGTGAGTAAATGTGCCTCATCCACATGCAACCATGCATAACTAGTGCTAACTGAATAGAACTAAATGTATCAGACTAGAATTGAATGTAACTGACTCCTAACTAAGCTTGACTAGTCACCAATTGAACTCAAGTGAAGGAGGTTGGTGTCGACACTCCAAGGGGATCCTAAATTATAGGGATTGGTCTAGGACGCTCCTAAAATGATGCATGGAAGTGCAGTTAGTGGTAGTTAGCCTCAATTAGTGTTCCCCACACTCTAGTAACTGGTACATGTGGCCGAATTAGGTCAAGTGGACCCAATGGGACTAGTGGACCCAAATAATGACTAAATTGACTCTAGGTGACTAACCAAATTGGACAAGGGAGGATTATAATACTAACATAGAGTAATAGAGAATTGAAAGGAATATGTGTTGGCTTGGCATCGATTTTGATGAATAGAGAGTGGGATTGGTGTTTGGAGTAGTTGTATGAGTTTGGGAGTGAGAGAGAGGTTAAGGTGTTAGTACAAGAGTTGAGGGAGAGAGAGATGGGGGTGGTGGGGTAGGGGTTTGGGTAGGAACTTAGAGTGATTAGATAGAAATGGGGGAATAATTGTCGATTGTGGTTGTTTTCATTATATAGAGAGGAAGAGTTAATGAATAAGAGGGAGGGAGGGAGAGATGAGGAGGGGGGCTAGAGGTTAGGGGGAATATGGGGGGGACAGAGAGAGAGACAAAGGATGTGGAGTCTTAGTGGTATGGGTATACATAGGGATGTGTGTATGTGAGAGAGAAAGAGATGGGATGGGGTTGTTAGTGGTAAGCAGAGACATATAGGTGTGTGTGTGTGTGTGATAGAGAGAGGGAGAGAGAGAGGAAGGGGGTGTTAGCGATTTGGGCAGGGGTGGGGGTAGTTTAATGTGAGGGTATGTAGGTGTTGTAGATGTAATATATGGGATGTAATAGAATGTTTATAGGCTTAGGAGCATATGTAATAATAACACTTATGTGTTTTTGTTCACTACAATGTGTGTGCATTTTTTTTCATTAAAACACGCAATATTCAATATTAATACTATATTGTTTAGTTTGGTGATGATAAAATAAAAATATTGGGGGGCGATAAGGGATTAGACATACAATGATAGGGAGTGTTAAACAATTAGAGGTACAAATAAAGGTTTTGGGGTTTGGGTTTTGGGGTCTGGGGGGAGATATAAGGGTGCTAGTGGTAGGGGGGAGACATAGGAATGTGTGTGTGTGCGAGAGAGAGAGAGAGAGAGAGAGAGAGAGATAAATAGTGGAGGGGGGTGTTTGGGAAGGAGCTTAGGGTGATTAGAGGGAAAGGGGGGGATATATATGGAGTGTGGGTTTTTGGGCTAGAGAGATAGTGAGAGGAAATGGAGAAGAGTGGGGGGGTAGAGTTAGGGAGAGGATGGGGGGTTAAATATAGGGAGAGAAGGAGGTGAGGTGGGATAAATTCCTCCACTATTTTCCAATGGATTATGTTCTGAAAAGAAAATTACATCATTTATCTCCCTCAACCTAACTCACCTTACCTCTCCCTAGTTCAAAGGTGTTCATGCTCCTCTATTAAAAATCAAATAAATTTTGGACCGATATGGATGATGAGAAAGTAGGCTCGATGAAAGAGAGTGGAAGGTTCGACTCCTAAAAACCATTGAAAACTCCACTAAAACCACTTAAATGAATTTGATAAATAATATTCCTTTCAATCTATCGTGTTAGTTTCAATAGGTAAAATTTTAAGGTGGACAAGCCACAAAAGCTCGATTAATATCTAGTCACCTATGGAGTTGAGTCAGAGAGTTAGAAAGAAAAATTAGAATCCAATAAGATATACAACGAAATAGTTGTTTATTTCCCTATACTTATCCCCTTGAATCCCTAGATTCACGATATTTTGAATCCGTGAAGACATTACTGGTGAAGATAAATACTAAGGTGATTTTGGTTATGTTTGATAAGTATTTTCATTGCTAATTTTGCTTATGTTTGAGAAGTGTTTTCATTATTATGCATTCTTATTTTATTTTTATAAATTTTCAAGAGTTCTTAGCGACGTCTATCATTTTGTTTTCAAACAAAAAACATTCATTGAGAGTGGATATGCTACATTGGATGAATTGTGTATTTTTCAGGAAGAGGATAACATAGAAATATGGTGAACACCTTTTCCTTCTGTGGAACCTTGAAGGTATGGTGTTTGGGTTTCAGGGGGGTTGATTCAAACATTGATTCATTGTTGGACTTGGCCATGGTGCTTTCATGCCCAAATGGGAAGTTTTGGAAATCACGGTAGAGAAAATTTACTTTCTTATGTGATCTCAAGGTGAGGAACTCCAATGAACCTTAAAGTTTCTGTTTGAGGGGATATTGTCCACTAAAACACACCCACAAAATTCAATTTGTTATAGAAATCTTGTTTATCAAGGTAAGGATAAAATATGTGTACATTACGAAAAAATATATGATTGCGGTAACTTTGCTACCCTTATCCTCTTGTTTTCTCCATAATTCATTCAAAATCCAGTAGCATTATCTGATCTTATGTTCGTTTACATAAATGTTTATCCCCAAATATGATATCACATAAAATAACTTCCTCATATTTCAATTAGTCATGAATGAAATCTCTAAGTTGTGTTAGTTGTGGATAACAACAAGTAACAAAGGGAAGGAATCTAAAGATACAAGTTTTTGATAATAGAGGTGCATTACCATTTTTCAGAGTACGAAATGTTGAAGAAAAAGATAATGGAACACAATGAAAAATTCCTTGATTATACTTTCTACTGAGAAAACCAATAACAAATATGTCTGTATTATAAATGGAAATCAAGTTACCATTTATATGGGAAGAAAAACATAGATTCCGATAGCCTCCATATTTCCTCCCTATAATTCGTTTGACCATTGGAAAAGATAATGTAATAGCCCATTCTTCAAAATATTTCCTCTGCTCAACCCTACACTCATCTTCCATAGGAAACTACTTCCTCAAAATGTATTTTCTACATTGTTTTGTCGAAAATTGATATTCTTCTACTAACAAATAGAAAATTAAGTATTGATTTCCATTACTCTTGGAAGTTCTAAGCTCAGTTTCTCGTAAACAAACTATTGTATAAATACTGTTAAGATCCATAAATTCAAGATCCTGAACTGCAAGCTTATTTATCTTAGACACAAACAGAAGAAATTTAGGATCAATATTAGAGAGTTTTTTCTTTACAGCTTCAACCTTCTCAAGAAATAGGAGTAGAAATATAACAGTATTGGGAAGTTGGCATCCCCTTAAAAACCCCCTTATCTCTCTACATATAACCACTTAACACCCCCTATCTCTCTATATCTAATCGCTTACCACCCCTCAATGTCTCTCCCTTGACCCCTCTCTCTCTCTGTCTCTCTCTAATCTATTAACACCCCGTCCCCTTTCTCTACATTTAACCCGATGTGACCCCCCACCCCTTTCTCTACTTCTAACCCCATGCCACTACTTCCCCCTCTACCTTAATCCTTTATCATCCCAAATTGTTTTTAATGTTATGATCGAAAAATAATAAAATTAATGTTATAATCAGGAAATAATAAAGAAATTGTTATAATAAGCAAAATCATAAATTCATAAAATTACAAATTGTTCATGCATTGTAGTTTTACAAAATGCACTCATTGTAGAAACTACAAGACATGCACATTTTGGTTTGGTGTGAAAAAATAATTGAATTTAAATAAAATGCGTCTACTTTTTTTGCCACTATGGTTGAACCTCGGCACATGTAGGTGTGTCATTTCTATGCCTATGTGTCTGCTTCAGAATTTGCTATGGATTCATCATTCCTATTCCTTGCAATATGATAAACCATGGCTAATTGAGAATTACATTCAATATTTCAATATGCTCGTGTTTGGTCATTGTTTACATCATGATTCCCATCATCGTTTATGATGAAGT